>CM033689.1:39609359-40126524 GCA_019514585.1 Dendrobium officinale | reverse complement strand
TTTTGGATTAATTTGATTACAAAAATAAAAATACCTCTAATTAAACAATTAAATAAATACATAATTTATCAAACTTAAATAATTCATAACTTGTTATAGAAAATCCAAATTTGAACAAAACTAAAAAAATATAGACTTACCTTTAGGTCTAGTATTTATGAAAAATATAAAACTTCAAAATTCACTTTAAATAAAAATGTAATGTTTGGGTCAAACTTAATTCAAAAAATGCATCAAACTTGTAAAATTCATACTAATTTTTTAAAAAATCAAGTTCAATAAACTTAAAGACATTAGACTTATCTTTGGGTCTAGTATTTATAAAAAGTTAAATTAAAAAAAAATATTGAAAATTAAAAAGTTAAGAGATGGACCCCAAATTTAATATATTAAAAAAAAAACCATTAAATCATTAATTCAAAGAAGTTAAATTAGTTAAAAAAAATATTAAATAAATAATCAACTTTCTTTTCATTGAAGTTTTTAGGCTAGACTACCTTGAGCAATAAGGCCACAAATCCTTAGGATGCCCTCAGTCCTCATGCTCATTGAGACAAAACTATGAATGGATTTTATAGCATGTAAACCCAAAAATATAAAATTAAATAAATTAATAAACAATAAATTAAATTCAAATAAAAATGATTAACAAAATATGTAGATATTACAACTTTCAGGCCCTTATACTTAATTCCTTTCAGGAGGACAAATGTGTATTGGATTGAGAAAGCTTTAAGGATCAAAACATATAATTAAAATGGAAGACTTCATGCTATCAATCTATGCTAGTCTTGTAGGATTGGTAGCAACAAATTTTTTGAGTCTAGGATATATTGATCAATAGCTTCTAACACTTAGAGGTTGTTGAACACTATTTTATTTTAAACCTTATGTTAAATAACTTGAACAATTAAAACATCCTTACAAGAAATTTAAAATCTCAAAATCATTAAAACTTAAACTTAAACCACTCTTTAAATACCTTGAATAAATAAACTCATTTATAGACAATTTTTTAACTAATAAAGCCTAGGATCTATCCAAGCCACACAACATTTCTACACACACTTAGATGGTTTGCTAGGACAACCAACTCTAAGCTAGGCTAGGCCGGTGGTGTGATTTGTTTGCTAGGTACTTTTCTTTGAGAGTATCTTATATATGTTTATTTACTTTTAGCAATCTGGATGTCATACATTTTAAATTCATATTGATGTAGTTAGGCTCTTTAAGGAATGCATTAGAAGCTTCATGTTATTACACAACTACTGTACACTTTACGTGCTTTTATATTTCCTTTAAATTTCAGTAAGACTCAAAGTATAATGTACCTAAGAATGATATATACATGTACAAGTCATTGTAAAAGTAAAATGTATATAGATCGAATTGTACAACATCTTGAGTTGTAAAAGATTTAAATACACTTGCTTATACACATACAAATATGGCTCCAAAAGGTGATATCATTGCCTTTAGAGAATACTCTATTTTCAAATTCCATAAAAGGCTTGGAGCTTGAAAACCATAAGCAAGTATATTTGAATCTATATATATGGTAGGATTAGAAATCTAGGTTTGTTGTGGAGGAGCCTGATTACCTTTCTTTTCTACAGGGTTTGAGCCTGCTGTAAATTTTCAAATCATTGAGTAAATAAATTACTTTTTATATTCAATCTTTCATTTATTACATTGCTTCATTCATTACAATTATATGGGTGGTAGTTTGCATTAATGGGTAAAATATTTTCGTGATTCCCATTAAAATTAGAAGCTATGAAGATAAAATTTAGCATGATGATCTTCCAATATACATTGCCCATATCCTCTTAAGAAGATGATATTTATATGATATGAGTGTAATCCATCATGGTCAAGAAAACATATATGCATTCATACATAAAAATATAGCCATCAAATTCCTTCCTCTCATAGATGTAGAGAATACATCCTCCATATCCCCCCCATAATACAACTTTTAATCTTCAACCGAAGCCTACTTCTAAGAAAGGTGCTAAGATACAACTGCTAGTCACAAAAAAATCCAATTAAGATTCTTTTTGTTGTAACTCTAGTCATATATTCTTCCTTTTTCATAATTCTAGTAACTTAAAAAAGAAAGTCAACTTTGAATATTATAAAATAATTCTTTTATCTTCCTTCCATCAAATGTTACTTGTAACAGAAGGCATACATGACTTTATTGACAATCACATACTTATTATAGTCTCCCCACTTCTCTTTAATTTTAGTGACAATTACACAAAAAAAAAAAACAACAATATGAATTTCCACATCTTCAACACTTTATATACCATGGACTTAGCAATAAATTCCCATATTTCTTCCTCACTATAGGATGTACCCCAGTTAACATGTTGAGAAAAAAATAAAAATTTAAGATATTATTTAAAACTTATTTTTTCTAAGAAAGTTTTGTCTTATTTGTAGTGTAAGTTTTATTAAACAATAAGAAAGAAGATAAATATAGAATACATATTGAAATTGAGGCAATGACTAAAATCATTATAAAATATGGTTCAATGATTAAATGATATGCTAGATTTAATCTCAAGAGCAATTTACCTTTTCTAAAATTGATTAAAAAATTAATTATCATCAAATTACGACTAGAGCTACAGATAAAATAAAATTACTTAGAAAACTCCTGTCTTTCATTATGAATGGATAGTCACACCATTTGTAATTTCTAATGCCTCAAGAAAATTAATTAAATTGATGAACATTATCCTCAAACCTTACATAAAATTTTTTATTTGTGGTGTATTTTGATAATATATTGATTTTTTTGCCCAAGTGATCAAGAATACTTGGAACATCTTTATTAAGATTTTAAAATATTTAGGAAAGAAAAGTTATACATCAATCTAAGATAGTATTTCATTGTATAATTTGAGGTGATTTTTTTAGGATTTATGATATCTACTTTTAGACTAAAACTTGATCCTTCGAAACCTTATGCAATCTTAGACTCTTGTCCACCTAATAGTTTTATTGAGGTTAGAAGCATCCATGGTTTTACCGTTATTTATAAGAGCATCGTTGAGAACTTATATATGCTTATCCATCAAATTATTAATATTAAAGATTTTCTATCATATGTAGGAGTTATATAATCTACACTTATTCAATCTAACTATTTTCCAAAAGACATTACTCCTCACTTGAATCTATCACTATCCACCTTCACAAACTAGAAATGGCTCTAATTTGGAGATTATAGCCATTGAGCTAGTAAAATATTACTTAAAGTTTAACTCTTGATTGTTCAGACAAATCAAGCTACAATTCTAATTGTAAGAGCCAAAACTAAAGCTAAACCAAGAGACCAAAGAAATGACTCATTTAAAAGATCCCAAGCTAAGGCCAAATTAAATAAAATTCAATTTACATTTTTGCCATTTTTATATCTTTCTAATATATAGAGTGTCAGAAAAAATGCTTTAGTCACACAATAATACAAGTTCAAATGTAATTTTTTTTTTTTCAAAAATTCAGGAGAGCACATATAAGTATTATTGTGATGGCTGAAGAAAAGCCATAAAAATATTTCATTTAAATATTAAAAAGGTGGTGATTAATAAATGATAGTGAAAGAGGTGAAAAATCAACTTGAGAGCCATTCATGCCTTTACATTAGAATAAAAGATTTAAATACATTGTTGGAAAAACCCTAAAGCTTTAAACATCGAGTGTCCCTATTTTCCTTCTATTTGGTTTGTAATGTGGAAGTCCAAGATTCATGTAAATGCTGAAATAATGAGATGTAATGTAATGAAATATTTTTTTTTTAGCTTTTAAATGCAATTTCTAAAGAAGTTTATTCTCTACTCAACACCTCATAAAATCTCTCTCCTATCCTCCATTAGACCATAACCATCATCCAGTCCAAGCTATCCATAACCCAAACCCTCAAATCCACTCCAAGCCTTTCATTAATGATCTCATCCATGCCTATGTAACATCTACCTAGTCTTGTTCTTTGCTCCATAATTCCTTAAACCCTATAAAATTTAACCAATTATTTCATATCATAAGTTCACATACTAACATAACCCATCCAACATCATTTTTTTCCTTTTAAAAAACTCCAAACTTATTCCCCAAAGAGAATTATGAAAATCTGGCCAAATAAGCCCAATTTGGGCTAATGTAGTCTTTCTTACCACCATACCCCTCTAAACACCTCACCTTCATATTAAAACTCTAGATCACATCCTCACATTCTAACCAAACATTTATAATCATTTGTAATTATGAACCAACCAAAAGGCCTCTAGCCACCATCAATAAGCCTATCCTTCTTGATTCCAAAACAATAATCAATATATTTCTGTATAGTATCCTTGCTAACTTCAACTTACACCCCATCACTAAACCTAACAAATAATTTTTCAATCAATGTTTAAACTAATGTGGCAACATGGCTATCAAAGTTGAAGTGGAACAATTGCTAGAGGCCAAATCAAGAATATGATTGTTGGCAAATTAGTGACTAAGATAAGAAATCTATTAAGATATTTATTTAGTATTTGCATTTGTTTTTAGTGTAATAGACTATGAATTTCTAATTTTATTAGTAGTTTTAATTATATTGTGAAATGTGAAATTCAAAGTATAAATATTTGAATTTTAAAAATTTAAATTTTTGAAAGTGTGAAATTTATTTTTTAAGGAATATTTACATCTTTAAATACAAAAGTTATTATTTATTTTTTTATTATTAAAATAATCAATTTGGAATCAACAGGGTTAGCTCCTCCTCCAAAAGGAGGAGTTGCAACTCTTGGTCATAAAGTGCTTTCACATCTTAGCACCCTTTCACACAAAGCTAGCCCCTCTTTCATTTAACCTCCATTGTGCAAATTTCAAATATAATTTTTTAATTATTTAAGCCCAATAGAATGAAGAAGTTGTTGTTGTTTTGTATGCAAGATTTAGAGTTTCTTTCAAAAATAGAAGGCTTAGTGACCAACCCTCGCTTGAAGAGATTTGATGATCTCTTTAACCATCAATTTTAGTGAATAGTAAGTGTATTGTATCCTAATTAAATTTAATATATATATATATATATATATATATATATATATATATAACTCTTCTATATTTACCCCTCACCATCCTGCCATCCCACACTCACTTCCTATCTAAATCCCCATAAAATTCCAACCAAAACCCTACCATAAAGTTGTTAGCCAAACTTACAATGAATTTGACGGCTGTAGCCCCCATTTAACTTACCAAAGCTCATAAGAATTTGATGACAAATATACATAATTATTTTTAAGCATTCCTTTTTCATTTCCATGTATTTTTAAGTTCTATAGCCCTCAAATTGAAGCCTTAAAAGCCTAAGTTCACTGGGTAGAATTTGACTAGATTTCTAAAACCCTTGCATATTAGCTTATCATTGCATGGAATGTGAAAATCACTCCATTGCAGCAACTTTAAAGGCTTACACATCATCCCTAATATATTTTAGAAGAATCATAAAACCAAATCAATTACAATTCAACATCATAAACCCTTGGTTGGCACCAAGGGTTTAGCCCTTGATGGGTTATAGATTTGTTCCTAAGAAGCTTCCACAATTTTTGAGGGATGATGGGTAAGGCTTGGAAAGGTTTGGCAAGAAATGATGTTCAAATTTTATGTAAAGAGAAAGTGATACATAAATGTGTTAGAGTTCGAATCAAATTTTAACAGGAAAACTATAGGCTTTTTGGGCTTCAATTAGTGGGAGGACTTAAAAAATATTTGGAGATGGAAGATGAGTGTCTTACAAATAATTTAGGAGATTTTTTAGTAAATACTAATGAGTTTTGATGGATCAAATTGGGGGCTAGAATACAACTCGGTCAAATTAAAGCTAGGTTTGGCCCACATGTTTAAGTAAGGTTATGGATGGGATTTTATTAGGAGAATGCTAGGTAATAAGTGTGAACTAGTGAGGCGTGATTGTTGAAGAATTCTATAATTAAATAAATAAATACATAAAGATAGTGTACACTTACTACTCACTAACTTTGCATGATTGAATAGCTCACAAAACCTATTTAAGTAAGAGCTAGCCACCAAATCTCCTCTTCTTAGAATTAACTCCAAATCTTACAAAGAAAATAAAAAATACTTCATATTAATTCCAATATGCTTAAATAGTTATAAAATTACATTTGAAATGCACACAATGACCAAAAAGGAGAAGAGGGGAGTGGGGGTGCGACAATTTTTGTGTGAAAGGGGGACAGGGGATTATTTGAAAAGTAAGATTAAAAAAAAAAGTATTCAAATTTGATAATATTCCTCTCATAATTTGAAAAATATAAATTTTAAATTTTTAAAAATTATGAATTTTTAAAATTAAAATTTTAATTTTTGAAATTCATATTTTTAAATATAATTACAACCATAGATAAAATCTCAAAGATATGGTCTATTATAAGAAATATCATATATACAAAAATATACTAAATAAAAGCCTTTATAGGTCTCGTATCTTAGTAATTTATTTGTTAACAACCATATTTTTGTTATGGCATTCAGTAGTGGTCCATTTCTTCTTTGATGGACATCTTTTGCAACATCATAAACCTATATTAGACCTAGCATGAACATAATTTTCACTCCTTAATTGATAATTTTTGATATTCTTAAGTTGTAATTAACCTTGCGAACTTGCTCCTATGAAAACCTTCACTGCCAAAATTTAGAATAAACACAATATGGATATATATATATATATATATATATATATATATATATATATATATATATATATATATATATATATATATATATATATATATATATATATATATATATATATATATATATATATATATATATATATATATATATTCTTATTTATATTATATATACTTTCTTACTAATAGTCACATCCACCTACGAATAATTTGCATTAAATCAGCAAACAAAACATTTGGAATTAATTATGTATGCCACTTAAATGTTTTGACATCAATAAGGGATAAACTTTGAAGAATATGAAATTTTTAGGTTTCATTGTATATATCTTAAATAACAAGATTTTGGACGTTGGATCTTAAGTTTGTTTGAGAGTAATACTTGACCTTACTAGTAGGTGAGCTTTAGAGATACACCTAAGAACCTTTGTAAGAATGGAGAGAGGGAAAAGTACTATAAGAAGTAACTCACTAGTGTTGCAACCCATGACCCCGAGTTTGAGATTTTGATGATGCCAAATAATGAGTGTTTTAGAACAACTTTTCATTGAATATTATTTTATTTGCTATTGTCCTTGAGTACTAACATTTCAGGAAGATCACAAGTGACTCAGGACGACAGGAAGACTCAAGAACGGGTAGATTAGGAGTATGAGTCAGACATTATATTTTTCTATTTATTTTATTTTTATTTTATTGAGTCTGAGCACAAAATGCATAAGAGTAAGAGCAACCATGCACACACACAGGGGGAGAGTTTGTTTTTTAAATGCAAAATGTATTAGAATTTCTTCTCTGGAGATCGTACTGTACGATTTTAATTCGTACCGTACGATCTGAGGTAAGTGGACGATTCTGTGAATAGATCGTACTGTATGAATCTCTTCGTACTGTACGATATGTTCAGATCCAAAACCCTAGCCGTAGTTTAGTTTAAGTAAGTGATTTTGTGTCGTTCGTACTGTACGAATAGTTTCGTACTGTACGATCTATTTTAAATACTTACTTAAATTAACCCGTGATTAGTACATGAAATCCATGCCTAATTAAATTTTGAGCATCGTACCGTACGAACCAGATCGTACCATACGATGAACAAAGACAAAGTTTGATCATCCCGAATATCGTCCTGGATGATCTCTTGGTTTTTGTCTCATCGTACTGTACGATAGTGATCGTACCATACGATGAACAGAGACGACATTTGGTCGTCCAGATTATCGCCCTGTACGAATAGTATTTTGTGGATCGTACCGTACGATATTATATCGTACAACACGAATTGTTTTTGAACTGTTCGTACACATTCGTACCAGGACGACGACTGTTTATGAAGATCGTACTATACGATATTGAATCGTACTGTACGAACAGTAATGGCTACTTTTGAAATCAGAGGTTTTTGGAGCCCGTTTTGAGATGTCATCAAGTCCTTTTTCAGTAAGAATCACAGAGGGGGTGAACGTGGTTAGAGAGGGATTCCAAGGGAGAGAGCTCTAGAGAAGTTCTTTAGGGTTGAGAGAGGAAGGAGAAGGTGAGCGTTGTGAGGGAGAAGAGGTGTGAGGGAGATCACACGGTTGCTCCGTACTTGCTGCATCTTGCTCCTCCTATGGCCCTTGAAGAATTTGAGGGAGGATCTCCAAGGGAAAGGCTCGTCTACATCCGTGACCTCGAGGTTCTCTGCCTTCTTCAGGAGGGATAAAAATGAGAAGGTTCTCTGCCGTCGCCAGGAGGGCGAAAACAGAGTTTGGCACTCCGCCACGCCGGGTTGGTGAAAGGGAGGTTTGTAAAGGCTTCTAAGCCTTGCCGAGGGGGGCAAAAGGAGAACTATTTTTGGTAGTGAAAATCCCGGAGCGGAGGACTCCGGGGAGTGGACGTAGGTCATATTTTGATCGAACCACTATAAAAATTCTTGGTGTGTTTTTTCCTTATCGTCATTTACTTTTTACTTGCATTTAATTTTCATAACTATTGCATGGTGAAATTTGTGGAAGAAAACTTGCTTAAAGTTTTGTTGTAAAATTTCAAAAATAACAAGAAAAATTAGAACTCCTATTTAGGGTTATTTTTATTGAGAAAAAGATTTTCACAATTCACCCCCCCTCTTGTCGTTTAGTAATTTCAATTGGTATCAGAGCTTGTTTTTCAAAAATAGTGTTTTAGAAAACCTTGAAAAAAATGATCATGTTGAATTTTGGTAATCGTAACACTGCGGAGGGTTATTCAATAACTCGTCCACCACTTTTTGATAACATTCCGTTTGATTTCTGGAAAATTAGAATGTCTACATTTTTGCAATCTATAGATTACCGCATGTGGATGTTAGTAAATGATGGATATGTTGCACCGTTTAAAACTGTTAATGGTTTGAAAACTCCTGTACCTTTTAATGAATGGAGCAATGAGGATAGGGAGTTAGCCCAACTGAATGCTAAGTGCTTAAACTGATTTTTTTGTGCATTGAAATCTGAGGACTATATGAGAGTATTTACATGTGTTTCTGGAAAAGAGATTTGGGATAGACTGTGCATTACATACGAAGGAACAAACGAAGTAAAATAGTCTAGGCTTAAAATTCTACTGCATGATTATGAATTATTCCGTATGAAATCTAGCGAAACTATTTCTGACATGTACACTAGGTTCACCCAAATCGTGACATCCTTGCATGCATTAGGTAGAGAAATTTCAAATTCTGAGAAAGTGAATAAAATTCTTAGATGCTTACCTAGTTCCTATGATGCTAAGATAACTGTCATCACTGAGTCCAAAGAACTTAATGTTTATTCTATTGATAACCTCCTTGGGTCACTAATTGCATACGAGCAAGGAGTGAACCAAAGGCAAAGTGATGCAGGTGAAAAGAAAAAGGAGCGGACGGTGGCATTAAAAGCTAGCAACTCAGAAAGTGAAAGCTCTGCAGGGGAGGAAGAGGATGAGATAGCACTGATGACCCGACAGTTCAAAAATTTTCTGAAGAGAAAATAGAAGCGTCATCAGAACAACTGGAATAAAGGAAAGAGCTCAAGGCCCAATAAGGTTTCATCTGATACAATTTGTTTTGAGTGCAGGAAGCCAGGACACCTTCGAGCCGATTGCCCCAATCTGAAGAGTCAACCAGCTAAGGAGAAAGGAGATGACAAAGCAAAATACAAGAAAGGAAAGACAAAGGCACAGAAAGCTTTTTGGGCCGACTCTGCCTCAGAATCTTCAGAAGAAGAAGCAGAGGAGGAGGTAATTAACTTGTGTCTTATGACTAACGATAACCTTGATCAATCAGATCAAGATGAGGTATGTCAACTTTCATATGAAGAATTATTGCTTATTTCTGAGAATATTCATAACTCGTATAGGAAATTAAAAAAGATGCATGCTAAGCTTAATGTTGAATTTAGTTCTTTACAAACCGAGCATGCTAACTTGTTTAAAGAAAATGGTGATTTAGATAGAGATCATATGTTACTTCTTGATGAGTATGATGCATTAAATAAGAAGCATATTGAACTAATTGAAGAGCATGAAACCTTGAAAACCACTCATGTTGAACTAGAAGAAGCTTTTCATAGACTAGACAAACTTGCATTAGAAGTACATCATAGTGAGCACTTGCTATTAATAGAAGTTGATGGATTGACAGCTCAAAATAAAACTTTTAGTGAGAGAATAAAAGAACTAGAAAATGAAATTACATCACTCACATTAGGCCATCCTAGAAAACCCCCAACACAGCATGCATCACACAACTTTAGGAAGAGGCACTATCACCCACATAGATTAGTAAACCCATTTCCTGGTGTTAGGTGTTTCTCTTGTGGCATGTTAGGTCATATAGCCCGCACATGCACAATTCACCGTAGGACACACTTATTATGGAGACCTAAACTGCATCCATCACAACATAGCATGCATACATCTCATTCATGCAAGCATAAGGAGGAAACCCAAACTCATTTGGGTTCCAAAACTAATCTTTGAATGAAATTGTAGGGATGCTCTCACAAAAGACCTAGTGAGAGCATGCGGTACCTGGATAGTGGCTGCTCACGACACATGACTGGAGATATGAAAAAGTTTATCCAACTGGAGATCAAAACTGGAGGCAAAGTAACGTTGGGAGACAACACTACCAGGAAGGTGATAGGCTCAGGTACTGTTGGTAATGCTAAAAATTTTTTAATAGAAAATGTCTTACTAGTTGATGGTTTGAAACATAATTTACTTAGCATTAGTCAATTGTGTGACAAAGGTTTTGACATTAAATTTTTATCTGATAAATGTCTGATTAGTTTATTTGATAAACTAGTTTTAGAAGGAAAATGAATGAACAATGTTTACATGTTAGACCTTGATTGCATTGATAACTCAAATTCATTCTGTTTGAAAACAATAGTTGATGACTCATGACTATGGCATAGGAGACTATGCCATGCTAGTATGAAAACTCTTAGAAACATCACTCAGAAAAACCTAGTTAGAGGTGTACCTAAGTTAGACTTTACCAAGGATCACTTATGTGATGCTTGCCAACTAGGAAAACAAGTCAAATCATCCTTTCACTCAATTAGAGATGTGATCACCTCTAGGTCAATAGAAATTCTACACATGGACTTATTTGGACCCGTTAGTACAGCCAGTCTAGGTGGAAAGAATTATGGATTTGTGATTGTAGATGACTTCACTAGATTTACTTAGGTAAGATTCTTAGCACACAAAAATAAGTCTTTTGAGGAATTTAAAGTATTCTCCACATGGATTCAACGAAAATTAGGTTGTGAAATATCAACAATCCATAGCGATCATGGTGGAGAGTTCCAAAATGATAGGTTTGAGTCATTATGTCAAGAGATAGGAATAGAACACAATTTCTCAGCCCCTAGAACACCCCAACAAAATGGTATAGCAGAAAGGAAGAATAGAACTTTGGTAGAAGCTGCTAGGGCAATGTTAGCGGAGTGTACCGTTCCTAGATACTTTTGGGCAGAAGCAGTCAACACAGCCTGTTATGTTTTAAACAGAGTAAACATTAGATCGAAGCTGAATAAAACTCCATATGAACTCCTTAAGGGTAGGACACCAAACCTTTCACATTTACATGTCTTTGGATGCAAGTGCTTCATCTTGAATAATGGTAAACATCCCTTAGGAAAATCTGATCCCAAGTCTGATGAGGGTGTCTTCTTAGGTTATTCTTATGTAGGTAAGGCCTATAGAATCTTTAATAAGAGAACCCTTGTAGTAGAAGAGTCCACCCATGTGGTATTTGATGAATCAGATAAGTCCTCTGAATTTAAAATTGAAGATGATGAAATAGAGGCAATTCAAGGAGTAGAGACTATGACCTTAGGAGAAAGGGTCGAACCTCAGGAAGATTTGCCTAGAGAATGGAGATATTCTTCTAGTCATCCTAAAGAGTTAATTTTAGGAGACCCTTCAGAAGGTGTAAGAACTAGGCATGGACTTAGGAAGGAGGTTAGTCACTCAACATCCATCTCTATGATAGAACCTACAAGTATAGATCAAGCCTTAGGAGATGAATTTTGGATTCTAGCAATACAAGAAGAGCTGGACCAATTCACCAGGAATGATGTTTGAGAGTTAGTCAAGAGACCTAAAGAACAAAGTGTTGTTGGAACAAAATGGGTCTTCAAGAATAAGGTGAATGATTCAGGAACAATAATAAGGAATAAAGCAAGACTAGTAGCTAAGGGGTACAACCAAATTGAGGGGATAGACTTTGAAGAAACCTTTGCCCCGGTTGCTAGACTAGAAGCCAGAAGAGTGCTCTTAGCTTTTGCTTGCTTCAAGAACTTTAAGTTATATCAAATGGATGTAAAGAGTGCATTTCTGAATGGGGTAATTAAGGAAGATGTCTACGTTGAGCAACCCCCCAGATTTGAAAGTTCATAATTTCCAAACCATGTATTTAAATTAAAGAAGGCACTGTATGGACTAAAGCAAGCACCTAGAGCATGGTACGAAAGACTTAGCTCATTTCTTTTGGATAGAGGATTTGAAAAGGGTAGTGTAGATACTACACTCTTTTTACAAAAGGTTAAAGAAGAAATTCTCATTGTTCAGATATACGTGGATGACATTTTATTTGGATCTTCAGATAAAATGTTGTGCGATGAATTTTCAAAAACAATGAGTAATGAGTTTGAAATGAACATGATGGGAGAACTTAATTACTTCATTGGCTTTAGTGTAAAACAAATGGATAATGAAACTTTTCTTAGCCAATCAAAGTATATTAAGGATATTTTAAAGAAATATGAAATGGATAGTGCAAAACCCATGAACACCCCAATGAGTTCGACAATCCAATTAGATAAAGATCCTAGTGGAAAATCAGTAGATCAAAAAAAATATAGAGGAATGATTGGATCCCTTCTTTACCTGACTGCCAGTAGACCGGACATAATATTTAGTGTGTGCCTTTGTGCCCGTTTCCAAGCCGATCCTAAGGAGTCTCACTTAACTGCTGTCAAAAGAATTCTTAGATATCTACTAGGCACTCCAAACATAAGAATTTGGTATCCCAGACACAACACTTCCTTTGAAATCCTAGGGTACTTAGATTCTGACTTTGCAGGATGTAGGATAGATAGAAAAAAAAGCACCTCTGGTACCTGCCAATTCATAGGAAAATCATTAGTTTCTTGATCCAGTAGGAAGCAAAACTCAGTATCACTTTCCACAGCCGAGGCAGAATATATTGCAGTAGGAAGTTGTGTTGCACAGGTACTATGGTTAAAACAACAAATTCTTGATCTTGGACTACCTGTTGGAACCATCTCGATCATGTGTGACAACATAAGTGCAATTTGTATCTCTAAGAACCCAATTCAACACTCTCGAACGAAACACATAGACATTAGACACCATTTCATTAGAGATCACGTCGCTAAGGGAGATATAGAATTACATCACATCGCTACAGGAGATCAATTGGCAGACATATTCACAAAACCTCTAGCTTTCGACACCTTTAGCACATTGAGGACTAGATTAGGTGTCATAGATATAACTGCATAAAAAAAATAAAAACAAAAACAAAAATAAAAAAAAAAACAAAACAATTTTTTTTTTAAATAGGGCTGCTCCTGATCATCACACACTCACCACACAAAAACTTTTCCTTGACTGTTCATCGTGCTGTACGATACACATATCGTACAGTACGATACATCTCAATCTACATAACGTCAGCAACAAGCAGATTTTGGCTCTGTTGATCGTACAGTACGACCTACATCGTACTGTATGATATGCATCCGACATTATTGACTATCGTATTGTACGATATCTCTTCTTCATACGATACGATACGCGTCAGCAATGGATTGGGATGAATTAAATTCGGTTGGTACGACATTACTGATTATCGTACTGTATGATACATACCTTTCGTACTGTACGATACACATCAGCACATGGAATAAATATGAGTTAAATATGTTTGGTACGATATTTATTATGGATCGTACTGTACGATACACCTGTTCGTACAGTACAAACTTTTGGTCAAAAGTCGTACTGAGGGCCTTGGGACGATCGAAATTCGCCTGATCGTACTATACGATACCTACCGTACTGTACGATTTGACTGCCTTTTCCCGAAACGACCGGTCAGGATATTGATTGGCTATCGTACTGTACGATCCGAGATCGTACTGTACGATTGTCAAAATTTTCTATAAGTACCATTGCCTAGGCCGTTCCTTTCACTCAAATCTCTCCTCACTTACTCTTTCACTTAGTTTCGTGCCCTTTTGCAATGTCTAAACGATGTCGGATGACTGATGGAAGCTCATCCTCGTCGAGTCGCCAACCTGCTCGTTTTCTGAATACTGAAAACGAGGAAGCTTACCACCGATATAAAGCCTGCAAAATTTCTCCTTCAAAAATGCTTAATCAGTCTGCTCTTAATTTCGAGGTAATGGGCCTCTTTGCTTCCACCACCTTCCAATTCCTACTCACCCTGGCATTTCCTTACAATTCTGAACTTCTCTTCGAATTTCTCGCTAACCTCACCTACATTGTCGACAACACCACCTTTCACTCTTTTGTTTGTGGCCAAAACGTTGAAATTACTAAAGCCGACATTGCCCAATATATTGGGTTGTCCACTGAAGGACCTATGGTTCGCTCATTTCTTACCGATGAATTCGATTGGAGCGATGTTAATAGAGTCCTTAGGAATGCTACTTTCCATCAACACCAACCTCTAGTTCAATCCTTAACTCGAAATGTCCGAATAATTCAACATGTCCTTCGAGCCTCAATAATACCCAAAGGTGGCGACCGTATCAATCTGACCCCGACCTTATCCGTCGCTACCTATCTTATTATGTCCAATATAAAGTTTGATGAGGTTGATTTAATTAGCAACTACATTCGCCATATGACTTTTGTTCGTCTACCTACCACCCGACGGAAACAAAATCTAGCTCTTGGTCACCTAATAGGATATATCCTCCACAATAAATATCAATTGTCCTACCCTGGTGAACCCGAGATTCTTCCTATTTTTTATACGGATGCTTCCTTCTGTATTCTCTTTCATCGGGGACACGAGCCTGAAGAACCCGTCTTTGATGAAGAAGAAGGAGAAGATGCCCCAGTAGCAGCTCCAGCTCGACCACGACGCCATGCCGCACCCCGAGCACCTGCACCAGCACACCCTAACGATGATTTGGTCGCACGCTTCGACCAGCTGCAGATTCATCTCGACATGCATATTCAAGAACAACATCAGCAACACGAGACAGATATGCAATGGTTTGGAGAACGTTTTACTGCAATTGATCACCGCTTCCATGCTCTCTTTTAATATTTTCAACCAAATCCACCTCCACCACCAACTGATCAGGACCCGTCTGCTTAGATTTTTTGTGTTTGCATTGTAATTTTTTTCTTTTGCTTTTTACTTTAGTTGCTCCTCCTTTTTGTGCTGTCAAAAGGGGGAGAAGTTTGTTGTACTTGTTGTTGTGCTGGTTATCTAAATGCATTCCTCTTTTGTTTTGTACTTGCTTTAATATCTTTTTTTTCTTGTGTTTAAGTTAAAAATAAAAATATAAATATAAATAAAAAAATATAAATACCAAAAAAAAAAAAACAAAAGAAATGTTATTTGTTCTTACTTGCAAAAAATTATTTGACATCATTAAAAAGGGAGAGATTGTTGCAACCCATGACCCCGAGTTTGAGATTTTGATGATGCCAAATAATGAGTGTTTTGAAACAACTTTTCATTGAATATTATTTTATTTGCTATTATCCTTGAGTACTAACATTTCAGGAAGATCACAAGTGACTCAGGAAGAAAGAAAGACTCAAGAACGGGTAGATTAGGAGTATGAGTCAGACATTGTATTTTTCTATTTATTTTATTGAGTCTGACCACAAAATGCATAAGAGTAAAAACAACCATGCACACACACAGGGGGAGAGTTTATTTTTTAAATGCAAAATGTATTAAAATTTCTTCTCTGGAGATCGTACTGTACGATTTTAATTCGTACCGAACGATCCGAGGTAAGTGGACGATTCTGTGAATAGATTGTACTATATGAATCTCTTCGTACTGTACGATATGTTCAGATCCAAAACCCTAGCCGTAGTTTAGTTTAAGTAAGTGATTTTATGCCGTTCGTACTGTACGAATAGTTTCGTACTTTACGATCTATTTTAAATACTTACTTAAATTAACCCGTGATTAGTGCATGAAATCCAGGCCTAATTAAATTTTGAACATCGTACCGTACGAACCAGATCGTACCATACGATGAACAGAGACAAAGTTTGATCGTCCCGGATATCGTCTTGGACGATCTCTTGGTTTTTGTCTCATCGTACTGTACGATAGTGATCATACCATACGATGAACAGAGACGACATCTGGTCGTCCAGACCATCGTCCTGTACGAATAGTATTTTGTGGATCGTACCGTACGATATTATATCGTACAGTACGAATTATTTTTGAACTGTTCGTACACCTTCGTACCAGGACGACGTTTGTTTATGAAGATTATACTTTACGATGTTAAATCGTACTGTACGAATAGTAACAGCTACTTTTGAAATCAGAGGTTTTTGGAGCCCATTTTGAGATGTCAATCAAGTCCTTTTCAGTAAGAATCACAGAGGGGGTGAACGTGGTTAGAGAGGGATTCCAAAGGAGAGAGCTCTAGAGAAGTTCTTTAGGGTTGAGAGAGGAAGGAGAAGGTGAGCGTTGTGAGGGAGAAGAGGTGTGAGGTAGATACACGGTTGCTCCGTACTTGCTGCATCTTGCTCCTCCTGTGGCCCTAGAAGAATTTGAGGGAGGATCTCCAAGGGAAAGGCTCGTCTACATCCGTGACCTCGAGGTTCTCTGTCTTCTCCAAGAGGGAGAAAAACGAGAAGGTTCTCTGCCGTCGCTAGGAGGGCGAAAACAGAGTTTGACACTCCGCCACGCCGGGTTGGTGAAAGGGAGGTTTGTAAAGGCTTCTCCGCCTTGCCGAGGGAGGCAAAAGGAGAACTATTTTTGGTAGTAAAAATCCTGGAGCGGAGGACTTTGGGGAGTGGACGTAGGTCATATTTTGATCGAACCACTATAAAAATTCTTGGTGTGTTTTTCCTTATCGTCATTTACTTTTTACTTGTATTTAATTTTCATAACTATTGCATGGTGAAATTTGTGGAAGAAAACTTGCTTAAAGTTTTGTTGTAAAATTTTAAAGTTAACAAAAAAAATTAGAACTCCTGTTTAGGGGGTTGTTTTTATTGAGAAAAAGATTTTCAGAATTCACCCCCCCTCTTGTTGTTTAGTAATTTCAACTGGTATCAGAGCTTGTTTTTCCTATCTTGCTTGATAGATGATTGCTCATATCTATCATATTTCTTTGTCTTTGGCGAGCAGGTAAGGGTGAGCCTATTAGCAAGTATTGAGCACAGATTTAAGCTTATTCATGATTAAACTATATTTAATATAATTTAACATAATTATAATTGACAATTAAATTATAATCATCATAATCATAAATTAAATTATAATTAATATAGTAGTTATAATTTAACTTATATAATTATCATCAAATTATGATTATCATAAATATCAAATAAAAAAAGTTAAAATAATGACAAAATTAAAACAAATTACAATTACTCTTAGTTATAATTTTCATATTATAAACTAAATAAAAAAAAAAGATCATCATAATTGTAATTAATTTAATCTCAATGATAATTTACAGTTAACATATTCAAAACTTACATAATTATAACGTAGTTATATTAATATGATAATATTAATATTAACTAAATAGTAGGAACAAAGGTTGTAGCTAACTAATATATTGAGGTCATCAACAACCTATGGTGGAGCTCCAAATCGCCTTGGAGCAGAAGGGCAAGTGCATTTAGGTTGTGAGGATGAAAAGCTCCATGGCTTGTTGATGGGTGAGTTTAAACCCTTTTGAATAGATTCTTTCCTATAACTAGGGTGACTATCCCTTGATGGAGGGTGAGTTACTAATTGATTGATCTTTAAAGGCCCTCAGGTAATCCACAAGGACCCTTAAATGTCCTTGCAAGGGGTGACTCCCTTCTTAGTCCCTTGTCAAGTTAGGTCTTGTGATCATTGGGCAAGCACCTGTTTGGGCTCACAAGGTCCATCTAGTATGACACATCTGAGTACTTGTGAAAAATATTTGAAAAGACTTATACAAGGGTACATTTTCAAATCTTTTGAAATTTAATTGCATCAATTATAAGAAATCATCAAATTTTCTTTGAAAAATATTAATGAAAGATTCATACAACTTTAAGAAAAACCTTACGATAAATTTTCAAAATATTTACGCTTTTGTTGTATACAACTTATTTGCACTTAGGAAATGCTGAATAATTATAACATTTATCTATTGTTTTTAGTTAAACTCATCACATTAATTACGAGCATCACATAAGAAATTAGGTATTGGAAATTTCTAAAGCAAACATGATATTGCTGGATAAATTTGAGTCGACCCCTTTTTTTTTTTTTGCCTTGGAATGGACGGGGATACGAAAATACTTAAAGTATCATACTTTAATATTTTTTTAGATTTATGAAAACTTTATATTTCCGCTGAATATGTCAAAATTTATAAATACATACGACGATCTGTAAAATTTGATGATTTTTTTTGCACAACTTAATTTATTAAATTGAAATCATAATCAAAGCCACCTGACTGAAATTTGAATGTGGCTACTGTAATCAAGCAAAAGTTTAAATTAAGCACTGATCATCGAGCATTCATAAGATCTTAAGCTGATTTGATTTGGCTTAACCAAAATTTAAACTAATATTTAATTTTTATTTCTTATATTATATACTCGCCTATAACTTCATAGAAATTTAACAAATAACCCAACACAACATGACAAGAACTCAGCATCTGGAGGGGCCCACATGATGAACTTTCCTAGATGATATGTGCGGACTCGCCAAAACATTCAACATGTGCTACTCGCCCAAGCATACTCAGGAGCTCACCGTAGACCATGAGCTATGCGCCAAGCCAACAATTCAACACCCACCATGTGCTTGGATACCGCATTGGTCGCTAGTTCTCTGCGGTGCGACCACGCCCACATACAAACTTAGCAATAGGAAAGCGGCAACCTGACGAGCCCTCAACTCTCGTTACCTTGATTGGCTGATCGCTAAACATGCTTTGTCCAAAATTACATATCATTGGCCTTCTCACATAGGTGATCCAAGGCTAGCACAAGCCACCAGCAGCTTCAAGAGCATCCAAGCACTCCTCAGAACTCACTCGTAGACTCGCCCACTCTTACTTGGCACTACTAGCTCCCCCACACCACAGGAGCTCGTTGAGTGCATACTCAACACTATTGAGCTTGCCCATAGACAAAATAACCCCCATTCTCCCTCAGCCTATTAGGGGACGACACATGTCTATTGTAATGCAATATTGTATGCGTGTATCAAGCATTATACTTCTTACATTTTCTTTCATGTAACCCTCAAAACCCTATAAATAAAGGGTGATGAACAATTTGTGGAACTTATATTGTCCTTTTAACTGATATAGTTGATACTATGTTAGTTTGAGACCTATATAACTCTTTGAAGCAATCTATAACATTTTCCTCTATTTTTGCAACTCTCTATTTTCATAGATCCTAGCTCTTGCTAGTAAAGTCAAGTGTATTTCACAAACAATTTGTATGATTTTTTTTGATTGATTTGAAGTAATTAATGCAGTGTAAAGTTTATAAATGGTGACGACTAGTGGGGGCCAACAACGATTGTGGCTAGTTACAGTCGACAATGGGTGGTGGCTGTGGTAGTGGTGGTTGGCGACAAGTGGCTACGACGATCGGAGGTGGCGGGGGTGAACGACTGTAAAGGCCATTTTTCTCCAAGGATCGTCTGGGACGAAGTTGGATCGTCCCGGGACGATCGGTACAGGTTGTGCGGGAAATGTTTCTGGCTGCATGGTTCGTCTGGACGAAATTTGGATCGTCTGGACGAAAATTTTACAGAGCCAAGTTGTCCAGGGACGTTAATTAATCTCGTATGGACGAAATTCGTCCAGAGCCGAATCGTCCCGAGACGAAGTTGCGATCGTCCGGGACGATCCGTCTGGATATATATAGAAATGAGATATTTTGAAGAGAGAAAAGCCCAGGAGAGAGAAAATCGAAGGAAAAGTAAGGAAAAGTGATTTTTGGGCGACTCCGGTCCGTTTTCGTCCGTTGCTGTAGTTAAAGAAGTTGACCGACTCGAGGTAAGACACATTCCGCTTTTCTCAATTTTCAGAACGGTGAAGTTTGAACGATTTTTCTGTCCGGATTTCGTTTTCGTTAGCGAATTTCGTCCGTATTTTCCAATTGATTCAGTTTTTACAGTGTAACTTTTGGTAGGTTTCTGAGGTGCCGAGTGCGCACGTTTTAATTATTTTCTGGAGAATTTTGACCGGATAGTTTTGATTCGGCGGTGTTTTATTTTGACTGTAATTTCTGATGATGTCTGAAATTGTCTGGTCAGTAGAATAAAAGTCTTGCAATGTTGTTGTGAATATTCTATGCTAATTTGGTAATTTGTGAATTTAGGAATTTTTGTGTAAATTTCGTATACTGCCGTTATGCCGCTGGATTTTTGTACGATTTCAGAAATTTGTCCGGATTTGTTCTGAAATGACATGATATGATTGTGTGCTATGAAAAGGGAGTTATAAGGGGTTAAGATCCTGTGAGATCCTGTCTGTGTCAGGGAAATCTGAAATGAGCTCTGAAATCTGAAAACAAATTCTGTTCCGGATCCGATGATAAGTTATGTTCTGGTGCTATAAACACATCTGTTCTGGTACCATGAGCACAAAGGGAGGCATAAGGGGCCAGAATCCGAGAGATTCTGTCAATGTCTGGGAAGGGAGGCATAAGGGACCAGAATCCGTTGAGATTCTGTCAGAGTCAGAGAATCTGTTCTGACTTTTGATATGTTCTGAATTGATATGATTTCTGATTTCCGTACGATTTTGATATGATTTATGATTCTGATACGATTCTGTTCTGTTCTGATTTGATCTAATCTGTATGATTCTGTTCTGATTCAATTTCTGGAATTATTATTTCTGTGATTTTGGTTCTGTTCTGATTCGATATACAATTATGTTGATCTGATTTCTGTACGGATTTTTGTCTGATGTGGATTCTGAGGATTTTTGATTGGAGGTTTGATGTCTTGCTGAGCTGTTGTAGCTCATCCTTGTTTTCTGCGTGGTTTTCAGGTTCTGGGAAAGGGAAGAAAGTCTTGGAGTAGAAGTTCAGAGTCTGATCTGTTATAGGTATTTTGTACTTTTGATTTTTGTACAATCATGGCTTTTCTGTTCTGTTTTTCTTTCTGTCTGAAAGCCATGAGCTGTATTTGTATATGATTCTTTTGAGGAAGAAAAAGATAGATGATCTGTTCCGCTGCATTTTGATGTTTATAGTAGCTTTGTGTGTCTGTTTCTGTGTGTAAATATTTGGAAGAAAGTTCTGAAACAAATTCCAAAGCCAGATCCTGGAATCAGTTCAGTCAGTTTGAGTTTGGGCACGACCCGATGCGAGCGGGATCCGTCCCGATCGGGTTGGGCCGTGACAAACTTTAGTGGTATCAGAGCAATGGTTTTAGAATTTGGATTGTAAGACAGAGCTATAGGAAGTGATCTGAGTCTGTCTGGGGTAGTTTTGGTTTGTCTGGATTTTTATTGTGTTATTTTTGTGATTAGTTTTCTGGATTTTCTGTATGGATCTGCCAGACCCCGATATGACAGACGGTCAGAGTGCCAGTCAGGCAGCACTAGTGGGTAGTACAACCCCAGTGGTTGGTGCAGATACACTTTCCCAGTTTGCTATATTGGTTGCTCAGATGATGAGCAAGACTCACAGTAGAGCCTCTACTATTCGATCTGAGGATATTGATAGACATCTTCAGATGTTTCTGAGATTGAAACCACCGAGGTTTGAGGGCGCTGTTGAGCCCAGAGCAGTTGAGGAGTGGCTGAGGAGGTTAGAGAAGACTTTTGACGGCATGCAGTGTCCGTCAAACAGGAAAGTACCTTTGGCAGTTTTTCTGTTAGATGGGGAAGCAGAGCACTGGTGGGTAGGCCAGCAGGAAGCAAAGTTTCAGGGAAGATTGAACTCTCTGATTTCTTGGGAAGAATTTTCTGAGGTATTCCGATCTTAGTTTGTTCCCCCTTCTGCACGACAGCAGATGTAGGAGAGTTTTCTGAGGCTGATTCAAGGGAGCAGGACGGTGATGCAGTACGAGGCAGAGTTTACTGCCTTAGCCCGATATGCTCCGCCGCTGGTGAGTACTTCTACTGAGAAGTGCTATCGATTTCTGAGGGGACTACGAGACAGCCTGAGGCAGCCCCTGGTACCATTTCATATTTCTGATTTTTCTGAGCTTGTGGAGAGAGCTCGTCTGATAGAGAACGATATGATGGCTACTCAGCAGCGGTGGACTGCGAGTAGGAAGAGGTTTGGGGGTGATTCGAGCAGTAGTTCCTCTGGCAAGAGGAGATTTGTTTCTGGTTCTGGAGACTCCAGGAGGAGTGGACAGTCAGGATTTGCTGGTACTGCTACGACCAGTACGACCAGCTCTGGATCTATTAGTGAGGCACCTGTGTGCTAGAGTTATGGACGACGATATTTTGGCCAGTGCTACAGGATGACTGGTCAGTGCTTCAGATGTGGTCATCCAGGACATTGGATTGCAGAGTGTCCACAGGCTGGATTTGATCGACGATCTGAATTCCGATCCGAGAGCTTTGTTAGACCTGCCGGTTCAGCAGGAAGACCAAGGATTGTTCCTCCACGCCCTGTGACTGAGGGATTTTCTGGTAGAGGTGGTGGTTCGAGTTCTGTGCCACGGAGACCACCTACTGTTAGTCAGAGGGAGCCTAGTAGATCTGTAGCTTCAGCTCCAACTCCAGTTCAGCCACGAGTGTACAGTCTGAGTCAGCAGGAGGCTCGAGATGCTCCGGATGTGGTGACAGGTACGATTTATATTTCTGATCAGCCTTGTCGTGTTTTGTTTGATTCTGGAGCCAGTCACTCGTTTCTTTCCGAGCGTTGTTTTGATGCTTTGCATCTGGATTCGATTTTGCTACCAGTTTCTCTTTCTGTGATTTTACCGGCTGGAAGTAATTTGATTGTCTTGAAGTTTTGTTTTTGTGAGATTGATATTGCTGGCAAGAAGTGGAAATCGAGTTTGATTTTGTTGTCGATTTCTTCGTACGATGTGATTTTGGGCATGGATTGGCTTAGTCTGTATGAGGCTCAGATTGACTGTTTGAAGAAGCAAGTGAGCTTGCTTATGTCAGGAGAGAGATGTGTATTCCAAGGCTTACGAGGTGTTCTCTCTTGTCTGATTTCTGTATTGGAAGTGAGAAGAATGTGGAAGAAGGGTTGTCCGGTATTTTTGGCTTCGGTACGGGATATGAACCTGGATGTGGGTTCTGTTTCTGATATCCCAGTGGTACGAGAGTTTGCAGATGTATTTCCTGAGGAGTTGGTTGGTTTACCTTCGGATAGAGATGTGGAGTTCTCTATTGATATTTTTTCGGGTACAGCTCCGATATCAAAAGCTCCGTACAGGATGGCACCAAAAGAACTTTCTGAGTTGAAAGTTCAGCTTCAGGAGTTGGTGGATAGAGGATTTGTTCGTCCTAGTGTTTCTCCTTGGGGAGTACCTGTTTTGTTTGTGAAGAAGAAGGACGGAACACTCCGTATGTGTGTTGACTACAGAGATTTGAATAAAGTCACGATCAAGAACAAGTATCCCTTACCACGGATTGATGACTTGTTTGACCAGCTTTCTGGTTCTTTTGTGTTTTTGAAGATTGATTTGAGATCTGGATATTATCAGGTGAAGGTGAAGGAAGCTGATGTGTTGAAGACAGCTTTCAGTACTCGGTACGGACACTACGAGTTCTTGGTTATGCCTTTTGGGGAAACCAATGCACCTGCTATTTTTATGGATCTGATGAACAGAGTGTTCAGGGAATATCTAGATCAGTTTGTGATCGTCTTCATCGACGATATTCTGGTGTATTCTGCTTCTAAGGATGATCATGCCAGACATTTGAGCATTGTGTTGGAGACTCTGAGACGGCATCAGTTGTATGCTAAGTTCTCCAAGTGTGAATTCTGGCTGAAGAGCATTTCATTTTTGGGACATGTGGTTAGTGGTGAAGGTATTTCTGTTGATCCCCAGAAGATTCAGGCTGTTGCGGATTGGCTAAGGCCTACTACGGTATTTGAGGTACGTAGTTTCTTAGGCATGGCTGGATATTACAGAAAGTTTGTGAAAGGATTTTCTCAGATTGCTATGCCTCTAACGAGACTGACTCAGAAGTCAATAGCTTTTGTTTGGACACCGGAGTGTGAGGCTAGTTTTCAGGTATTGAAGGATTGTCTGACTTCAGCTCCAATGTTAGCACTTCCATCAGGTACGGAAGGATTTCAGGTGTTCAGTGATGCTTCACTGAAAGGTTTGGGATGTGTGCTGTATCAGCATGGTCAGGTAATTGCTTATGCCTCGAGATAATTAAAACCACATGAGAAGAATTACCCGACACATGATTTGGAATTAGCTGCAGTTGTTTTTGCTTTGAAGATTTGGCGTCACTATTTGTATGGCGTCAGATGTGAGATCTTCATGGATCACAAGAGTTTGAAGTACATTTTCACTCAGAAGGATCTGAATTTGAGGCAAAGAAGGTGGCTTAAGTTGATCAAGGACTACGATCTGACGATTCAGTATCAACCCGGTAAGGCTAATGTGGTAGCAGATGCTCTGAGCAGGAAATCTTCTGGATTATCAGGTATTCAGCTCACTTCTGATGATTTTCTGATTCGTGATATGGAACGTTTGTAGTTGGAGGTGATTTCCTCCAGTAGTTTGGATTCTGGAGTTTTGACTCAGTTGAGCATTCAGTCTTCTTTGGAAGACAGGATTCAGGAAGCCCAGAAGTTAGATTCTGATTATTCGACGTTGATTGCTCAGATTGAATCTGGTAAGAAGCCTGAACTCCGAGTTTCTGATTCTAGTACTATTTTCTGCAAGAACAGGTTGTGGATTCCTGTGTTTGGAGATCTGAGGAAAGAAATTCTGTATGAATCTAATCATTCAGGCTACACTGTTCATCCGGGAAGTGGCAAGATGTACGGAGATATGAAGACTTTGTTCTGGTGGCCGGGAATGAAAAAGGATGTAGCAGATTTTATTTCAAAATGCGAAGCCTGTCAGTTAGTGAAGGCAGAGCATCAGCGACCAGGAGGACTTTTGCAGTCGTTGCCTATCCCTGAGTGGAAGTGGGAGGAGGTAACGATGGATTTTGCTATGGATTTTCCTCGATCAAGGCAAGGGCACGATGCTATTTGGGTGATTGTGGATCGATTGACGAAGTCTGCTAATTTTCTTCCGATCAGGCAGACCAATCCGGTGGATCGATTGGCACAGGTATATGTGAAAGAGATTGTCAGATTACACGGTGTGCCTAAGGTGATTATTTCTGATCGAGATGGACGGTTTACTTCCAGACTTTGGAATGATATTCAGCAAGGTTTGGGTACGAAGTTACATTTCAGTACAACTTTTCATCCGCAGACTGACGGACAGTCTGAGAGGACTATCCAGGTACTGGAAGATCTTCTGAGATTATGTGTTTTGAATTTTGGAGGAAGCTGGAAAGATCATATTCTTTTGATTGAATTTGCTTATAATAACAATTTTCAATCCAGTATTGGTATGGCACCTTATGAAGCTCTGTATGGCCGGAAGTGTAGAACTCCTTTGACTCTGACTGAGGTTGGAGATAGACAGGAGATGGGTGCCACTTTTGTAGATGAAACTGATAAGAAACTTAACTTGATTAAAGAAAGATTGAAAGCTGCACAAGATAGACAACAGAAGTATTACAATCAGGAGCACACGTTTGTGGAATTTCAAGTTGGTGACTTTGTGTATGTCAAAATCAGTCTGATGAAAGGAGTCAGTAAATTTGGAAGAGTGAGTAAGCTCAGTCCAAGGTATGTTGGACCTTTTGAAATCCTTGAAAGGATTGGTAAGTCTGCTTACAGACTGTTACTATCTGATCAGATGTCTGATGTGCACAATATTTTTCAGGACAAGAAGTTGTCTGCTGATGAGGTTGAGATTCAGGAGAATCTGCAGTACAAAGAAGAACCTGAGAAAATTTTGGCCTACGATGTTCGTAAGTTAAGAAGTAAACAGATTCATATGGTTAAAGTTCAGTGGAAGCGCCGAACAGCACGAGAAGCGACTTGGGAGAAAGAGTCGGATATGAGGCAGTCGTATCCATATCTGTTTTGACTGAGTTTTGGATTGGCAATATCGAGGACAACATTTTTCTGAAGTTGGGGAGATTGTAAAGGCCATTTTTCTCCCAGGATCGTCCGGGACGAAGTTTGATCGTCCCGGGACGATCGGTACAGGTTGTGCGGGAAATGTTTTTGGCTGCATGGTTCGTTTGGACGAAAATTTTACAGAGCCAAGTCGTCCGGGGAAGTTAATTAATCTCGTCTGGACGAAATTCGTCCAGAGCCGAATTGTCCCGGGACGAAGTTGCGATCGTCCGGGACGATCCGTCTGGATATATATAGAAATGAGATATTTTGAAGAGAGAGAAAATTGAAGGAAAAAGAAGGAAAAGTGATTTTTGGGCAACTCCGGTCCGTTTTCGTCCGTTGCTGTAGTTAAAGAAGTTGACCGACTCGAGGTAAGACACATTCCGCCTTTCTCAATTTTTAGAACGGTGAAGTTTGAACGATTTTTCTGTCCGGATTTCGTTTTCGTTAGCGAATTTCGTCTGTATTTTCCGATTGGTTCAGTTTTTACCGCGTAACTTTTGGTATGTTTCTGAGGTGCCGAGTGCGCACGTTTTAATTATTTTCTGGAGAAGTTTGACCGGATAGTTTTGATTCGGCGGTGTTTTATTTTGACTGTAATTCCTGATGATGTCTGAAATTGTCTGGGTAGTAGAATAAAAGTCTTGCACTGTTGTTGTGAATATTCTATGCTAATTTGGTAATTTGTGAATTTAGGAATTTTTGTGTAAATTCCGTATACTGCCGTTATGCCGCTGGATTTTTGTACGATTTCTGAAATTTGTCCGGATTTGTTCTGAAATGACATGATATGATTGTGTGCTATGAAAAGGAAGTTATAAGGGGTCAGGATCATGTGAGATCCTGTCTGTGTCAGGGAAATCTGAAATGAGCTCTGAAATCTGAAGACAAGTTCTGTTCCGGATCCGATGATAAGTTATGTTCTGGTGCTATAAGCACATTTGTTCTGGTGCCATGAGCACAAAGGGAGGCATAAGGGGCCAGAATCCGAGAGATTCTGTCAGTGTCTGGGAATGGAGGCATAAGGGGCCAGAATCCGTTGAGATTCTGTCAGAGTCAGTGAATATGTTCTGACTTTTGATATGTTCTGAATTGATATGATTTCTGATTTCCGTACGATTTTGATATGATTTATGATTCTGATATGATTCTGTTCTGTTCTGATTTGATCTAATCTGTATGATTCTGTTCTGATTCAATTTTTGGAATTATTATTTCTGTGATTTTGGTTCTGTTCTGATTCGATATACGATTATGTTGATCTGATTTCTGTACAGATTTTTGTCTGATGTGGATTCTGAGGATTTTTGATTGGAGGTTTGATGTCTTGCTGAGCTGTTGTAGCTCATCCTTGTTTTCTGCGTGGTTTTCAGGTTCTGGGAAAGGGAAGGAAGTCTTGGAGTAGGAGTTCAGAGTCTGATCTGTTATAGGTATTTTGTACTTTTGATTTTTGTACAGTCATGGCTTTTCTGTTCTGTTTTTCTTTCTGCCTGAAAGCCATGAGCTGTATTTGTATATGGATTCTTTTGAGGAAGAAAAAGATAGATGATCTGTTCCGCTGCATTTTGATGTTTATAGTAGCTCTGTGTGTCTGTTTCTGTGTGTAAATGTTTGGAAGAAAGTTCTGAAACAAATTCCAAAGCCAGATCCTGGAATCAGTTCAGTCAATTTGAGTTTGGGCACGACCCGATGCGAGCGGGATCCGTCCCGGTCGGGTTGGGACGTGACAACGACGACCATAGGTGGCGAGGGTCGATGACGACCGCGATGGTAGTGGTGGCCAACGACTAGTGGTGGTGGCCTGGAACAACCGTTGACAGTAGTGGTGGTGGCCTACGATAGTTGTGGAGACTGACAGCGATGGTAAATGGTGGTGGTGGCAATGGCTGTCGGCAATGACAGGAAGGTGGCTGTGGCAGTCGTTGGTGGCCGACAGGTGGTGGCTTACAGGCGGTCAGTGGCAGTAAAGTGAGCTTGCTTGTTGTGTAAATCATTCTCACTTAAAATTGGACAAATTTGATTTACTTCAAAAATGAACTAAAATGATTTACACTATTTATTTTACTTTGCACAACTATGTATTCCAACTAAACTCCAAAATTTTTAGAACCCTTACATTTTGAATACTTTACATTACTTTGTATTCCAACCAGATAGCACCTTAATTCAAAAGAATTTGACTGGATTTTTCACTGCTAAAAAACCTAGAAGCGCTCACAAGCTCTGTTAAAGATAAGGCAAGAACTAAACGAGCCGGTAAGAAGCTTTACAATGACATTCTAAAAAGAAATGCTAAAAGTGACAGACTTATAACCTGTAGTTGCCCAAGTTACACTGACCCAAGGATTGAGAGAGGGTCGATTCATACACACTCCTAACTTGCAACAGATGAAGACTCACGAAACTATGGAGCTAACCAACAATCATGTGATCACTGAAGGTCACGTAAGAGAAATAACTCATCTAATGGATAGGAGAGACAAGAGACCAAATATAGTGTGTGAGATCATTACTGCCCTAGATATGTGTTGCCTCATAAATGCTATATCAAAAGAATAAAAAATTCATTGATTTAAATGGCTCAATATAGGCTGCCATGGACATGTGTCGTCACATGACTTGCTAGAGGGTGCAGCCTTTGATGATCTAGCTCTAGGGTGCTTTTGATAGTGCCAAGTTGATTCAAGCAACTACGTTTGGGTGAGTCCATAAACTAGTGTTGAGATGAGAGCGCTTGGAACGAACAAGTTTACTGAGGTTGCCGACGACCTATGTTGAAGTGCTTGAGTTGCCCTAGAAGGGTGAGGCAAGTGTGCTATTATTGGAGGAAAATGGAGATCTAAGTAGGATGACGGTAGAAAGATGAGTAGAAGGCCACATTAGCAAGTGATTTATTATAATTAAATTAGATATGCATGAGTGAGGATACGTGTGTTGGAAGAGACTGAGTGATCATGGAAAACATTTAATCATGCCGCAGGTGCCGATTTGCTTGCTTAGGGAGAAACCTGAACTGCCCTCTATGAGAGTAAATACCACATGTTGATCATTTAGGCAACTTTTCTTGTGCATTGCAAGTGATTAGCTCACCTTGCCCATCGAGCGAGTTTTCCCATGTTACCCACTGGGGGTTAGCTCCTTCATCACATCTCGCCAAGTACTTGTTACACACCTATAAAGATATATGCAAATAAACAACTACAATATTTTTTCTGGAAAAAAACAAGTATATTAGGAGAATTTAAGAGTTGTTGGGTGGTTGATTTTGAATAGATTTTGTGAAGCCTTAATATTTTAAGGATGACTTATCTTAATAGTGTAAGAACTAAGGCATTAGATCTAAATCAATGAAGAGAGCAGTGTAAAAATAATAAATTAAAACAAAATATACAAAAGAAAAAAATTGAAGATATATAATCTCATAAAAAATGGGGCTGTTCTAGTTCACCTGAGTAAGGAATAATCACCAATCTTTTCCTAAGAGAAAGAAAACTTTCCCAATATGATTGTTAAACCTTTTAAGTACAATTTTTATTACAGATTTCACAATATTCATACAAATTACAATATGATTGTTAAAAAGGCGAAGACAAGGAATCGAAGTGATAATCAAGCTGCAATATAGACATCTTGGAGCTTGCTCTTGGCTTACTATGTCTATTTTTTAAATTCAAACTTTAACTCCGTTGAATGCTACTATTGGAGGATGAAACACCCGTCTAAAGTCTAAAAATATGGTTAGTCATGTTTATTTTGATTTGGACTCTGATTAATTAGCAAAGTTAGGTGTTAATAGTGATGTGATACTATGGGTTCCCAATTGGGAAAAAATTATAACTCAAATAAATTTAGCATTTTCAGGAATAAAATATGCTGACCTGTAAGCTACAAAGCCAACCAGAAACTGTAATTAAAAAATAAGTACAGAAAACTAAAAAACTACCATCTTTAAAGACTTGGCAAGCACTAGATGTTTTTTTTTTTTCTTCAGATCACATTGCTTATGAGTGCGATAAATATCATTAAATATGGAAAGCTTGCTATTGCGGCAAGAAAAAGAATAAATGTCAAAAATACTTGCCGATTAATTGCCCAAATCTTTCCGCAATGTCATGATGTTTGTTGCACTTGTAGATGTCATATAAGGACTTGAGTGCTGCGTGCACCATTGCTTTCTTCGGCAAATATGGAGCATACTCATCAGATTGGTCAACCGTGCTCGATGAGGATTGATCTTGACTTTCCACTAAAGATGAGCACAGAAACTTGAGCCAGCCCTCAAAAAAATACGCTTTCTGTACCATATTACAGAAATAATTAAAAAACACAGTAGAAGTAAATTTCAGATATAATATCAATATCAATGAACAGAGGGAGTGACAAATTTGCATGAATTGCTGTTTAAGACACTGTTGCCTGATGAATTATAGGGGTGGACATATTTTTGTTGAACTGAATGAGTAACCAAATTCAATGGACTCGACAAAATTATATTGAATGCATGGTTGTTCTCTGAAATCAAACGCAGCAATAAGTGCACTTGACTAGCATACTCAAAATTGGCGTGGCTTGACATCAGGAGTTCCCCATTAACCCATTAACCAGCTTTATGCAAACATCAAATTTGTAACCCTAAACTAATTAATTAAACCTGATGCCAAAATCAAACCATCATTACAGCAAACCAAAATGAACTGACATGCTCGGTTCAGTTTCACCAAGGTTTTCAATTTAGGAACATTAATCTTTGGGAATTGAATTTTCAGTTTTGCTTCAATTCAATTTGGTTTGATTTGGGATTCCAACAATTTATTTCCATTTGGTTTGACAGGTTTGCTCTAAATTAATAGTTCAATAAAGAGCCTATTAGGTCTCATAAATATAGGAGAAATGTTCTGATTCAACCAGGTTAACTGGACAATGCTAGGTAATAGAAGAATAGGATATATGATTATTTCCAACATGCTTAAGTCAAATCATTTGGTTTATTTCAATTTTACAGAACTTCAAAACCAAACTAAAATAAGTTTCTTCAAACCAAAATTCAAAACTAACAAACTAAACCAAACCAACTGGATTTTTCCACTACGAAAAGTGTGCAATCACTCCAATAAAATGTGCAATCATTCGAAAGTATGCGAACTTTCTTTCAAACTCAAACTCAAACATACAGGCATGCTTTTAAATGGGCCACCATGCCTAGAAGCCAAGGTCTTTCTTCTCTAGCTTTTCAAGTTAATTGCGCTCATTGTACTCATTTAATTTTATCGTTATAAAGTTTCACCATAAAAAATATGTTAGTTATAGTTCCTTTGCTGCTTTTGTATTTGGTTCTTATGCTATTTAGGGACACTCGATGCAATATTCCATTTTGTACTTCATTTCTATGAAAAACAAATATATGTATCCAATGATTGTGCTTGTGACTCTTGCTAATGTAGGGTCTGAGGGGTTAATGTATGCAACTGTAACCCGGTGTTTGCAAAGAGGTTGTTTTCAGAACTCTGATTTTGGAATCTCTAGAATATATTAGAAGCAAATTAACGAATTCTCTAATTTAACCACTGTTCCAAACAAATCCTTTGCCCGCTTAAAATTTTCATTTACAGTAAGTTTATATATGAGGAGGCACCACCAATTTGACGTGGCGTACATTGTTGTGGGACCAACAATGTGGCGGCATGTTAACTAAAGCAGGCCTAACATTTTGTTGAGGTGGCAATGAAGCCAGAGAAGGATTCAAACCCTCCAATCTTAGGTGAGGCCAATAAAGTTGTTGATCGAAGAACCAGAAAGAATTTAACTGAAGGTCAAATTATGCTTAAATATGGAAGTAGTTTAGCCAGAGGGACTATTTTGTGTGTGGAAATGCCATTCCTAGAGTTAAAATTACGCATAATTGAAAATTCATTAATGATGGAAATAGATTCTACAACCAATTCTTGAAATCGTTTGAAGTATAGACTCATGAAGCACTTCACGTAAAACAATCCCTTCAATAAGATGAACTCTTATAAGATACATAACTATAGACTTTCCAGATACAAGCAAATTCTACTAAAGTTGACTGAATAAAAAGATTTCTTTCCATAAATATACCCTTGCAAATAACATAATTCCAACCCCAAAAAACAGTTAGATAATTAATGCACTAAAAAATATGGTTTCAAAAGGAAATTTACAAGATGGAATATCTACATATGCATGAATAGGTATATTGTATGTCTAGAAAAGATTCTGAAGAGAGTTGAGATCACCTTGAGAAGAAAATCTTTAAGAAGCGGACCATCCTCTAATGAAACAAATCCAAGGACATGTAAGGTGGTCAGATTCAACTGAAAAAAAAAATTACACATGAATAAATAAATTAATAAGAAAAATTTTCATTAATAAAAACACCTACATCAAGTATCATGCTTTCAGCCAGACCTGCTTCTCAAGATTGTCCGTGTATTTGAAACTTGATGGCATCACTGAGTGGTGTGAACCTAAAGATTCTAGTACCTGCTCCAGCCCTTGAACGACATCAGAAAATGAGCTTCCATAATCTGCATATTTGCCCCACATACCTAAACCCTCAGCAACTAAAATTACCTAATGTAGCGCAGCAAACAATATGAGCTAGAAAATGACTCTTAAAACAAGTTCGAAATCCTTTAAAATAATGGCATACACTTGGGGTGAGCGATAAATCATAAAGTTTGAAAACCTTTGGACTCAAATAATTATAACAAAAATGAAAATTCAAAATTTATTTTTACATCAATTCCACTGGTTCCAAAAAACATACTCCGAAAGAGAGGCAGTGATAAAACAGTGAAGTAAACATAAGCTCCATTAGTCACTGATCAATAACGATGGATATTACTTAGATGATTCCATGAATTCGAAGGTACATTAAAGAGCTCAAATGGAAGTAGTAATGTAAGAACCAACTGTTTGGTTGTTTTGATGACTTACGAAGTGTTAAAGCCCTACGCAGAAGAAAATGAAAGCCTTTTTCATTTATCTTTCTTTTTTTTTTTTCTTTTTTTTTTTAATAAATTTGTTGTTAATTGTTCATGTTAATAGAAATAGGTACTGTTCACATTTTAAGATGCACTCACACTGAAGAGAAAAAGGCCTGTTGGGTGTTTACGATTATTTAGGTTTAGAACTCGATTTTGGAGGAGGTTCCTTTGAGGCGCAAGGAAGGTTAACTTAAATTGTGAAAGAAGTTTCAGAGCTTAAGATTTCTGTTTTGGATTTTAATTTAAAATGTGGAGATTGTGGAGAAATTTTTGTAGAAGAAGTGGATATTATTTAGTTTTTGTGGAGTTATTTTCGAGAGAGAATCATGGGGTCAGGTCGCTTTACTCAATGCACGAACAGTAGTTTTACCATTCACGTGGACAAAATGTTCTATCCTAGAAAAGTTACCTTACTATTCCATGAAAAAGTAATTTTGTTGTTCAAATTATTGTTCATGAGCAATAATTTTATTGTTTTGCTTGAATGTAAGAAAGGGAGGCATCGTTGGGAAGGTAGAGGATGTATTAATTTTTGGAAAAAAAAAACAGAGAAATACCTTTATTCCTAAATTATCCTGCTCATGAAAGATCCAAATCCATACTTTGATATTAATTTTACGCATGATCGTGAAATAAAAAACATATATAACATGAAGTGGTTAATAAAAGTAATGACAAAAACATGCCTTATATTTGAACAAGGATATTACCCTTTTTTTGAAATAATTCAAATCTCACGCCTATTGAGGCATTAAAAGCCCAAAACTCATTAGTTAGGGCCCATGCATACAAAACAAGAATTTTATTCATGTCATTAAAACTTGCTCTACATATGCTACAATAAATTTTTTTAAAGATTAAAAAGAAATAAACAATTGCAAACAAATTAAATTTTACTAAGTGCTAATAAAGCACTAATTATGTGATAACAAGCAACTCCCAGACAAATGGAATAGGTTAAAATACCCGAACTAAAATAATGAAATGATTATAAAGTTCCAAAGATACAAAATAACAAATAGTCATAGCAATGAATTTAAAATTTATGACCACATCAAAAGGCTAGTTGGATTTCACAGTAGCAACTTAATGTTGTTTGTTCCACAGATGGCTTTTAGTTCATACAAAATCCTTTGGCAGTTTGAAACATGGTGAAGATGGTTGGAAAGTAGAAAATCCAGAACATAAGTGATAAAAAGATAAAAAGACGCATCATTAAAAATCTGACATAACAATATATAATTTAATTTTCACTGAAGTGATGATACTTTGAAGACCTGGCCTAAAACAAATAGCAATTCACTGAGAAAACATTAGCACAACAACAAAAAAATTCAAACAATAAAAAACTACCGATGAAAAGTTGCTCATAACAAAATTATATTTCTACAAGGAAAACAATTCCTCACCAAGCCTTGATGATGGTACAGCCAATGCAACAGCAGCGTGTATTCTAATTTTATAATTTGTAGAATCACGAAGAAGCAATAGAAGAATGCTGTAAACAGTAGATGCCCTGCACAAATGCAAAAAAAAGCAATAGAAGCAAGGTCATGAATATATTTGGCAAAAACTATCACAAACAAGCATATGACAAATTGATGACGACACTAAGATAAAGGTCATGAATATATTTAGGTTAAGATGAATATGTGCTCAACTCTAGAGCGGGCGGTGTTCAAATGGAAAGAAAATCAAAGACGAAGAGAACTCATTCATTTGGATCAAGATGAGGTTAAGTTCAACTTGTAGAGGAAATTGGTACTCAAAAAAGATGGCAGAGATATTGAGATTGTATGAGTTCGGTCTTTCACGATACTGATGAAGAGTTTCCACTTATTACTTGGCTCAAGGGTCTGCATGAGAGATCAGACAAGGCTCAGGGGATCTTAAATTAAAATAATAACATAGTAAAATTAAATATAATAAACTTTATTTACTAAAAGAAACAAAACTAAATAGCATGCTAAGAGTACAATATGGTGAACACTATACTGCACCAACAGCTCTTATAGCATGTATAATTTTGACTATTCACCCCTTCTTTATTCAAATAATGCGAGAGATGTGCATTCGTATATTAGTGGGCGCTATTGACATGTATTGTAATGGACCGGTTTGGGTGGCAGGTTCAACCAAACTGGCCAACCCTTCTAATAAAAGTCGCGACACCAATAGGGGTCGGAGCATTTCGTGAACAGAAGAGGTCGGACGTCTGGCGGAACCGAGCGCATCCGTAGGAGGATTTGGAAGTTTTGTTTTGCTATTTTGAGCACAAGATTGTGCTTAGGGATGAAATTTGACAACTCCTCTTAACTCTTTTCTTATTCTTATCGCTAAAAAAGTGAAAACTTAGAAGAAACGAGAAAAACGACCGAGAGGAAGAAAGAAGGAGGTTTGTTAAAATTTTTCTTTCCTTTTTCGTATAAGTTATCTTGTTTTATTTCATCTAAAACAAGAGATATTTTTCATAGAGAAAAATGAAGGAATTGAAGGCAAGAGGAAGGAATTTGGGAGAGAATGAAGAGTAAGGAATTAGACTTTGAAAATTCCTTCTTAAGGAAAGTTAAGAGTATGTTTCAATTCTCGTTCTTTTATTGATAAATAATGTGAAATATATTTTAAATTAGGTTGGAAGAATCCAAGTGATATAGAGCTTGGTTGGTGCTAGAGGAAGGAAGATTTGTGAGAAAGAAATAAAATCTTAAGGAGTAAGATTTATATAAGAAATCAGATGCCTATCAATTCATTTAATTGATATTTAATATTAATTAAATTATTCTATTCTTGTGAATAGTTAACGGCTTTGAAAATTGCACAAATATTGGAAGGAGAAATAAAGTGGGTAATTATATGTTTAAATTTTTACTATTTTACCTTCATTTTAAATTTGATAGTAGTAGTTTGTATATATATATATATATATATATATATATATATATATATATATATAATGCAACTAAATAAATGTTAAGGAGATGATACAAACATAAATTAATTAAAAGGAAAAAGCAAAAAGGATATGCATGCAAAATTACAAGAATTCACCCCTGTATGGTACTGGCTGAGGAAGCAACGTACCCGTGCACAAAAAGGAATAGGTTATGGAAAAGGAAAATAAAAAATAAAAATGGTTGTACCTTTAGGTACATTTAGATGATGCTCCTGTATGAATTAAATGAAAAAAGGAATAAATATTAAAGTTTTACAATGTTTTGAAGGAAAAAGACCTGATATGTATAAATGATTGAAATGAATAAAATAAAGTTAAGAAAAGATAAGATGCATATTAAATATTATATGTATATTGTAAATAAAGAATACTCATGTAGATTGTTTTAACAGTTACCCATAGAGTTTGCTTTGTAAACTCATTCCACTAATTAATTGTTTCAGATAAGTCTCCAAAGATTTAGAAATAGTAGAAAAAGAAGAGTTCGTTTATAGAAGACGACGTGCAACTAATAAGAGGTAATTTATGATTTGAGATAAATATTAAATATTTGAGGAATTTTGTTAGTGGCTCTTCGAATAAAAGAAAAGAGAATTTGATGTTTTAATGTTATTTATTTTATGAACTGAAATCATTAGATCCTACCGTCCGACATTTAGTTCGCGCCTCGTTAAATCGAGCATCCGGGTCGGGTCGTGACATGTATATTAAGAGATGTAATCTTCAATAATCAATGCAGAGATTGATCTTCCACATAAAATTCTTCAATACAAGTTCAGAAAGAATCAGGGAGACAAAAAAAAGGTCATTTCTTCCTAAATATATGTTGACTATATTTTAGTCTACATTGAAACCTCAAAAGAAATAAAGTTAAAAAAAAAGAATCCTCTCAGTGAACTGATACATAAGGAAATTTTATTACTTGTTATGTTATGGTCAAAATGTACATGTAGTAAATGATAAGTTCCGATAGCAAGCAACATAGTGCTAGACAAAAAATACTTATGCTAATGTCAAGTTGTCAATCACGTTAGTTCTTAATATGTAGTCTACTTTGCTATATCGAATCTTCAGTTGAATATAGCTATTTTCAAAATTACTCATGAACAAACTCATTTCTACAAACTATCTATGGATAAATTACTTTATGTAAAATTTTAAACATTTAGAGTGTTTTGTTCTTACATCACCTATCACAAGTTTATAAGTGTCAACTGGTCCATATTTGGATTTAGGTCGAAGTGGTAGGCCATGTTATTATTTTTTTTGAAGCTTGCTTCATAAGCAAATGACAACTATATGGCCTAATTAACATCATGCATGCTGGCTTTGAAAAACTCTCCCAAATCAATAATTTCAAATGATCCATAAATCGATTCAGGTCAAAGTGGTAGGTCATGTTATTATTTTTAGAAGCTTGCTTCAAGGACAACTATATGACCTAATAAACATCATGCATGCTGGCTTTGAAAAACTCACCCGAATCAAATTACTTATATATCTTGATACTTTTAAAAGCAATCCCATTATCTAAAATAACATGGCTACACCAAATTGTCGGTAATTTTGAGCTCCAAAAATTCGCACTCTAGCTTTGAGCTCCAAAAATTCACACTCTAGCCTCTCTCTGCATTTCGTAGAGTTTAAATGAAATATTTTGGGTCAAAATTTTAGAAATCAAATAGATTTAAGATAAAAGATACTACCCAGAAATTTCACCTTAATTTTACTAAGACTTTATGATCTAGTTCTAGTTCTATGGTTCATTACTCCTCTCGATTAGAAGAGAGAACATTTGTTGACGCTTATTTTCGTGTCGACCTGACCTCGATCGACCCAATTGACCGTCGTCGAGGCAAAATCGACCCCGATTTGATTAAATTAAATTTGTTTTAGTCAAATTAAATCAAATTTAATTCAATTAAAATCAAATCAAACTAAATCGAACACCGTCGAGCGTCGTTGAGCCCAATTCGACGTAATTCGACACATTTCGGCGCCGATTCGAGTTCAATTTCATCAAATTAACTCGATCGGACCCAAATCGAACCAAATCGATCCAAGTCGGGCTCGATTCGGACTCAATTTCAGCCTTAATTTGTTAATTTAGGCTGAATTCGACTTTCAAAACATCTTTTTGAGATCTAGGGCTGAGATTGAGCTTCAAATCCCACCGAATTTCAAATCAATTGAGCAGAAAATCTACTCAAGTAGATTTTTCTCTCGTTTCTCGCAACGAGGGGAGATGGGACAATTCGGGCAGCTCTACGCGGTAGGCGTGCGTCTCCAAGTGAACGAAACAGATGGGGGGAGCGGCATTAGGCTCCCCCGTTGTTTTTCGTTTGTTAGCCCGTCCCGATCCAGAAAATACGAGCGAGAGAGAGAGGTAAAGAGCGGGAGACAGAGGGGATTTCCGCACCCAGGCCTTCGTTCGGCTCGCCCCTCGCGCGCCACACCTTCGGCCGAACCTCCAGGTGGTGCCGTCGCTCTCTCTGCTGCCCGTCGCCCTTCTTCCAGCGAGCCAAAGCCACAGGTGTGCGGCTCTCTTAAGTGAAGGAAGAGGTGGAGTTGAGAATCTGAGCCCTTCTTCTCACTCCAAGGAAGCAAATCAAAAGTTGAGACAGCCATTCACTTCCTTTCTCAAAGATCAACGAAGTTAGTGGCTTTTTCTTCCTTCCTCTCTCAACTCCGGCGAGTTCGTAGCAAGTTGGAAGCTGTCGGAGACTTCCAAACAGCAAAAGAAGGTTCCTAAATCTCCCAAACAGCGATTTGGGGCCTTCAAAGCGCCTTGGATAGCAGCGGCGAGTTCCGGAGCGGCTTGGACAGCGACTTTGGAGCTTGAATCGGAGCTTGGAGCGACTTTGGAGCTTGGAGGGGACCTTGGACAGCAGCTTAGACAGAAATTTGGAGCGCTAGGACAAACCGGGAGAGGTATACCACTAAAACTTAGGACTTTGGAGCTTGAATCGGAGCTTGAACCGAGTGATTTTGCCGCCAAATGGCACCACGATATACCGGTTATGGCCAGAGCCAATACGTTCCTTATTGGCATCAAATCCTTGAGATATGAATCAATAGGATATGATTAATAGGGCACAAAACCCTCTGTTAGCTAAGGTGGATTTGAATTTTTCCCCTTAGGCAAACATCCAACCCAAGTCTACAAGGTCCCCTTGGACGAAGCAACCCATGGCTGCCGACAAGGATCCTTCTATCAGGTTTCGTCGACTACCTCCTCTGACTAAGTAGACCAGGGACCACGATGGCCCGGGACGACGGAACCATGGGATCTTGATCAGGTCTATCATCCATTCCTCCACCATCCGCTTTAAGTGCAAGATGGTGCAATTTCTATTTTAAGTATCAAATCCTCTAAATTCTTCAAATTACCAAATACCAATACCCAATGCTGCTACTATATGCCAAATAACACGTATTATCTACGTATCTAATTGACGACTAGCCTTAATCGAAAGTTCTCTCTCGTGATCGAGAGGGGTAATTAATTATAGGGGCTTGCGCCTATAGGAAAGCAGAACTCAGATCATAAAGTCCTCGCAAAATGAGGACGAAATCTCTGGGTAGTGTCTTATCTACAAACCCATCTGCCTTCCAAAGTTTACCCCGGATTAACTCCCCTCGCCAAAAGAAAAAGCAAAAAGCAGCAAATCAGTTGCGCGGCGAGGAGGCCGGGGCCGAATTTTCGGAGCCCACATACGGATGTCATCCTTGGGATGAAATGGCTGCAAACTTTGGGGGAGACCAAGATCAATTGGGGAACTTTGAAGATGGAGCTGGTCATAGGGGGGAGAAGAAAGGTGATCCAAGGGGATGCTGGGCTGACCAAGGCTGGGGTGTCGCTCAAATCCCTAATCTGGACCATCCAGGAGGAAGGGGGAGGCTACTTGGTGGAGTTACACCGATTGGAAGGCATCAGAATTGAGGAAGAAGGCACTATTCCCTCCTCAGTACAGCCCCTCGCACATCAGTTCAGTGAGGTTTTTCAACCCCCGCAGGGTTTACCATCCAAGAGGGAACTAGAGCACGCCATTACTTTGAAGGAAGGGGAGACACCAATCAGTGTCCGTCCTTACCGTTACCCACAGATTCAGAAGGACAAGATTGAGAAGTTGATCCGGGAGATGCTGGAGGCGAGGATCATCAGGCCGAGTGTTAGCACTTTTTCTAGCCCAATCCTCCTGGTCAAGAAGAAGGATGTGAGTTGGAGATTCTGCGTGGATTACAGGGCTCTGAATAAGGGCACTATACCAGACAAGTTTCCAATTCCGGTGATTAATGAGTTACTTAATGAGCTACATGGGGCTATGTTGTTCTCAAAGCTAGATTTAAAATCTGGTTACCACCAGATCAGGATGAAGGAATCTGATGTACCAAAAACAGCTTTCAGTACACATGAAGGGCATTATGAGTTTCTGGTGATGCCATTTGGATTGACTAATGCTCCTGCCACTTTTCAATCCTTGATGAACAGAATATTCAAGCAGTACCTCAGGAAGTTCGTCCTGATCTTCTTTGATGATATTCTGGTGTACAACAAAACTATAGGGGAACATCTGGAACACTTGAGGGCGGTTCTGGAAGTCCTACAGGAGCACCAGTTAAAGGCCAATCTGAAGAAGTGCAGCTTTGCCCAAACAAGTGTGGAGTACTTGGGCCATGTGGTATCCTAAGAAGTTGCAGCAGATCTGAGTAAAATAGAGGCAATGCAAAAATGGCCAAGGCCTAAGAACATAAGGGAGCTGAGAGGGTTCCTAGGTTTGACTGGGTACTACAAACGATTTGTGAAGGGGTACAGCTCCATTGCCTGACCGTTGACTGAACAGCTGAAGAAGGACAACTTCCTATGTGGAGAAGCAGCAACTCAAGCCTTGGAGAAATTGAAAGAGGCTATGACGACAGTGCCCTTCTTAGCTCTCCCAGATTTCAGTCAGACCTTTGTGGTGGAGACGGACGCATCAGGATATAGACTGGGGGCAATATTGATGCAGAACCACAGGCCTATAGCATACTTCAGTCAAGTGCTGTCAACCAGGACAAGGCTGAAGTCAGTGTATGAGAGAGAGTTGATGGCCATTATCTTGGCGATTCAGAAGTGGCGACCCTATCTTTTGGGACGACATTTCATTGTCCGGACCAATCAGAAAAGCTTTAAGTACCTATTGGAGCAAAGAATGGTCACTGACGAGCATCAGCGGTGGTTATCCAAATTATTAGGCTATGATTTTGAGATCCAGTATAGGACAGGCTTGGAAAATAAAGCAGCTGATGCTTTATCCAGATGTGTGGGGGAGCTTCAAGAGTTAGCTATATCAGTGCCACTGATGGTAGACTGGGGAACCATCAAAGAGGAGAGCATGCTGAATGAAGAGCTAAAGAAAATTCGGGAGGATCTGATGAAAGATAAGAGGAGAGCATGCTGAATGAAGAGCCATCCAGGTTATTACATTGAAGGGGAAAGGTTGTTGTATCAAGGGAGGTTTGTGATGCCAAGAACATCAATACATATCCCCCATATGTTGCAGGAGTTCCATAGCAGTGCTGTGGGAGGTCATTCAGGAGTACAAAAGACATATAGAAGGCTGGCATCTGAGCTCTACTGGAAGGGGGTGCATAAAGATGTAGAGGAGATGGTGGCGAGATGCGAAATGTGCCAAAGGAACAAATACATGGCTATGGCTCCAGGGGGTCTACTGCAACCCTTGGCACTTCTGAACAGAGTATGGGAGGAAGTGTCCATGGATTTCATCGATGGCATGCCGCGATCAGAAGGATATACTGTTATCATGGTGGTGGTGGACACTCTCAGTAAGTATGCACATTTTATCCTATTGCGACACCCCTACACCGCTATGTCAGTGGCAGCATCATTTATCAGGGAAGTGGTTAGACTGCATGGAATTCCTGAATCAATAGTGTCAGATCGAGACAAGGTGTTTCTCAGTCAGTTTTGGAAAAAATTGTTCAGGTTGCAAGGGACTATCCTCAAGAGAAGCACCGCCTACCATCCACAGACAGATGGGCAGAGAGAAGTAATAAATCGAAGTCTGGAGACTTATTTGAGGTGTTTCGCTTCTGAAACACTGCGGAGGTGGGCGAAGTGGCTGCCTTGGGCAGAGTATTGGTACAATACCTCGCATCATTTTGCAGCTCAGATGACGCCTTTCAAGGTGCTGTATGGAAGAGACCCACCACACCTAGTACACTATGGGAAAGGAAATACACAGGTATCTTCAGTTGAGCAGTATCTGGAAGAAAGGGACAAGGTGCTGGAAGATTTGAAAAAACATCTGCTGAGGGCTCAACAACTCATGAAGAAGCAGGCAGATTCACACAGAAGAGACATGCAGTTTGAAGTTGGGGAGAAAGTCTTCCTAAAACTACGACTATACAACCAGAGGACAGTGGCGAGGAGGAACGAGAAATTGGCACCAAGGTACTTTGGACCCTATGAAGTGTTGGACAAGATCGACGCTGTGGCGTACCGATTGAAGTTGCCCCCATCAGCTACTATACATACAGTTTTTCATGTATCACAGCTGAGGAGAGCTATAGGGGAGCATGCTGTTAATACGGATTTACCTGAGACACTAACTAAGGATTTGGAAGTGATATTAGAACCTCTGGAGCTTACAGGCGTAAGATCAGATAAAGATGGCAACAAAGAAGTGCTGATTAGGCGGAGAGGTCTTCCCGATTTCGATGCTACTTGGGAGCCATTGGACCGAATGAAAGAGCAATTCCCTTCCTTTCACCTTGAGGACAAGGTGAGTTTTTGGGAGGGGAGTATTGATATGCCGCCGGCCCATCCTGGGCTGGCTGGACCGGTCCAGCAGGGACCGGTCTTGGTTTATTCTAGGCGGCGAGCACAGCAAGGGGGGCGGGGGAACTCATGTGGGCCCCATCATGGGCTTAATGCAAATGTTGGGGGGAAAATTTTGAATTTTAAGGGTGATTAGGTAATTTGTAATCCTCCTTTAATGATAATTAGGGGGAAAGGAGAGGGCATCTTGAATTTGAATTAGAATTTGAGATCTAGGGTTTCTTGCTTTGGGCTCTTGGCGTTGCCGGAGATTGGAGAGTTGTTCTTCCTCTCGGATCGAAGAACAAATTGTATCTTTGCTATTTTATTTGTCTACTAGTGAAGTACAAGTATTCTCATGAGTTTCTATCAATTTTTCTCGCTAGATCTCGCTGTTTTCCTGTGATTTCCTACTGTCCACTGCGGAAAACAGCAGTTTTTCCTGCTGTTTGCTACTCAAATTGTGATTAGGTTTGCTTGCGGAGTCACGTATTCCTTAGGGTTACTTGCGAACTTAAGTATTTCCTATCAGATTCATCATCAATCCCCACCTTCCAATTTTAATTTAAAGTGGTAAATATCCAACCGTATATGAAATTTGCAACAATTATACACCAAGCATTTAGCTTCTAATCGAATGTCCTCTATCACTGCAAGTAAATTCAGCGATCACTGCAAGTAAGGATAATTAACTATAGAGACATCTGTAGAAATCCTGAAGACAAATCTTAATGTTCTCGCAAAATGAGGATGAAAACTCTGGGTAGTGTCCTATTTATAATTTAATCTAGCTTCTAACAATTTGATCTGAAAAACACAGAGCTCTCTCAGTAGAGCCAAGGAAAAAAATTTAGAACCCCACAAAGCTAAGAAATTCAGATCATGGAGAGAATGAAGTAGTGATTTAAAGATAAAGAAGAAGAAAACAGACAAATTTTATGTGCACAACCTAGGCATCAAGCAGTTAGAATTAATGTTGCAGGATCAGGAACGAAAAATAAGACTAAAGAGAATATGATTATTATTTATTGAAAAATACTTGCCAAAAATAGAATTAATATGTGATACTCAACGAGAATGAATAGAGAATAATACCAGTTTAGAAGGTATACAAATATTTCTTATAAGGCTAGAAAAAGGCAGATAATGAATAAAAAAGAGTACTCTTTTTATACAAATGCACAAAAAGCACAGGAGTAGTTGCAGATACACAATTTTTCAAAAATATATTCCGACACAAATAACCTATGTTGCACGGATACTCCTATTTACGAGGCGTGCTGTATCGGATACGTGTCGGATACGGATACGCCTCCGATACGACACAGATACGTGTCGGATACGGCCTTGCCGTGTCCGATTAAAATATTATTTAAATTTGACTGGACACGCGTATCGGATACGCGTGTCCTATTAAAAAAAAACACTGAGCCACGATTTACCCTTTTCTTTTCGACTTTCCACCGTTTTCGCTCAAAACACGGAGCAACATTTCAAAGAGCTAGGTTTTTCGTTTCCACACACGTGTTCATTCTTCGTTATAGTTGAAGGAGCGGCACAATGACGCGAGCATAGAAGCAAACAAGATCATCCTTTGTCGACTCGACAAAGAGGCTTGACGACGCGAGCATTAAAGTTGATAGGATCATCCTTCGTCGACGAAGCGGCTTAACAACGCGAACAGTGAAGGCGACGTGAGCAGTGTAGGTTCGTTTTCTTCATCGTTCTTCGTTTTCTTAATCATAGGCTCGGTATTGAAACTTGATACCGCTTGGTACCGAACGTTACTGGAACTCGGTATTGCTCGGAATATTGGAACTCGTTACTGCTCGGTAAACAAAGGACTTCAAAATTACTCTTACAAAAAAATTTTGTTTCGGGGGCGCTGCCCCCTAAAACCCCCGCAGGAGCGCTGCCCCTTGACCCCCGGCAGAGTCACAATATATCTACACTTTCACTTAAATTTTTTCATGTTTCAAATTCATATGTTTTAATTTGTATATATACTTTGTAGGATAATGAGTTCTAGTGGAGCAGGAATTAGTTCTGATGATGGTTCATCAGAAATTAATATTGAAGATAACAAACCTTTATGGGGTTATGTTACAAAAATAGGTAAAACATCAGAAGGGGGAGGCAATATTGCATTCAAATGCAATTTTTGTAATGCATCATACAAAGGATCATATTATAGAGTGAAAGCTCATTTGTTGAAGATTAGTGGTCATGGAATCAAAGTTTGCTCGAAGATAAGATCATCACAAATGGCTGAATTACAAAGAAAAATCAGTGAAGCTGAGCAAAGGAGTAAAAAAGAGCTTCCAAAACATATTCCACTTCCAAGCACTCATGCTTCCTATCCTTCATCATCTTCTTCAATTAGATGTGATGACATTACTATAAACAAAGGACCTTTTAGAATGGAGGGATTTGAACCAAAAAAAAGAAAACATGTTGTAGATAGTGCTTTGGAGAAAGCATTTAATTTACAAATGAGAGAACAACTATACGGGGAAATAGCTAGAATGTTTTACTCAGCTGGACTTCCTTTTAACCTAGCAAGAAATCCACATTACAAAAATGCCTTTACATATGCATGCAATAACAATCTTGCAGGATACGTGCCACCAGGATATAATGTCATTAGAACGAAGTTGTTGCAAAGAGAGAGGGACAATATTGAGAAGTTGCTTGAGCCTACTAGAGGAGTTTGGAAGGAAAAAGGAGTTACTTTGGTTTGTGATGGGTGGACAGATCCACAAAAAAGACCACTTATCAACTTCATGGCTGTAACAGAGAGCTATCCTATGTTTATCAAAGCTGTAAACTGTGAAGGACAGTACAAGGATAAGTTCTTCATTTCTAATTTAATCAAAGAAGTTATCATGATGGTGGGGCCTTCAAACATCATTCAGGTCATTACTGATAATGCACCTGTTTGTAGAGCTGCAGGTCTACTTGTAGAGCAAGCATATCCTCATATTTTCTGGACACCATGTGTTGTGCATACGCTTAATCTTGCTTTAAAGAATATTTGTGCAACTAAGAATACCGAGGCAAATGAAATCACCTATAATGAATGTCATTGGATCACAGTGATTGCTGGAGATGCAATTGTAATTAGAAATTTTATTATGAATCACTCCATGAGACTCTCTATATTCAATGATTTCTCTAATTTAAAGATGCTTGCAGTTGCTGAAACTCGGTTTGCCTCAGTAATAGTGATGTTGAGAAGATTCAAAAAAATAAAAAATGCTCTTCAAGCTATGGTGATCAGTGACAAATGGACATGTTACAGGGAAGATGATGTTGGAAAGGCTAGGTATGTAAAAGAGAAGCTTTTAGATGATTTATGGTGGGATGAGATTGAATACATCATAAATTTCACAGACCCAATTTATGAGATGTTGAGAGTAGCTGATACGGATAAGTCTTATTTACATCTCATTTATGAGATGTGGGATTCAATGCTAGCCAAAGTAAAAGAAATTATATATAGACATGAGAGGAAGACACTTCATGAAGACTCAAGCTTTTGGGATGTTATCTATGTTATTCTAGAAGATAGTTGGAGCAAAAGTAATACACCTTTACATTGCTTGGCTCACTCACTAAATCCAAGGTAAATTTCAACATTTTTTCATTATGAATTCACAATTTGTTGTTTTGTAATTTCAACATTTTTTCATTATTTCATTTTAATGTTATTTGAAGATATTCAACTAAAGAATGGCTTCAAGAGGATCCTCAGAGAGTTTCTCCACAGAAAGATTTAGAAATTTTAAATATGAGAAAGACAGGTTTGAAGCGTTATTTTCCAAATGAGGAGGAGAGAAGAAGTGTCAATATTGAGCTTGCTAAATTTTTTGGTTATTTAGAGGACTTTGGTGACCAAGAGTCATTGCGTGATAGGTGGAGAATTGATCTGAAAATGTGGTGGATTATACATGGAGCTTCAGCACCTCTACTTCAAACAATCGCCATAAAATTGCTTGGCCAAGTTTCATCCTCATCCTGTTGTGAAAGAAATTGGAGCACATACTCATTCATACAATCAATGAAGAGAAATAAAATTACTCCACAACGGGCTGAAGATTTAGTTTACGTGCATACAAACCTTCGACTTCTCTCAAGGAAAACTCCAACTTATATGGAAGGAGACAACAGGATGTGGGATGTTGCTGGAGATGGATTTGAATCTCTTGAGGATATGGGAATATTAGAAATTGCTAATCTTTCACTTGATGAGCCTGAATTAGAAGCTATGATATTTATTGAAGATGATATAGAAACTCAAAGACAAACCACTGAAGAAGCTAATCCTATCATTCCTTCTATTGAATAGTTGAAATTTCATGTGCTGGACAATTTATCTTCTTGTTTTTGTTGTTGTACTAGACATTTCAATACTTAATGCTTACTTTTATTTCAATTTTTTTGTCATTTCAAATATTACACTTTGATTACTTTATTAATTTTTATGTATTATTTATATATTATAATGCCATATCCGCGCCGTATCCGTATCCTGTATTTTTAAGAATTGGCGTGTCCCGTATCCGTATCGTGTCGTATCCGTATCGCCGTATCCGTATCGGTGCAACATAGCAAATAACATAAGAACAATGTGATTGAGTCTGGATATGTAGCCTGAAATGTTCGAACTAACATGAACAATTTTGTGACATCCTTACTAATTTCCAAGGATTTAATTAAAAAAAACTAAATTAAGTGTTTTATGAAATTGATAAACTGTATTCCTATGAAATGATGAAATTAGAAAGCCATGCATGATCTACTTACCAGTGCATATCATGCAGCCTTAATGTATTATTCAGGAACAAGTTGCTCAAAGCATGGCAAACATTCCATTGAACCTGCAACAGAGAAACAACTTCTAGTTAAAAATTAAATAAAAACGACATAGAAGCTAGCAAACAAGCTCGCTGCTTAGAAGATCTATTCAGAATTCGTACAGTTAGAAAAGAAAAAAAAAAAAAAAAAGAATGCCGATTACCCATAGCTATAAAACATTAAAAATTAAGCCAAATTTAATAAAAAGACCTTTCTTAAAAAAAAGTTGCATATAAATTGTTGTTTATAAATAATGTAAGAAATTCCTCAACATAGAATCAAATTAATATAGCAATATTAAAATAAACTATAACCAAGTTCTTAAATTGTAAGGGGCGCTTTAAAAGTTCCTCTTTTGATCTCCACATATAAAATCCTAAATTTTGATCTCCACATATAAAAGTTCTTCACCAAGGTCCTTGATGGAACAATCTGTGTTAAGAACAAAAAATAATAAAAAACAAAACCCAACCTATCTACCGACCTGAACCTGGACCCCGCTGCTCAAGACCCACATAGCCTTACCTCCTCAACAACCTGACAAATTAAAACTATAAAAAGAGGGCATGGGGTAAGTGTTCAATAACGCATTTTCTCCCAGCTTAAACTACAAGTCCCTCACCGTCATTCTGAAACAGCATGCATCTCCTCCCTATCCTAACGGAAGATGTTGCCAAACACTTCCCCGCATGCTGCAGAGTGCTAGCACCTATGATGAGGACATCCGACGGTGGAGAGTTTACCAGCCATGATTACACCACTCTATTTTTGAGATATTATTTATATTTGGTTTATTATTGTATCTTTTCTGTTTTTATCCTTACTTGAGTGAGTAGGTTCATGTGACCCCATGGGGCACTTTTGTCTTTTTATTTTACTATTGTATTTGACTATTTATAGCCCCTCCTCTTTGGAGCGGGGTAATGATGAATGTTATGAAAGGAAATTTCTGCACTTGTGTTTGGGAAGAGCTTGAGAGTTCTTGTGAGAGTTAAGTCCCTAGGTGAGGACAAAGTACTACCCATCAGTTGCAAGAAGCGTCCGGGCTAACAGTCCACTCCTCCCTCCCCTTCCAAACCGCCTGCCACCATCTCCTTCCCCTCCAAACTGTAGGCCACAATCCCCACCCCTTCAAAAATGCCGGCCACCACCACTTCTCCACCTAAACTGTCGGCCACCATTTTCTTCAAAAATGCCGGCCACCAGCACGTCGATAAAAATAAAAATTTTTATTTTCATTTAGGCTGCTAAGGTCACTAAAGTCAATCGCATTCTCATATTCTTTATTGAAAAGTTTAACAAAATATCTCATCCACTTTTGTTGAATATCCTCTTCTAATAAAAACACTTTTTGATCTTCATCCTTAATACAAATCACTTGAATTAAATCCTTACTACTCCTATCTCTTTGTTTAGCTAACTAATATATGTATCTTTCGGCCTCCTTAGTATCTAATCTATTATATAAATTATTAAAAGCTAAATTTTTTCCTTGCAATTTGTTTTCATACACTCCTTACGGGCCACTTTATATCTTTCCCAATTATCAGATTTTTTACAGCTAAACTAATTTTTAAAAGAAAATTTCTAATTTTTTATCTTTTCATGAAAATTTTGATTGCACCAGTATTTATTTTATGATTACTAAATTTTTCCTTTTGATACTCCAATTCAAGCATATTTTTTGCAATATTTTTGATATTACTAGCTATTTTTTTTCACATAACATTAACTTCCTTATACACAGACAAAATCTTAAGATCTAGAATCTTACTCTCAAAATAATTTTTGTTAATATTCTTTAAATGTCCCATCTAAAACCCTAAAACAATGATATGCTTTATTTTTTATTTTATGCCCTTTATATTAAAGTCCAAAACTAATGGGTGATATTGGGGGCATTAACATTCACTCGAAATAACATCGCAATCATTGCAATATAAACAATTTATTTTCTTATAAGAAAATAATCAATCTAAGTTTTACTATATCGATTCTTGTAAGTGATGAGAGGCTCATCTCTTTTGTTAAATAAGATATTAGCAATTATAAAATTATAAATTAAAGAAAAATCTAATATAGTCTTTTACAACCTTCATTGGTTGTTCCAAAGTCATAGCCACCATGAATGCTTTTAAAATCATCTACCTCTCTACCAACATATATCCATTTAAATCTCCTCCAATAAATTTTTTTTCTTTGAGAGGTATCTTTTGTATTAATTCTTCTAGGTCATTCCAAAATTTTAATTTTGAACACATCCAAACCTACTTGAGAAGCATAAACACTAATAATATTAATAATCTTAGCATTACTAATAATCTTTAAAGCTACAATTCTATGTCCAATTCTATTAATTTTTATAACATTATCTTTTAAACTCTTATGTAAAATCACACCTACACCATTTCTAGTACGCCTCTTACCAGATTACCAAGGACATCCAAATGAACCATTTTAAAGTTGTTCTTAGATATTTAGTTAATCAAGTTATCATTTTGTGTATCATGTCTGTTTGATCTTCTTCTTTCTCTAGTAACCTATGATGCACCGACACGGACACGTCGACACGGACACGACACGACACGGACACGGGACACGGCATTTTTAAAAATATAGGACACGTGTGTGACGTAGACACGACATAATAATTTTTTAATATAATATATAGAAATTAAGGTGACATTATATTAAAAATGACAAGCAATAATAAATCAATTTCATGATAACTAGGTACCTAGCGGTACCGAGCATGTACTAAGCGGTACCTAGCAATACCTAGCGGTACTGAGCATGTACCTAGCGATACCTAGCAGTACCGAGCATGTACATTAGCTTTTTTTGGTAAGTTTCAAAAAACAACAATTAATATTTCAGACGTCGAGAGTCAGGTGTCGATGCCATTTATCAGTCACCGAGAGAGGAGATAAAAATATCTTCACTGCCAAAAAGAAATGAAAATGAGAATATTCGATGATTGGGAATTAAGTGCGGACGTTGATTTTGTGTTATGGATAGGAAATAAGAAATCCCGCAAAATACAAGAAATTATATTTTAAAAAAAATTATAAAATATTTAAGATACGCGTGTCCAATTTGCATTTAATATTTTTTAATCGGACACGTTTTCGGCGTGTCCGACACGTGTCGGAGGAGTGTCGGACAAGTGTCGTGTCGGACACGGTGTCGGACACTGCACGCCTCTTTGAGGAGAAGTGTCGGTGCATCATAGCTAGCAACTCTTATTAGTAGCCCTTGATTCAATATAATATTTCAATTTGAGGAAAAAAAAAAGAGTTACGGAGTCTTTTCATTAAGTCTTATGTTGTTGAAATACACAACCTACCAAGACCAAGATAGTTCCTTTATTTGAATCAATATGTATACTGTGAAATATTACTCAATAACATAAATCTTAAAATATAATCCCATTAACATAACAAAATAAGATAGATAATATGCAGATCCTTCAGATATAAAGGACAATTCAAGAACACACATTCCATAAGAAAATTCTTCATAAAGGGCTAGTCATTATTTATTTTTGGCGATGAATCATTATTAGCACTGAAAAACTACAAAGATGCTTATCGACCTCTCTTTCTATCTCACAAATCATTCTTTCTTTATCAGCCTCTCGTTTTTCATATGTATTTATATATGTAATTCTATACATAGACTTCTTCCAAGAAGAAACTGTCAGCCATTTGCCCACAGAGAAACTCTGCTTCCATGTGATGCAAAGATGGATGAGGATTTCCACGACAAGTGCACAATATGGCTCGAGGCAAATTCTTTCTAGCCATGAGAACACCGTTGTGTTGAGCTTGAGTAGCAATACGGTGAAGGGAGGAGGTGAACTCACAAGATGTTTGTGGAAACCATTCCAAGTTGCAGCCTTCAATGGCTTGCTCCTACAACCCATAATGCAAGGGAAAAAATACTCTTTTAATCACGTTATCAATCAGGTGGTTTGTACTTGCAACGGCAAACAAGTATGTATCTTTCTGAACATATGCCGATGAGCTTGCCGGTCATATCCATCCAGCTGGTCCAGCCAATTAAATGGAGAAAACCAAAGGACTATTTTCCAATGAAATCAGTTGTGGCCATAGATTAGGACAATAAGGTTATCCTAGTCAACAAAGTTTCAGCATTAAAAATTAAGTCATTAGGTGAGCCAAGTAGTAATACAAAAAGACTTCAGGGCGCAAGATAAAGAATTTCTAACATCGTGGACTTGTATTTAATTCAGCCAAAAAACAAAACATGAGACTTAACGTTAATAACTTTAAAAGCTATCAACAGCGAAATGTAGAGAGAGAGCTAGTTACCTTTACATTTCCAGTTGTTACACATGAAAGAAAGGCTTGTACCATTCTTTCAAGCCACCGAGGGTCTCCAAACTTAGCACTACTAGAACCATTGCTTGTAAATACTGGTGAGTTATTTTCCTTGCAGCAGTTAGTCGTGGAGAATTCAAGGTTTTTAGCTGCACGGTATGACTCCTTGGGAATCATGATCACTTCATTTGGCGTAGAGTAACAGTTGAAACTCAGAAACCTTGATATATGCCCAAGAGCCCTCACAGCATTTGATTTGATCTAAGAAATAATTTTTATATTGTTATATAGAACATTAAATGAATAAACAAACAGGATATTGAAAGGAACAAGCTACATTCCCATCATGCATTAACCAGCAATGTGCCCAATGATGGTCACGAGAATTTTGAAGGCGCGCTGCAAAACTTTAAATTGAATGACAACCTGGTTAAATAGAAGAACGCAAGCAAGCAATATAACGTCAAGTATTAAAGTCTAAAGCATTCTTTCCAAGAAAGTCTGTGGGCCATCAAGATTTTTAGAGGTGTGAGTTAGGATCAGCATGAAATGGAGAATTTCAACATGACTAAACAAAATAGAACTGTTTATAAGTACTGCAACCCCAAAAAAGAAAATTATAGTTTCGTTCTCCGTTTCAAGGGATTTAATGGAATAAATTAAATGACCTTTTTATTGCTTACTGTGCTCCATCAAATAGTTGGTTCTCCGTAGGCTGGATGGAATAAAATAACATAAATAACCGAATTGAACAACTCAATCTTCTTTTATCCTATATGCCACTTCTCTTCAAGAAACACTCATATCCAATATTATCACTAGTAAAACATTCCCGTATCCACTGCACTCCCTCCTCACACCTAAAAGCAAATCGACAGTGCTTCCACTCAAATTTCTAATAGAGGCCCCTCCTGCTAATCACTCGAGCACCTTCCACCATATTCAACTTTGTCTGCTTAACCTGCTTCATATAGTGTTGCCCAAATGGTAAAAGCCAATAAGAAATTAGATTTCAAGATTTTTATATACAGACATATACACGCACTTAACAAACAGCGAATATGGTGATTGCATTTAGGATTTCACAACATGAGGAAATGTGATTGAACTTGAGAGCAGCAGAGATCTAGTTGATAAATTGTGGAAAGGTACAAGACTCTACTACAACCTCCACTTCTCAAATGCTCCATGAATAAGGGAATCCTCATATAGAAAAGTAAAACTAATAAGATTCTTATCCAATGAATGAGTAAACGACAATATGTAGGGGATTTAAATATGGCTCAAGCCCTAAAACTTAAAAAAAATAAGAAAATACAAAATAACCCCCCCTTCACATGAACAACAATATGTAGGCGATTTTAATAAAGCCCAAGCCCTAAAATAAAAAAAAAAAAAAACAACCCCACTTCACATAACAACACCCCCCCCCCCAACCCCACCCCTAACAAATAAAATTACAAATATAATCCCACTCTCATATAACATGATTGTGTCAACATTAGGTAGAACAAGAAGCACTAAAAAACTGTATACATAAACAACCTTTCAGTACACTACAACAAGGTGTTGTTGCAATCCAACACAAGCATCAAAGATTGTATTACGTCAGATACTAAATAGATCAAGAACCCGCTAATGAGGCATCTTAAAGTTAAAATCCACACCTTATCACCATCTTTTGTCAATTGCAAAGCAGTTTCAACAATAAGAGAGAGTGCTTCAAATCCACCCGTATCATCTGCAACTTACAAATTGAATATGATCAACCTTATGCTAACAAGCAATGAAAGACCCATTATATGACCACAAAATCTACCTGTGCTTAAATCTAATTGCAGCTCAATTGCTCTATAACGAAGAGAATCACAAATATTAGCTAATGCCCAGGAAGCAGTTATACGCACCTGAACAGCAGACATGACAATGATCAGGTAAAATTATAAAATATATATTTGGATCAAGAACAAAGGCCCAAAATCATAACTAAAAGAAAAACAGTGTTTAAGGACCATATTATAAGATGTAGGTACCGAGACTGTAGAATCATGGGTGTTAAACTCGGCTGCACGAATAAGTTTATTCAGCAAACATCCACTGCAAAAACAATTCCATATCTGCAGACTAACAATCGCAAAAACTTTGCAAAATAATAAAAAAAATACTATTTGCTACGTACTTATAAACAATTCGTGAGAAAGATGCCAGAACACCAATTGCTCGACAAGCAGCTGATTTGATGGATGGAACCTCATCGCCTAGTGCTGCTGAAACCTGACCATGATAATTTAAAAAGTCATCATACTAGCAGGCATAGCATCTCCTTTTCCACCTTCTTCTCAATTAAGGAAATGATATCTAATATAGGTGAGCAGAACATACAGCAGAAGATATAATTGCTTCTTGCATATCATCGTTCAGCATAGAAAATACTGAGGAAGTCAATCCGGCAAAACAATTAAATGCTGCAACCCTCACCTATCATACAAAATAAACAAATGCTCATAAAATGACGTAAAAAATGCAGCTAATTAGAAAAATTTAACATGTTTTGACCCACTTGACATAAATGATATGAAGGTTAAATGCTGGGCAGCCTCAAAGGTGAATTATACATGGAAAAATGAAAGATCTGAACCAAAATAAATGGAGGGGAAAAAAAGAATTCACTACAAGCCTTTGTTTCTTTAATTAGAAAACATAGTGATACATTAACATCAGTATTATCTGACCATTCAACCAATTCATTTAAATAGGATCAGTTTCTCAAAGGCAACCCATAAGAGTCAATACAGGAAACAAAAGGGTTGAGTGTAAAGATCCCAAATTATTATTTATTTAAAGACATTAATAAGAAATTTATCAGGTAATAATAACAAAATTTAAATTAAAAAAAAAAAAGCTGACCTATTATGTCAGTATAATTGAACTAACATAATGCAGCCTTTAAAAAAGGAACCAAGCAAGTGACCAAAAAAAAGAAACAAAGTAAGAGTGAGCAAGCAAGGGATAGTAGGCAAGCGGAATGGGGCAAGCAGTGAGCGAGCAAAAATGAGGAGGTCAAGCATGGAGGTGCAGCAGCAAGCGAGGGCATGCACAGACAAGCACATAAGTGGATAAGAGCTAATTAATGCATGTGGGGATTTCCGAGCAAAGCTCATCTGACGGAGGTCATATGTGAAGCATGTTCATGGAAATTTATTCTTCTTCCTCTTTTGCTTTAAGCAAGGTAAACTTAACCAAGATATTCATCTTTCTCCCTTCATGAATTTGATTGAAAACCCTAAATTTAATTTATATATATATATATATATATATATATATATATATATATATATATATATATATATTAATAATATATATATATATATATATATATATATTATATATATATATAACTAATAAGTAATAAAGATACATGAACTTTTAGTCACAAAGAATTGCCAGCAAAAATACGAAGACAAAAAATATATTAAATAAAAAAAACTTTAAAGCTGATCAAATAAAGTCTCAATCAAACATACTAGGTTGAGAATGCAAAAATCATAAGGAGCCATTGTGTTGATCTTGGAATTTAGTAAACCCGGGAGAATAAAAAAAATGTTGTGCCTCGATGAGAGATCACAAGATCTTTTATCCACAAAAGAAGAACTAGATAGAACTTGAAACATTAACAATAACAATGATAAGTAGCATTTGTGATGCAAGCAAAAATTAGGACACATAACAAACTTATATAATAAAAACCTAAGCTTGCATTTCATTTGCTTTGAGAAGAAGGATACATGTGAGGTGGACACTTGCGGAGAGAAGAACGAGATAAGAAGTCCGAGACGAAGGAGGAAAAGCTCGCAAGCTTTCCTAGAAGAAGAGAGAAACGGAACAAGCTCACAAGCTTTTCCACGACAAAACCCGTAGGTTTAGGCTCCAAAAACCACATCATAACACTCTCAAAAAACTATCTAAACATCACATATATATAGGATAAAAGATGGCAGCCAAACATCCATATCACATACTAATTAACCCAATAAGTTATGGAAACTAGAAGGCCAAAAGTTCTGACCAAAGCAGGACTTGAAAAGCCACCAAAAGGAGCAGAAAATAGCTCCCAAACAGTCACAATTCATTCCAGAATAAGCACCTAAAAAGGCACAGGAAATATGGGAAAAACAGCTACGGGAAAGCAGCCACCAGGGAGGAAACCGAAGGGACTGCACAGGAACCTGGTAAAAAAGCCAGGAAAGCAGCCAAAAAGGGAGCACAGGAACCGGGTAGAGGAGCCGCGGGAAAGCAGCCAGGGAGCAAACCGAAAAGGCAGCACAGGAACCGGGTAGAGGCAACCACAGGAAAACAGCCAAGGAGCAAACCGAAGAGTTCAAGGAAAGGGGAAGGAACCAAGGGAAGGAAATCAAGGGGCCACATGGGGGGGAATGAACCTAATTAAAGCCACATTATGAGCTGAAATATAAGTAGAAGCCAATTAATGAGCTGACTCAAGAAGAAAACTTACAAAATTTTCAACTCAACTTATTTTGACACCCCCCCCCCCCTCTGCCGACAACAATTTGGAAATATAGTTGTAGCTTGATATGAAGGACAAAGAGTAGAAGGAACTGATGGATCACCAAATGGACTCTTGAAGTATCAATTGGCTCAACAACCAACTTGATGATATCAAAAAACAAGGTTTAGTGGAATGCTAACATCCAACAAACTATCAGCATCAAGGGATGGAACAAACAAAAAAAAAATGTACTCAATAAAAGTTTCCAGTGCATGACAACCCATGGGACCAAGGTTTAGACAGTAGGCAACAAATTGGTACACTCCATTTGATCATGATTATTCACCACAAATAAATCTTACGTGAACATGCCATCATCAAGAAAATGCATATTTTAGCAAAACTTCAATTCCACTTTTTCTAATCATCACATAAAAAGTTCGAATCCATACCTCCCAAGACAAAGGGATTCAAATGTCTATTTCAACAAGAACACAAGCCATAGATGGTCAAGAAAGTAGATAACATTATCCACTTTTATTGGTTTGCTAAAAATTGAAACCATAGAGTATAATGTAGCTAGATTGTCGTAGTACTAAATATGAGGGAAAGCAACCCATACAAGTGTAATAAAAGGCTCCTTAGAAGTATCAAACTATGAAGACCATTTTTAATACATGCAATTGTAAAACATACATATCATATGAGGACCGAGAAAAATGTCCTTAAAAATTTGTGTCCAAAGATAATTTGGCAAACACGTGATGTCAATCAAGAAGTACAATAGAGTAATCATCCAAATGAATATCACACATATGAGTATGAATACTCTCCAAGATCAGGCATTAAACAGCCAAAGCGTACAAAAGGTTCTTCCATATCTACAATCTCAACCTCGAAAAAAAAAAAAGTGAAAGCTTTTAATATGAAATGTATTGGGAAGTTTGTGACTATCAAAGATCGTGCCATGCCAAAAGGATAAATGAAAATTGACAGATATATCCAACTACAAAGAACCATGCCCAAAACATTGTCATAAAAAAAAAGAGTATTAAGTGATGGGGATGTTGCGTGCTAGCCTATGGAATGATTCGGCATGAGGGGCCATAAGAACCATTGACAATTGTGGTAACATCCGGAGATGGCTGCAGAGAGGCGTAGGTAAAAATAGAACTCAAGGCAAAGCCTTGATGCCGACATTGGACAACACCAGCAAAGGGAGCAAAGAAGCCTAGGAAGTGAGATGGGCCCATAGAGAAAGGTGGAGACGGTTCACCATCAGTATCACCAAGTATATTTTTTCTTAAAGCAAAATATTATAATGATGCAGGACTACTTAGAGGATATGTTTATGGCTTCATTTTAAACATTGCACAATTCTTTGATTAGAACAATTTAGGAATAAAATTATGAGCAATTCACAACGTCGATTAAAACAGTTAAAGGGGTACTTTGCGTAGGCTAAATCACATGCTTCAAGCGTTGAAAATTTTCAAAATAATTAAGATAAGTAAAACAATGCAAAGTAGTAGTTTTCAATGTAATCCCTAATCTAACAATGAGACGTAGGATGCATAGAAGATTACACTCAATTCCTACGAATGACTAGGCTTGGCAAGAGCAATTGAAGTAGCTTTCGTGATTACAATCAACCAATTGAGAATTTGGATTTAGAAGAAATTACAATACAAGTGAAAAGGAAAACCTTTGCGAAGGAAGATGTGGACATTTTCCATTCACGGCCTTCGACATGATCGTTGGTGGTTTCCGTTAGAAGGTACAAGATGCCATCCACGTCCTCTTCAAGTATAGTCAACCTCTTTCTCCTTGAAGATGTAATCAGATATCCTGAAAGAAAGAGACTTCTTTTGCCTTGTGGAGAAGGTAGGGGGATCCAAGGCTGAAATCTGAAATTGATTCAGATTCCTGTAGGTAGACTAATGGAAGTGGGAGGAATGATCCAAAAGGGCTCCATGGTAACTTCGGCCAGCAGCAGGTAACGGGTCCAAGTTCTCTCACAAAGGGAGCAAGCTCTACTGAGAGATGGTGGAATTCCGATTTGAGAGAGGGCAATTGCTGGGCGGTAAAACAGAGAAGAGCGGGAGGGTGGTTCTTTCCAAAACTACGGAGTGGTTTAGGAAAGAAATAAATAGGTTATTAATCTGAGAAAATTCAGCAAATAGGATGCAGAGATCATTTGAATTATTTCTAAATGCACTCAACGAGCAATTAGGAAATAATTCTTAATTTCAGTCATATAGTGGCCGGTGGCATTAATAGTCTGGGAGGAATTAAAGGGAAGGGATTGGGGGTTCTAGTTTTGGTGTTATGCATCAGGAAAAGTTTTAAATGAGTCCAAGTAAATTTGAAATTCAAATAGGTCTAAATTTAGAAACTTTCCTAGAATAGATTTAGTATATTAAAAAATATTTTGAATTTCAAATATTTTGAATTCAAATTCAAATATATTTCATAACATATCAAATCCACAATAGGAAACAAATCAAAGAGAGAAAGAGGGGAGGTGGTTGGCGGCAAGGGGTTATGGCCGGTGGCAAGAAGGGATTGGGGATACTTGGTCGTGGAGTTTGGAAAGGGAGGAGATGATGACTTGGAGATGGAGAAAGGTTTGGGTGTAATGATGTCCGGTGGTGGTGATGGGAGGAGTAAATACAAAAGAAAAAAAAAAAGAGACCACGAACCCGGCCGTCTCCAAGGTTGGTGGGTGATCCGTTCTCCCTCTCCTAGGGATTTCTCCAAAGTTCTCTCCAAGAACTCTCTAACACTCTCAACACACAAGAACAAGAAAATTTTCTCATAATAATCATTCATTCCCTTGAAAATAAAACAAAGGAGCTTTAAATAGCCTCATACAAAAGACTCTAACTGACATGACACAATTGCCCTTAGGCTTACACATGACCACTCCCATACAAAAGGGTACACAGGGAAAATAAATAAACACACATAAGCAAATAATAAAATGCATGAAAATAAAATACATCGACTCAAAAATATAACGAATCGATCGTGGCCGTAGATCGGCGGTCACGTCGCTGGTAAACTTTCTATGATGATCTGATGTCCCCATCATTCTCCCGGGGTAGGAGAAAACTCGACTCCGTCGAGTAAGAATCTCTGGCGCTCTCGTAGATCTCTAGTGCATCTGGGTCGATCTGCTGCAACCTCTCACGATCTAGCCACGTATCCTCTGACTCGGGCTTCCCTTTCCACCTGATCAAATATCTTCTTCGTCCTCCTTCTCTTGTGGAAATGATCTCATCACTTAAGACTGCCTCCACTTGCTCTGCTATAGGACATTTGGGAATATTTGGTAGTGGAGGTAGGTTTGGGATCTCCCAGGGTGGGTTCACACAAGGCTGTTTTGATAGTGGATTTTATGGGTTAAAATCAGGACCTTCATATGCCACTAAGTCTTCTATGTTAAAAGAGGGATTTATATTGAAATATGCGGGCAGATCTACTATGTAAGCATTGTCATTAATTTTCTTAAGTATTTTGAAATGTCCAGCACTCTTTGCATGCAATTTCTTAACTGTTCCTAGAGGGAACCGTTCCGGACGAATCCGTACCATAACAAAAATCACCAACCTCAAAAGTTTTAAATCGACGTTTTAAATCTGCATGTAATTTGTATTCCTGATTATTCTTTTCAATTTGTTGTGCAATGTCCTTATGAAAGTCATGCAGATGCAGTGCAAATGAGAATGCAAGAGACTTAGAATGTATGATGATTGATATGAATTGTGGACTCTCACAAAGTTTTTAAAAGGAGGGAAAATTTTGGATGAAGCCGACACACACACATATTGGCTCACAAATGCACATAGATATGAATAAAGGTGGATCAACACAAAATGAGAGGACACAAGATTTCCATGTTTAAGGGAACGGGTATAGGAGGAGCAATGAAAACATCCTTAGCTATAAGAGTATTCCCATATAGAGTTTCAGCTAGGGTCTTAGATAGTCTCCTAGGGGCAGCAGGGTAATCTAGTAAAATTGTCCAACTATGAGAGAGATGGTCCTTAACAGGGAAGGACAATACTATGGAGGACTTAACGGAGGAATCATGAACATGATCAGATGATGGGTCCTGACTCACAACAATAATGGGTTAGCCCAAGAAGTCACCAGCAGGTATGGGACTAAAAAGAAAGGGTATAGTGTCTAGAACAGTAGTGAGCATAGCAGATAGAGAGGTGACATGAAAGTGAAGGCTAATATTCTCTCTAACATTAAAGTTAGTACGAGGAATGGTGAGATAAGTCCCATCAAGATAGACACACTCTTTCAAATATAAATCTAAAGGAGCAACTCCTAAAACAGATTCCAATAAAACAAGAGGATGTTCATCTTTCAAATTAGGCTCAGAGTAATTCAGATTCCTATCTCCCGAATTCAATTTCAATATGCTCAAGGTCAGATCAGTTTCTTTTGGGATCAAATTAATATCATCCGGGCAGCCCTTTTCCAACGGGATATCCTTGATGAGACTAGGATTATGATGGGCTAAGGTATCAATGCTCAAAGGTTCTAAATCTCCTACATCAGTGTCTAATTCAATCAATTCAGTTTCATCATCAAAGAAATCCTCGTCATCAATAATATCATTAGTATCCACGAAATGGATGCACTCAATTTTAGGTTCAAGGGACTTTTTCTGACTGGGATGGCTAGGAGTCAACCCAAGTGGAGAGTCACATGGGACCGATCAACAGAAGACCCAATAGAGGGTCGGCCATCAAGGCTAGGTGAGGACCTATAGGGTGGGGCAGCAACCCTGATGTCACTAAGGTATGGGTGGTCTTGACCACAGTGATGTCCACGGTTTGTCCCAACAAAAGAGGCATGATGGTGTTCTAGATTACTGGGTGTTGGGGTAAGGTGAGTGGGTGGTGGGAGAGGGAGATATTTTAACTCAAGTTCTCGCCTCATGCTTTTCCAATCAGAAATAGGGTATTCGCCACGAAACTCTCTATGATCTTCTACCCTCATCCAAAACTGACAAGCATGACCACTCAGGAGAGACCTAGCAATGTTAGCTTGTTGGGACTCATGAATACATTGAGATTCAAAATAGTCTTCTAATCGTCTAATCCACTCCTTAAAGTAGTAAGGGTTCGATGAACCATCAAAAGTGGGCAAACGATCATGTGACTCTAAGTGAGGTCGTTGCGGCTTGGATTCATGACTAGGTTGATAAATAGAATGGTTAACCTTCCGACTAACATGATTAACCGACTGGGGCACATACCTACAGTGGGGAATGTCAACATGTTTCTCCTTCATCATTTTAGTTATAGAGCCCACTATATTAACTAGGTCATCTAACTTCTTTTGAAGTCCTATTGGGTCCATTGCTAGACACTAGAGGTCACTTGGGAGTGAAACAAAGTAGCGGACAGCACCTATCACAAGAGTAGACTCCCTAGAATGACACTAAATGGTGCAGAAATTGTTTGGACAGCAACTAAAACAAAGTGCAAAGCGTTCCTAGACAAATAGAAGAGTTATTACGAAGATGGCAGCACTTAAATACCCAAAATCAACACTTAATGCTCACTAAATATATGTAGAAATTTCTGGACAGCAAATGTAAGTGAAGATTAAAATGTTTTTATAGATGTTATACATGCCAAATTAAATATGCAAGCCTAAGTAATTGCCTAGGATGAATTCTAGCATATGTAACGCATGCTAGCAATGCTCTGATACCAGATGATGCAGGACTACTTAGAGGATATGTTTATGGCTTCATTTAAACATTGCACAACTCTTTGATTAGAACAAATTTAGGAATAAAATTATGAGCAATTCACAACGTCGATTAAAACAGTTAAAGGGGTTAACTTTGCGTAGGCTAAATCACATGCTTCAAGCGTTGAAAAATTTTCAAAATAATTAAGATAAGTAAAACAATGCAAAGTAGTAGTTTTCAATGTAATCCCTAATCTAACAATGAGACGTAGGATGCATAGAAAGATTACACTCAATTCCTACGAATGACTAGGCTTGGCAAGAGCAATTGAAGTAGCTTTCGTGATTACAATCAAACCAATTGAGAATTTGGATTTAGAAGAAATTTGAATACAAGTGAAAAGGAAAAAACCTTTGCGAAGGAAGATGTGGACATTTTCCATTCACGGCCTAGCACATGATCGTTGGTGGTTTCCGTTAGAAGGTACAAGATGCCCATCCACGTCCTCTTCAAGTATAGTCAACCTCTTTCTCCTTGAAGATGTAATCAGATATCCTGAAAGAAAGAGACTTATTTTGCCTTTGTGGAGAAGGTAGGGGATCCAAGGGGAAATCTGAAATTGATTCAGATTCCTGTAGGTAGACTAATGGAAGTGGGAGGAAATGATCCAAGAGGGCTCCATGGTAACTTCGGCCAGCAGCAGGTAACGGGTCCAAGTTCTCTCACAAAGGGAGCAAGCTCTACTGAGAGATGGTGGAATTCCGATTTGAGAGAGGGCAATTGCTGGGCGGTAAAACAGAGAAGAGCGGGAGGGTGGTTTGCTTTCCAAAACTACGGAGTGGATTAGGAAAGAAATAAATAGGTTATTAATCTGAGAAAATTCAGCAAATAGGATGCAGAGATCATTTGAATTATTTCTAAATGCACTCAACGAGCAATTAGGAAATAATTCTTAATTTCAGTCATATAGTGGCCGGTGGCATTAATAGTCTGGGAGGAATTAAAGGAAGGGATTGGGGGCAAATCTAGTTTTGGTGTTATGCATCAGGAAAAGTTTTAAGATGAGTCCAAGTAAATTTGAAATTCAAATAGGTCTAAATTTAGAAACTTTCCTAAAATAGATTTAGTATATTAAAAAGTATATTTGAATTTCAAATATTTTGAATTTGAATTCAAATATTCTTTCATAACATATCAAATCCACAATAGGAAACAAATCAAAGAGAGAAAGAGGGGAGGTGGTTGGCGGCAAGGGGTTATGGCCGTGCGGGCAAGAAGGGATTGGGGATACTTGGTCGTGGAGTTTGGAAAGGGAGGAGATGATGACTTGGAGATGGAGAAAGGTTTGGGTGTAATGATGTCCGGTGGTGGTGATGGGAGGAGTAAATACAAAAGAAAAAAAAAAGAGACCACGAACCCGGCCGTCTCCAAGGTTGGTGGGTGATCCGTTCTCCCTCTCCTAGGGATTTCTCCAAAGTTCTCTCCAAGAACTCTCTAACACTCTCAACACACAAGAACAAGAAAATTTTCTCATAATAATCATTCATTCCCTTGAAAATAAAACAAAGGGGCTTTAAATAGCCTCATACAAAAGACTCTAACTGACATGACATAATTGCCCTTAGGCTTACACATGACCACTCCCATACAAAAGGGTACACAGGGAAAATAAATAAACACACATAAGCAAATAATAAAATGCATGAAAATAAAATACATCGACTCAAAAATATAACGAATCGATCGTGGCCGTAGATCGGCGGTCACGTCGCTGGTAAACTTTCCATGATGATCTGATGTCCCCATCATATAACCAAATAATGATATGAGTACAAAAAAGACAATTACCAAGATTTGCTTGAGAAGAAAAAAATTACAATAGCCCAAAAAAAGTTAACATGAAAACCAAGGATGAAGAATCCTACGGATCATGAAAACTACAAAAAATACTCATTGAGTTGTCATGTTTATAGCCTTGTGAATGCACGCAAGTGGTAATATTTTGTTTTAATTTATGCCCCTTTTAGTAAATCAAATTTAAAACCTCCTATCCACCAATGAATGGATACTCTAAATCTCTAAATACTCCAATAAGAATTAGAAAATGCTAAGAAACCTTATAATCTATGTGTTCACAAATTGGAGGTAGTTGTGGTGTTTCAAGAGTTAGTTCACTAGTCTCGAATATAGCACTAGTGATGGATGAAGTGGCAACTTTGAGGGCTAGCAAGGGCAAGCAACCACAACATCCTCTAGATGCAATGGAGAGTTTAATCTGGTTCAATGGTCTAAATACAAACCTAATCCAGTTCAATGTTCTAAATACATATCTACTACTATGACTCCAGAAAATTTTGAAATTGAATCTAAAATAGAAATAAAAATTGAATATTTGAATCTAAAAGTTTAAGGTAACTCTAGATTTGAATCCAAATCTTACTCTGACTCGCCTCCTCACAACTTAACCACCAAACAGCTAGTAGGTACAGTGTTTCCTCGGCATGCATGCTATATATTTTGTTCCACTGTGAGTTGAGCATTCGCATGAATAACCTATTAATTTTCAAATAAGTTTTGTTATACAGAATGAAAAGCATGTATGGTTGTCATGCAAGTTCTTTATAACGTTTGAAATTTTTTTTTTCAAGAATGGTTGTGATTTTGTTCATCATTTATGCATAGATTGCACTCTATTCATCTACCAAAGCCATAAAGTATTATTACATTGGTAGACAACAAGAAACTATTGTGTTTGCATGTGCTCTACTTTTTAACATTAATATTAGTTCTCATTTTTATGATGCAATTCTATCACTAAGTCAAGGCATCTTCAACCCTATAGCATTTACTGTTATCATTTCTACATGTGAATTTTATGTAGGTCCAGATGTGCTTCTATTTCTTTTGTTAACATCTCTAATAGTAGCAACCGGAAATTCTATAAGCATTCTAATAAAATGAAGATCTTGTCTACCTTCAAAAAGTTTCACAGCTTCTAACAAAAACCATTGTTGCTCTAATAAATATGATTTACTCAACAACAACAACAACAACATCAAGCCTTTATCCCACTACGTGAGGTCGGCTACATGAATCCTTTTTCTCTTGTCCTATTAAAAGTCAAATTTTCGTTTAAATCTAATAAAGAAAGGTCATTCCTAATATTTTCTAACCAAGTCTTTTTAGGTCTACCCCTACCTTTCTTAACACAAGTCAAATCTAATACCTCTAGTCTTTTAACCGGATCATCGGAAGGCCGCCTTTTTATGTGACAAAACCATGATATCTAAGGCGACTCTCTCTAATCTTATCTTCTACTGGAGCTACTCCAACCTTTTCACGTATATGCTCATTTTGTATCCTATCTCTAAGGGTAAAGCCACTCATCCACCTGAGCATCCTCATCTCTGCCACACTTAACTTAGTATTATGCTTCTCTTTTAATGGCCAACATTCGGCACCATAAATCATTGCAGGCCTCACTACCATCTTATAGAATTTTCCCTTAAGTTTGAGGCGTACATTTCTATCACATAACAAGCCCGATGCATTCCTCTACTTCAACCATCCAACTTAAATTCTGCTGATAATATCTCCATCTATTTCACCATCACTCTGAACAAAACACATTGTTACTCTAGTGAATATGATTTAGTCAACTAACAAAAAACATTGTTACTCTAGTGAATATGCATTAGTCAAAACAAAAAACAAAAAACTGAAAAAGGTTGGTTTTAATGTTTTTATGGACATATAATCATTTTTGGACAAATTTTGTTTTTATTTTTTTATTTTAAAAATGTAATAATTATGTGGATACTTTGAACCATAATTAGGGTTTTATTTTATTTATATATATAGGATCTAGAGTAAGATCTTTCATTATTTATTATTGAAGTAGGGAACATTCTGAAGCAATTTTTTTATTGACCTTGTTTTTGGCATCTATGGTTTTCTTTCCTCAGATCAATGTCTTGAAGATTCGACATGAGGGGCCTGAGAATTAGTTGTTTTTGCATCTAGTTATTTTCAAATTATTATTACATAATTCTCCTACGTACCCATACATCAAATAGCTATGCAGGTGTGAGACTTCAAATATTATATGTTCAATAGGTTACATTTCAACAAAAATTGCTCATCATTTTTACAAGGTTCAAAACAATTTCACCTTGAGAAGAAAAGGGCCCTAATAAAACATGACATTTATGTTCCATAAACAGAAAGAGTAGGAGGCTTTTGATCAAGTTAGAGAATTGAATATGAAAAAAGTAATAAAGGTAGTGCACAAAAGAGGAGATAGATAAAGAAAGGAGCCTCAACAAAACTATATTTCATGAATAGCATGTGTATTGCAAAAGTTCAGAACTTAAATTCTTGCCTCAATATTTATAAGCTGACAACCAATAAATTGGTAAGCAGACATTCGTGTGTTTATGTAAGCCTCTTATGCTTTGAGCACTAGGCTTTCACACACAGTATACAGATCCATTTTATTAAAGAAATAAGGTTCTGAAATGAAAACCTTTGGACAGAATAAAAATTATCTTTCCAAGTGATTAATGCAAGCGAATGTCAGCTTAACTATTTATTCCAAAACTTTCTCTTATTTAAGCTTTCCTTTTTGTAGTTTTCTTACAATGAAGAAGCAGCATGGGTCAATAAAATGTACAACATTTCACACAATGAACTTCAAATGACAAGGAAGTAATTAAGTTAATACATCCTCGTTCAGTATGAAATTAAATCTTTATACGGTTAAATAAGATGTAAAACCTTCCAATTCACTGCATCAGCACATCACCTTTTTACGATATCCAACATCACATGTTCTTTTTGTGTGTGGGGATGTAGCAGGGAGAGGTTGAAAGTGCTAAAATGCAATGGTGCCTTGTATTGCTATATGCTGAATCTGTGTATTGGCTGAACTTGAATTGTTTGCATTAACTTTACAATTCATTATATAAATGGCATGCCAAAATGAAAATTTATTAAATAACATATTCCTAAAGATCTTCCTATCAGATTACTGATGCCTTAAAATATTATTGTTTCGGGAATAAAATATACAACCATGAGCATTCCAAAAGATATACTTACCACAGGTGCACCATGGCATAAAGCAAGGGGGAGGTGCTTTTGGATAACCTCAGACCATTGCTTAACCGCTGAAGAGTAATCTGTAAGATATTTATTTGGGGAATTTGAGATATCCAACTCATATGAAGGGGCAGAAGCAACCCTCTTCTCTCTGGTTGTATTAGACATAAGTTGTATATCCAATAGTCTAAACTCTAAAAGATCATCTGCTCCCTTGAATCCAGATGCTGCACGAAGACACTCATCAATAACCTGAATGACAATTTAGGATTAGATGGTTAAAGAAAATAATAATTCAAAATTCCGTGAACTAAGGAAATAATAGAATTGCCTACATCCACAAAAATTCTGTAGTTGAAAATAAGAAGTGGCTCATAAATTATTAGAAGTTCGTACTTGCTGCAAGCTATAGCAATTGTTGAAAATACTTAGGAATGCGAATTTATAAAGAAAAGCAGAAGAATGGAAGGACGGATGAAAAAAAGATAAGAGTTTCAAAACATTCTTATTTCTGTAAGATATCCTAGCAGCTTCCTTGCCAGAAAGCTAGATATTTTGGATTCCATGCTCTCTATCTCACTCTCTCTCTTGATTACATCCAATATCACACTCGGTCCAAAATCAAGGAAAATTAAAGATAGATAAAATAACACCTGAGCCTAACACCACATTTATTAGACAATTATAAAACAAATAACATTATAGCTAATGAATTCATTAGCTCAAAAATTTCAGGTAATGATTATTTTCAGTTGGTTTATTCATGTGGCTAATCTTTACCAGACAAATTGTTTTTGCCAAAAACTTCAACGCATACATTAATCTTGCTAGTAATTTAAAGAAGAATAACTGCACTGCCCTTGTCATCAGCTGCATGTCAATGTCACAAAAAGATTTCAGAAGTCAATGATCAATTTGTATTCCACATTATTTTAATCCGAAAATAATTAGTTTTAAGAATGATATAGGTTAGGGAAAATGTTTTGAATACTAATTGGAAGGGATTATGAACAATTTTATGTTCCAAAATTTTGGATTTTAATTAAATCCAAAAATTCATGTTAAAAAGATAATTAATGGCTTAGGTAAAATCTCTGTTTAAAATTGCGCAATAAGAGGCGCGCCTCTGCGCAATTCGTCCAAAAACCGCCTCGAAGCTTACGCAATTCCATCCCTGGCAGAGGCGTACGCCTCACATGGATTGAGGCGCGCCTCAGAGGCGCAATTGCGCAATTCTTAGTGAGGCGTACACCTCATGGGAATGGACCCACCCACTTAAAATGAATGTTTTTTTCTCCTTAAACCCGCACGACAGCAGCTCCTCCCGAATTTTTCCTACCCGCACGGCTCCAATTCGCGAAACAGAGAGCTCCTGCACGGTCCTTACCCTCCAACTTCCCTTCCTGCCGCTTATCCCGCCGGCGCCGCCTCTCTCCGGCGAAGTTGAAACTTCCGGCCACCCTCTAGGAGTACTCCACATTGGATTTTAGGTATTTTTTTTTAGTTTAGGGTTAGATTTTTCAAGTGTAAGAAAATCTAAGGTATATGTTTTTTTATTGTAAGAAAAACCCTTAATTTCTCATTTACGCAATTCTGTGTCCGTGAGGCTTACGCCTCAGACCGCCTCGAGGCTTACGCCTCGCCTCACGAACGAAAACCGCCTCGAGGCTTAATTACGCAATTTTAAACCTTGGGTAAAATAAATAGAAAGGGGAATTTAGAGAATGAGCGATTAATGAGAATTTTAAATTAAGATGATTGGCATATGATATAATAGGCCTCATGTTAAGCATGTGATAAATAGACATCATGTTAAACATAGCACATGGCATTTTACATACACTAAGCATATGACATTGAGACATAGACTCATATGTTACCAACTTGCATATTGTTTTTCCTCTATAATGCACATGAACTTTAGATGTAACTGACATTTACTGAGTGTTAGCTCACTCCCTCGTTTTGGGATATTTTTCAGAAGACCCCGCTGCTAGAAATGGCTGACCGACCTTGGTATACTTACAGTCGTAGAGGATCGGATGACAGGTTCCTCTTATATTTTTTTTAGTTGTAGTTTAAATGATTTTGGGTGGTTTGGCATGAAAGAGATATTATAGCCGCCTTTATATATTTGAAACTTTTTATGCAATGATATAAAATGCTTAGTTTACATTGGAAAATTGTTTAGAGGCGCTTTTAGTTTCCTTTTGAAGTATTTTAGATTCTTCAATGCATGTTTTAAGAAAATTTCATGTTCTGAATGTCTGACATCCGTTCCCGCCTGTTTATACGAGCTCACCGGGCCAGGTCATGACAAGACTGGTATAAGAGCCAAGCTTAGGATATGGATCAATATAAAGTGTCATTAGGATGCTTTATGTGTCTTTGACATTTTAGGGTGTATGTTTATACGATGTTTTTTGAATTGGAAATTTTTATTTGGTTTAGGGCTATGGATCAAGAGCCCGATGCCACTGATGGCAACACTGATGGAAACAATGAACAGGCTCGGAGAGAAGTTCCAGCGATACCATCTGTGATACAACCTCTTGGTGGTAGCAGCAGTGTTACCATAGACACTTTTACACAGATGATGGCGGTTGTGACATAGTTAATTCATCATTCTCAAGAGCAGCCTTAGTCTAGTTCCAGGAGAGAGACATCTGTAGACAAGTATCTGAAAATCTTTTAGGACATGCGACAACCTCTCTTTATGGGAGTAGGAGAGCCAGTTGATGCCGAAAACTAGTTTATAAGGGTCGAGAAGATTTTGGAAGGTATGCATTGTCCGACTGATCGGAGGGTGACTTTAGCTACCTTTGCATTGGATGGTGAAGCTGAAAGATGGTGGAGAGGACAGTTGTTGGAGAAATTTGGTGGCAGAGCAGCATCTCAGATTTTATTGGATGATTTTGTTAGAGTCTTCAGAGAATGGTTTGTGTCTCTTTCTGCGAGGAGGCAGATGCAGGAGCGATTCATTTGGTTAGTACAAGGAGATTGTATGATTATGCAATATGAAGCTGAGTTTACTATGTTGTCCTGTTATGCATCTCAAATTATCCCAAGGGCTGAAGACAAATGTCATAGATTTTTGTCAGGGCTTCATGATGCGATTCGTCAGCCATTGATTCCTTTGACCTTGATGATTAATCTGTTTTAGTTGAGAGAGCAAGGAGGATAGAGATTGATTTTCAGGCTACTTAGAAGCGAAAGGATTTCCTTTAAACGAAGAAGGGTTTTGAGAAGACCAGGAGCTTCCAGACACACTTTGGAGGACCTAGCATGAAGAAGGCTAGATCTGATAGTGGTGGGAGTTCATCCAGTGTCAGAACATGTGATAAGTGTGGCAAGTTGCATAGAGGCGAATGTTTTTTTGGCTCCAATGTTTGTTTTTGGTGCAATCAGCTATGGCACATGGCTAGGAACTGCCCAAGGGGTCCAAAGGAGGGGAGATCTAGTGCTCGTCCACCTCAGCAGAGTATTGGGAGACATCCGATAGGTGGTAGACCTAAAGCTCAAGAGTCTTCTACATCGGCATCGATACCTAGTCATCCGACTACGAGATCTGTTGTGCAACCAAGGGTCTATGCTATCACGCAGCAAGAAGCCAAATAATCTCCTGATGTGATCACAGGTATTATTCATGTTCAATGTCTACCTAGTAGAGTGTTTTTTTATACTAGAGTATCACATTCATTCATTAGTCAGGAGTTTGTTAAGAAGCATGCATTGAATGTCTGCACTATGCCCACCATACTATCAGTTTTGCTACCTGATGGGTCTAACATGATTGCCTAAAGTGTATGTTCACCACTACTTTCCTTATGTGAGAGGGAATTTGATGTTGAATTGATTGTATTACCACTTATAGAATTTGATGTGATTCTAGGGATGGATTGGATGTCTAGCCAGTTCATCTCCAAAGACTGTAATAAGAAAATAGTGAAAATCAAGCTTCCTGGAGGAGAGAAGCTTGTCTTTCAAGGCGATCAAGGTGTATCCTCTATGATCATCTCATCTATGAAAGCTTATAGTTTAATTTTGAAAGGGTGCCCAAGCTTTCTAGCTCATATAAGGGACACTTCAAAACAAGTACCAGAGTAGAAGGAGATTGTTATGGTAAGGGACTTTCCTGATGCGTTCCCTGAGGTCTTACCCGGAATGCCTCATATTTGAGAGATTGATTTCTCTATCGATCTTGTACCTAGAGCTGAACCTATTTCAAAAGCACCCTATCGTATGACAGTTAAGCAACTTCAGGAGATCAAATCAAAATTGCAAGAACGGCAGGAGAAAGGGTTTATTCGCCCAAGCACCTCACCCTGGGAAGCACCAATTCTCTTTGTTAAGAAGAAAGATGGTAGCATGCGACTCTGCATTGATTACCGAGAGTTGAACAAGCTTACCATTAAGAACAAGTATCCTTTGCCGAGGATAGATGATTTATCTGATCAACTGGTCGGATCCACAGTCTTCTCCAAGATTGATTTGAGGTCTGGATATTATCAGTTGAGGATTAAGGAGGTAGACATCCCTAAGACAGCTTTTAGCTCAAGGTATAGACACTACGAGTTCACAGTGTTACCTTTTGGGCTAACAAATGCCCCAGCTGCTTTTATGGATATGATGAATCGAGTCAATACTCGACATTTTTGTCATCGTCTTCATAGATGACATTCTGATCTATTCTTGTGATGAAGAGCATCATGTCAATCTTCTTAAGGCAGTGTTGCAAACTTTAATAGGAAATGGATTGTATGCTAAGTTCTCCAAATGTGAGTTTTGGCTAAAGAGTTTATCTTTTCTGGGTCATGTAATTAGTGGGGATGGTATTCCTATGGATCAACATAAGGTGCAAGCTATGTTGCACCGATACGGATATGGCGACACGGATACGACACGATACGGATACGGGACACGTCAATTCTTAAAAATACAGGATACGGGTACGGCGCAGACACGACATCATAATTTATAAATCATACATAAAAATTAAGAAAGCAATCAAAGCATAATATTTGAAATTAAAAAAAAATGACAACAACATCATTTGTAGCCTTGTAGCTTATAATATCAAAATATAAGTAAGCATTAAATGTCTAGTACAACAACAAAAGCATAAACATAAATTGTCTAGCACATAAAGTTTCAAATATTCAATAGAAGGAATGATATGATTAGCTTCTTCCGTGGTTTGTCTTTGAACTTCTATATTATCTTCAATAAATATCATAGCTTTTAATTCAGATTCATCAAGTGAAAGATTAGTAATTTCTAATATTCTCATATCATCAAGAGACTCAAATCCATCTTGGAAATGAGAGAGCTTTGCTCGCAGCCGCGGAAGTAAATACGACGTTTGTTTTTCAACGGACACGTGTATCGGATACGCGTGTCCTTTTGAAATTAAATAGTATTTTAATTGGATACGTCTTTGGCGTATCCGACACGTATCGGTGGAGTATCGGAGGTGTATCCGTGTATCGGTGTATCGGATACAGCACGCCTTCATAAATAGGTGTATCAGTGCAACATAGGGTGCAGGCTATAGCTGATTGGCCCAGACCTACAACAGTAACTGACATACGGAGTTTTCTTGGGTTAGTTGGCTACTACATAAGATTTGTATAAGGATTCTCCAAGATTACTGCACCTTTGAGTAGATTGACTCAGAAAACAACTAAGTTTGAGTGGAGTAGTCATTGTGAGGAAGCATTTCAGAAGCTGAAGAATTGCTTGACGACTACATCGATTCTTACTATTCCTTGAGGTACTGAAGGATTTCAGATTTTTAGTGATGCATCACTGAAGGGCTTAGATTTTGTCTTGATGCAATATGAGAGAGTTGTTGCCTATGCCTCTAGGCAATTGAAAAATCATGAGAGGAATAACCCAACCCATGATTTGGAACTAGCTGTTGTAGTTTTTGCTTTGAAGATATGGAAGCACTATCTACATGGTATACATTGTGAAGTATTTACTAATCACCATAATCTGAAATATATTTTCACTCAGAAAGAGCTGAATTTAAGGCAAAGAAGATGGATGGAATTTCATAATGATTATGATTTAGATATTCAGTATCATCCTGAAAGAGCAAATGTTGTTGCTGATACGTTAAGCAGAAAAATGTCAGTGAAGTTGAATGGTTTACTAACTCAGCAGTAGAAGCTAATTGAAGAAATGGAATGATTGGAGTTGTCTGTAGTACTTCCTACAACTGAAAATGTAGGATGGTTAGGTCAGTTGATAGTGCAATCTAATTTGAAGAGTAAGATCGCTAAAACTTTATTGAAGGATCCAAATTTTGTTCATATCATTCAGTTAGTAAAGGTAGATCATGAAGAGGATTTCATTATTGATGAAGACAATCTTCTTTAGTATAAGGGCAAAGTTTGTGTGCCTAATGTTGGCGACTTGAGAAAGGATATTCTTTATGAAGCTCATCATTCTACTTATACCATTCATCCTGCTAGTAATAAAATGTATCAAGACCTTAAGGGTTTATTTTGGTGGCCTTGGATGAAGAGGAGTGAAGATGATTTCATTGCTAAGTGTACCACTTGTCAGTTAGTAAAAGTTGAGCATCAAAAGCCAGGTGGATTACTTCAAGCATTATCGATTCCATAGTGGAAATGGGATGACATTGCTATGGATTTCGTGTCAGGTTTACCCAGATCTCGACAGGGTCATGATGCTATTTGGGTTATCATTGACAGGCTTACAAAGTTTGCTCACTTTTTGCCTATCCGATTGACTCACTCAGTTGAGAAGTTAGCAATGCTATATGCTTGATTTTAGTGGAGACTGAAAATCTCATATTCATTTGATAGAGTGCCTACAATAATAACTTCCAAGCCAGTATAGGAATGGCTCCATATGAAGCACTTTATGGAAGAAAATGTAGAACACCTTTATGTTGGGAAGAGGCAGGTGAAAGGAAGGTGATTGGATCATATTTGATTGATGATGCTACTAGCAAGATTAGAATGATCGGGGATAGGTTGCTAGCAGTTTAAAATAGGCAGAAGAAATATTATGATACTAAGCACCGTTATGTGGAATTAAATGTATGAGATTTTGTCTTCATAAAAATCAAGCCTATGAAGGGTGTACTCCTTTTTGGCAAAATTGACAAACTCAGTCCCCACTACATTAGTCCTTTTGAGATTGTGGAAAGGATTGAGAAGGTGGCCTACAAATTGGTTTTACCAACTACATATGATGTACACAATGTGTTTCATATTTCTTCCCTGAGAAAGTTTATATCAGATGATCCTGCTAAGATTATAACAGAAAATGATGACATACAGCCAAATCTTACTTATGTTGAAGAATCATACCGTATCTTGGAATTCAGTGTGAAATAACTCAGGCGCAGGGATATACCTTTTGTTAAGGTTCTATGGAAACATGAGTTAGAGAAGAATGCTACTTGGGAGGAGTCAGAAATAAGGAAGTACTATCCTCATCTTTTTGAGTAAGGTATGTTTTGTTTCCTCTTGTTTTAAATTTCGATGAAGAAATTTTTATTAGGAGGGAAGAATTGCAAAATCCGAAAACTGTCGATAGGAGGCGTCGCACGCACTTCTATAGAAACGGTATAAAGAATGTATACCTAATTTCACATGATTTTGAAAATTAAAAATTCGAGTTTCTCCAATTTGAATTATTTTTGAAATGAATGTTAGATGAACATAAGGGAAGGAATTTTATAAAGGAAAATACAATTTTTCTTCAAAAATTTTAGGTTTTCAAAATTAGAGCTTTTCAAAAATTAGGGCTTTTGAGCTAGGTTGTGAACAAAAGATATTCCTAAAAGTCATGGGACGGCTCTAATTAAGAGAGATTGAAATTTTGATTAAAAAAACATTTTTATTCTAATTTCTACATTATTTTAATCCAAAAATAATTCGTTTTAAGAATGATATAGGTTAGGAAAAATGTTTTCAATACTAATTGGAATATATTATGAATAATTTTAGGTTCCAAAATTTTGTATTTTAATTAAATACAAAAATTCATGTTAAAAAGATAATGGCTTAGGTAAAACAAATAGAAAGGGGAATTTAGAGAATGAGCGATTAATGAGAAATTTAAATTAAGACGATTGGCATGTATAATTACTGCTCGTAATTGTATTCTTTAGGTTGAACCTAAGACGAGATCGCTTCAAGGAATTGTGCGAAGAAGTTTAGCGAAGAGAGCCTAAGATAAGTGACATTACATTCAAGAGTACATGTTTTCTTTTTCTTAGGTCTCATTTTATTATGTTGGCAAGTTAGATACAAAGCTTTTACATAAAAGTTACATAATACTTTGCAAGTTTTAATGTGTAAACAAATGCTTGTAAGCCACGTTATACTTGGCATTTTAGATAGAAAATTTGTACATAAAAATTCACTTTGTACTTTGCATGCTAAATAGATAACTCTTCCTATGTTAAAATTCGTTCACTTACTTTCTTAAAGCAAATGCTTATATGTTACTTTGTACCTGACATGTTAGATAGAAAACTCTCCATATGTTAAAAAGTTCAATTTCATGCTTAATCAAATGCATCGTTTTCATGCTTAATCAAATGCATTATATGTACGATTGATATTGTCATTTTATGTTATGATATTAAAATACAAAGTTTGTGCATGTTGAGGTGGAGTACCAATATTGTGTCTTGGCACAATAAGGCTCTTTGGAGCAAATATGGCCCTTTGAGGCAATATAGAAAGAAAGAAAAATGATATGGCCATCAAATATGTGTACCTAATCAGTACAATTTCGGTACTCCGGTACAGGAGTATATGATATAAATAAGAAATGATAAGCATGTGATATAATAGGCCTCATGTTAAGCATGTGATACAATAGACATTATGTTAAACATAGTACATGGCATTTGACATACACTAAGCATATGACATTAAGACATAGAGGTATATGTTATCAACTTGCATATTGTTTTTCCTCTACATTGAACATCAACTTTAGATGTAACTGTCTTTTGTTGAGCGTTAGCTCACTCCCTCGTTTTGGAATATTTTTCAAGAGACCCCGCTGCTAGAAATGGCTGACTGCGCAATATGAGGCTAGCCTTGAGGCCCGCTTTTGCGCAATTCCAGTAAAAAACGCCTCGAAGCTTACGCCTCGAGTTTTTTTATGAGGCTTGCGCCTTAACTTGGTTGAGGCCCGCCTCGCCACACTGGCATGAGGCTTACGCCTCACGCTATATATATTAAAACTTACATAAATCTTGAAGTAAATGCCTGACATTGGACTCTGTAGGAGAGGAGAAAGGGGAGAGAGCAGTTCATCATAATGATGATTCAAATGAAGAACTCCTTAGTGATGACAGTACTGATGACTTATGAGTTCTTATGTGATATGTCACTGCTATTTATTTTTGGAAATTGGAATTATATGTTAATGAAAAGAATACTGAGATTTGGGAAAGATAGAATTTTGAGTTGAACTATATTTCATGTTGTCTTATTATTGAGATATTTTGATTTCACTTCATATCTTATGCTTTTTTATGTTTTATATTATTCACTCATTAGTATATAAAAAATTTATCATTTTATGTTTACGCAATCTTTTGATTTTGAGGCTTACGCCTCAAAACGCCTTGAGGCTTATGCCTCGCCTCACGAATGAAACGCCTCAATACCCGAATACGCAAATTTAAACATTGGCTGACCGACCTTGGTACACTTACAGTCGTAGAGGAATGGATGACAGGTTCCTCTTATGTTTCTTTTAGTTTTAGTTTAAATGATTTTGGGTGGTTTGGCATGAAAGAGATATTATAGCCACCATTATATATTTGAAACTTTTTATGCAATGATATGAAATGCTTAATTTATATTGGAAAATTGTTTAGAGGCGTTTTTAGTTATCTTTTGAAGTATTTTAGATTTTCCAATGCATATTTTAAGAAAATTTCATGTTCTGAACGTCCGACATCCTTTCCCGCCTCGTCTATACGAGCTCACCGGATCGGATCGTGACAAAGGTCATTAATTTTGTAACTCAATAAAAATTTTTACATCCTTCTGCCCATTGACAACTTTGATTACACCGTCATGGTTGACCCCAAATCAAGTCTAAATTTCTAGGATTTTATTAAATTCAATCAGAAATGTAATTACCACTGAAGAAGCCATTTTATCTCTCTTCAGCAACATTTATGTAACTCTCACTACCAAAAACAAGCTCAAATAACTTTTCATCATGCTTAAAATGTTTAAAAGATAGAAGTACTTTTTCAATCAAGTTCAACTTTAGATATAGTAATAATGCATACATAAAACTTTAAAAAAAATTAATCAAGACATTTTAAAAATTACTAATCACATCATTCAATTCATCTAAATTATCTCCCACATTATCCTCAATATCATCCTCTTTAACATTAATATGCAAATTTCAACTAATACATTCGCTCATAAAGTGATACAATTGATGACAATTAAAACAAGCCTTATCAAAAAATTTGGAGCTAGGTAATGCAGTAACAAACTTTTCTTTAGTTTTTTTTTTTTTTTTCAGTAGCGTTACTCCTAGCTAAAATGCCTGCAGCAAATTGACTTCGAGTACTTTGGCAAAAAAAACGTACTATATGATGCAACTCTTTTAGGTACATGAAATTTTTTTGGTTGTACTAAATCTAAAGCGAGTTGAAAAGCCTCCTCAAGTGAATGAATATTATATGGTGCAATTCCTCTTCTAAAGTTTGGTCTCAAATTATAACTAAACCTAGAAAGTGTTATTTTTAAATTTTCTTTAATTCTGAAACGCAAAAAACAATTCCTTAAGTTTATTCATTATTTGATTGCAGTTGTTCCTTGTTTCAATGTGTTAAATTCAACACACAACCCATCAAAATAGGAAGAAGGAAAGTATTTCTACTTTAATACAGTTTCACTTTGGCACAAATTTTAGCGGTAGTTCTAGTCCTAATCTTATGTTTTGACTAGCCAAACTCTTACAGACAATTTAGTTTGCCCAGTTAATTTAGTTTCATAAATATTTATTGTCACTCACCAAATAACATCTATACAACAACAAAATCAAGCATTTATTCAACCGTGGGGTCAGCTGGATGAATCTTTTTTTTCCATTGTGTCATGTTAAGAATCAAATTCTCATTTAAATCTAATAAAGAAATGTCATTTATAATATTTTCTAACCAAATCTTTTTAGGTCTATCTCTACCTTTCTTAACATAACCCAAACCTAATACATCTAATCTCCTAACTGGATCATTAGAAGGATGTCATTTTATGTCACCAAACCATCTAAGACAACTCGCTCTAATCTTATCTTCCATTGGAGCTACTCCAACCTTTTCACGTATATGCTCAATTCACATCCTATCTCTAAGAGTAAATCCACTCATCCAATTGAGCATCCTCATCTCTACAACACTTAACTTAATATTATGCTTCTCTTTTAATGGCCAACATTCTTCACCATAAAGCATTGCATGTTTCACCATCATCTTATAGAATTTTCTTTTAAGTTAGAGGGGAACTTTTCTATCAGACAACAAAACCCAATGCATTCCTCCACTTTAACCATCCAACTTGAATTCTACAAATAATATCACTATTTATTTCACCATCACCCTAAACAATAGACCACAGATATCTTGATCGCCCAAACAAAATCAGCCCACTGGATCTATTACTACTAAAATTACAATCCATATATTTTGTTTTAGATCTACTCAAATGAAAACCATTAGACTCTAATGTTGTCCTCCATAATTCCAGTATACCTTCGACTCCCTCTCTAGGCCTTATCAACAAGAAGAATATCATCAGCAAAAAGCATACACAAGGGTACAACCCCGTGCAAATGTCTAGTGAGAACATCCATGACTAAAGAAAAAAGATATGGGCTTAAGGCTGATCCTTAATGTAATCCAATTGAAATAGGAAAATACTTGGTCAAACAATCTTGTGTTTGAACACAAGTAATAGCTCCTGCATATATATTCTTAATGACATGAAAATAAGCATTATAAACCTCTCTCATTTCTAGAACTCTCCATAGAACTTCTCTTGGAGCTTTATCATATGCTTTCTCTAAATTAATAAAAATCATATGTAGATCCTCCTTATTCTCCCCATACTTCTCCATCAAACCTCTCAATAAATGTATAGCATCTATATAAACCCATCCAGCATGAATCCAAATTGATTTTGAGAAACATTAGTATCACGTCATAACCTATGCTCCATAACTTTCTCCCATAGTTTTGAAATATGACACATTAACTTAATTCAAATATAATTCGCACAATCTTGTGCACCACCTTTATTCTTAAAAATCCTACTGTTCGATCTGAACAAACTTGCCGACTTATGGAACTAAATTGTCCCTTCTGAATTAGGTTTGTCCGAACAAACTTTTTGTTTGTTCAGACTGTAGAGTGTTTGTTCGGACTATACAATGTGCATCGTATAATATGATTTTCATAAAGATGACAACTCAGAGCATTGGATCAGCCTATTCAAAAAGAGGTCAACCAGACATGCTCTTTTTTTGTTTGAACTATGAGATTGAAATCATACAGTATGAAATCAACTCTGTTTCATCCACTTGATTTCAAGTTCCAAAATAGGTAATTCATGATATAAAGTCGTACTATATGAAGTAGTTCATCCAATAGGAATAGTTCAAATTTTAAATTTACCTATTTTTTAAAATTTCAGGATTTTAACAATATGAATTTGAATAGCATATTGTTTACTACGATCAAAATCATACTATACGATTAACAATGCAAATTTTAAATTCAACTTTTTTTATTAACTAATGCCACTTTAGTTTTAGAATTTATAAAATTATCATTGATATCATATTAAACGTACAGTATAATTATGTCAAAAATCAAATGCAGTGGTTAAATCTATTTGACCTTATACTTTCCTTGTGTATGTGTGTGATTGTTCAAAGCACTTCATGCCTAACATACAAAAGACTAAAGAAAAAATAAAAAAAAATTTATACGTTGACACACACTTTATTTCTTGGGATTCATGATGCAGACGAATTTTCTTCATGTTTGATTCTTTAGGCTTTAGCAAGTCCTTTATCAAGAATTCATCATATAATATAAAAAATTTTCAAAATGTAAGCATAATTTTTAAAACATCAAAATTATTTTCAAGGAAATCTATTTGTAATTTCAAGCATTTTGATTTATAGAAGTGGGTATATAATATATATATATATATGTATATATATATATATATATATATATATATATATATATATATATATATATATATATATATATATGTATGTGTGTGTTACAATTGCGTTTGTATTATATTTCCATATTTCATTGAGCTTTAGTTCATTAGCAGTGGTGGTACTGCGAAGGAGTCAGTGGGATATTAGGCAAGAGGTGAATTGTACTTTTATGTACATACATTTTGGGTGTATATAGAGGATAGAGTAGAAACTATACAGACAAACTTTTGTGTATATAAATATTATTTGAAGGTTTAGTAAACTCTGTATTTTATTTGATGAGTTTTAAATATGCTTTCAAGAATTTTTTTGGATTGCAACAAACAATAGACAATATTTCCAAGCGATTTTCAGGTAATTTTATTTACTATTTTAATGTATTATGTACTCATTCATTTCAAATTCATTCTGCTTAGTACTTACTACACTCATGTAAATCTCAGTTGAGTGGTGGATTCAATTTAGTGACGGCACTCTAGAATTACAGCATTGTACTATAAAAGTTTTGGGATTGATGTGCTTTCATCTGGATGTGAACGCAACTGGAGCATATAAAACCAAGTGCACACAAAGAGAAATCATCTGATAACCTTAAGGATGAATTCTTTAGTACACATCATATACAATAACAGACTTAAAGACATGAATTTGAAGAAGAACGTATTGAAGGATGACTAAAATCCTTTAATTTGTGAGGATATGAAATCAAATTATGAGTAGTTTATAAATGATAAGTGGTTTGTAGATGATGAAGTAGAGGTAATACCATATGAATCACAATAGGAAGATTTTAAAGTTGATTTCTTTGATTGTAAGAGAAATAGAGCATCTACATCCACCACAACCCAAGCACCAAAAGAACAAACTAAAAAGGTATATAAAAAATTTATTTTGTTAAAGCATATTTACTTTAAAATATTATTCATCTTTATATTGATGAAAAACATTTAAGAAGGAGGAAAATAACTACTATAAAGGAAGAAAAAGTAGATTATCAGGCATTGGACTCCACAAGTAATAAAGTAGGGGAGAGAGCAATTCATTATGACGATGATTCAAATAAAGACCCCTCAGTGATGACAGTGTAGACGACTTCTACGTTGTTATGCCATTAATATTTCTTTTTTTAATTGTCGATGAGCAAGATAGTGAGAAATATATGATTAGGAGTTAAACAACATTTTATATTGTTTGGTTATTGTGATGTTTGGATTTCAATTAAATTTGATGCAGTTTATTACTTTACACCTTATGTCTTATGCGTTTTTCTGCTTCACATATATGACAATTTATTTCTCATCTTTTGATCTATTGTTTGGTTATTATAAAAAAAAAACATTTTGACTATACACAATTTTTACATTTTGAGGCTTACGCCTCAAAATACCTCGAGACTTACGCCTCGCCCTACAAACAAAAAACGCCTCAATACCCAATTGTGCAATTTTAAACCTTGGTAATTAGTATAACTAATAATATATATAATCATTAAAAATCCTAGTGCAAAACAAGCTCATGAAGTTCAACATTATGGATCAGTTTTGTATATTTAATAACCAAAATCGAAAAATTTTGATATTATGGGACTGAATTAGCCACATACAAATAATCGAAGGATTATTTTAAACTTTTTCCCACATATCTCAAAGGGGTCATCTTTATAGCACAACAAAAACGAAATTCGTAACTTTTCATAACCATCCAAAATTTGGTCTAAAACTAAGCAATCTCAAATTTCTAGCCTAAATAGCAAGTATTCAGTCCGATATTGGTGACAACGAGTAGTTCTTTAGAAAAGGAAACAAAAAGCCGAAGTGGTAGAAAACTGTAAACGGATGTGGCTCTCAAATCTGATACAAGCTACAGTGCTATAGGACATCGAATGCAACCACTACATAAGGAGAATCATCACAGCACTTTACATGTTTTGCATGAGGCGAAACAGAAGCAATCCATGGATAGCACCATCAAGTTAAAAGTAAAGACGACACAAGGATTGGAGCAGAGTTACATAGCAAAACTCGTGAAGGAGACAAAACAAGACAGCGAGTTAAAAAACACAATCCAAATCTGTAGCCTGAAAGAACAAAGAATCATAAGGCTAAACCAGGGAATATGACAAGCTGAATCAGAACACTTGTAGTAGGGAACGAAACCACAAAGATACACAAAACACTAGAGCTTATTTTCAATAGAAACAAAATAGGTGTGTGACATCAAGAAAAAAAATCAAACAAGAAAGAAAAAAAGTAAGTAAATTAATTAATTAATTAAAAGACAGCCAGAACACCAAAATTAGAACGCCAATGTGCACGCTGTGATGTTCCATCTTCTGATTTATGCAAGTATAAACTTTTAATTTTTCATCACCATGCATGCTACAAATTTGATATTATATTATACTAGGGCATAAGCTATTTACCCAAAATGTTTAAATTGAAATAAAACGGAGCTTCAAAATTCATATTTACACCCAATTATTTTAATGCGTCGTACTTCAAAAATATCCATCATACTTCAACTTAATTTATAAGAGAAAATTATTTCCAATATGTGCCTAATTTTGCTCAGCCAAGCATATTGGTGCTTTGGGAATTGAGTATTCAAATCACCTTGAGAGCATCAAATACTTTTGATAACACTAGATGCTGTGCATAATGTTGAAAATTCAATTCAACTCAATTAATTGTATTAATTGTATAAATAATTTTACCAAACCAAATTGTCATAAAGCACCCCAAACGCAGGGAAGGGCATAACTTAGATATCATTAAGAAAACCTTTGCGATAGAAGGCAATTAATATTGTTCCACAACATACGAATTAAGAGCAAAACAAGTTCTGCACAAAAAAAATAAAGAGAGATAATTCACAACATGAAGAACGAAAGTCTGGAATGACTATAAATTATAGCAACAATTACCATGTTGCCTATCAAATCTAAAACTTTAAGGTTGAAAATTAACGAAAACGTGCTAGATGAAAAAAATAACGGACCTTCATAGCAGCAGCTATGCATCTTTCGCTAGTAGGGCTCGAAGTTTTACCAGAATATTCCTTCCATGATCCAGCATTGCATCTGGAAAAATCAGGAGTAACTGGCGAATGCAATAAGCCATAAGAAATTGCGGAAATCTGACCCCAGAATCCAGTCATTATGCTTGGATAGTTGTGTGATATGGCTTTCAAGGCCTACAAGCACAAAAGAATATTAAATTGATTATCAATGGATTTGTATAAAATTCAAGTACAGTCATCATGATAAATACATATATGATAATATGTAACTTATATCACAGCTTAAAGAACTTGCAGTATGAATTATCACAAACACCAAAACTTTGATCAAAATTTTTTAACAATATAAACATAAAAGAACCAATACATGTGATGATAGATGATTCGCATATCAAAATGCAATGAAAACAATTCATTCCTAGCATTGTAAGTTCACTAACGAAATATCGAAATTCCCGCATTGCTTTCCAACCATTCAGATATCCTAGTAAATGAAGAACCTTCATTAAAAAACAAAGCTGCAAATTTAGAATCATAACTAACTAGAAAATATGCAGTACTGTAAAAGAAAAAAAGCAAAACGCCAAATTCTAGCAACTTCTACACCAAAATAGTGAAATAAGATCAGTTCCTAATGAATATTATTTTGACATCCATATGAGCATTGGCAAATGCTTTCAAATGCAAGAAACTTACAGAAATATTTAAAAAGTGAGAATAACGTTTAATTAAACTAAGCAGTACTATAACCTGGAGGGACTCAAATGTAATAGCTGGATGTATTCCCAGTTCAGCAAGCTCAATCAGAAGAAACGGTGCACTCATTCCATGTTGAGATACGGCACCTGGATTAAGTTAAACAATGTGGAGTTAAAGTTCGAAACAGCATAGAAAATCAGAATAATGGACTTTTCCTCATGCCAGGGTGATCCATTATTATTTGAACTGAGGTATTATCAAAATTGTGGTATCATTAGAAAATCGATGCAATATATCCCTGTTTTTTTTTTAGTGTCGCTAGCTTCAAATATTAAATTGAGATATTGAATTCTATATAGCACCAACCAGAATAAAAGAATCATATGATATGCTACAACCTGAAATGTCTGTGAGCTAAACAAATAAAGCTTGCTGTCAAGAAAATAAAGTGCCCAAGATGCCAGTGGCCAAGAAGTGGGGAAAACATGGGTGAGAAATCCTCTTGAAAAGAAGATGGAACAGAAACCATGAAAAATTCAATGAACAAGAAGTTGGCACCAAGCCACCAACATTAGAAACCAGCCTCAAAATGAAAAATATCTTGAACAAGGAAATTCCAAAGAGAATAAAAAACAAGGACAAATTGCAACAGTTTTCTCCTTTGCTGTTTCAACCGTCCAAACAGCAAATCAAACATAAACAGGTATTACCCCAACTGAGGCTTATTCTAAGCTTCGTTGATAAAAAAGATATATTCTCATATGCTCTCATTGCAAATTAAAAAAAAAAACAAATAAGTTGATAGAAGATTCAAGAGCATCAGCCATATTATAATAGACAAAAAAGGTCATTCAGAATTGGAGCACATGCCATGAAAATTATAAGTTACAGATTGCAGATAGGTCACAATCAAAAGTGATCGAAGGAAAATTCTAGGAAATATTAAAGAGGAAGACCAAACCTACAAAATAATTAGAAGGATAGCTGCTAAAAATTAGGAACCATATTTAGAAGAATATAGACAGGCGAACAACACTAAAGGAGTTGTAAAGTACTTTCTACAAATCGTGAACCAATGATGGATATTGTATGGATGCAAACAGCTTGCAAAAAGCTAATCAAACTCTTGGAATTTTAGAAATCTACTGTTGTCCATGTCAAAATCAAGCATAGCACTGCCGCCCAATCCCAACATGGAAATTCTCATAGAAATAAGGATTTAAAAGCTCCTTACTGCAGGTTTTTTTAAGTGTTTGTCTTCAGCACTTTTCAACATAGTATAGCTCTTATCTCCTTTAATATTCCTATTATTGACCTCAACAATTATCTCAAATTTGATTCGATTGAATACAAAAAAAAAACCGCCAGAGGATGGATGCAATATCAAACAAAATTGCTACAAAATGACTCGGCCTGAATTAAAATTATCTGATCATCGCTTGTATTGTGAAATATACCACGTTAATGCATCTAGGTTATTAAATATAGTTTGGATAGACGCCCACAGTGCTTAGGTCACACAAAGTTTACCCATGCATTAGGATACAACGGCAAAGAAGATCTAAGAGCAAAGGTCAACTTATATATATAATTAAAATTAAACTAATAAATAAAGGAGAAAATTAAAATTAAAATTAAATATACTTATTTATATATAAATAAGTATATTAGTATATATATATATATATATATATATATATATATATATATATATATATATATATATATATATATATATATAATTAAAATATTTGATAAAATTAATATTAATAATATAATTATTTCAAAAAATCATACAAAAATCTCTATGAAACCCACGCCAACCCATACTCATGCCATGCCCCTTCCGTTCGTCGCCTCTACCTCTCACACTATCCTAACGTTCGACCTATTGTTTAAAATTAGGTAATATGAGACACATTAGCGTAATAAGAGTTAAAACACTTTGAGGTGTATGCCTCACATATTCTAAGGTGTGCATTAAAGAACGACTCACCTCAATATCTTGAGGTTTTTTTTAAATAAAGATTATTTATCCTAACACCCTAACTTAGACGCACACACAGATCATTGATCAAGACAAAAATTTTGTCTCATCCATACATCAGAATCAGCTATAAACCTTCTCTAACCCCCCCCCCCTACATTCTCCCCGGGTCAATAGTTGCCATCTCCAATGCCGCCGACAGCATGCCCTCTTCCTAATACTTGCCAAGTTTGCCTCCCTCGAAAGGAATTCCTCTTCTCCAACAAGTTTTTTTCTCTAAGTGGTTAAAATCACTAAACCCTAATTTCTTTTGTTTTTAAGTCAATACAATTTCTTTATATAGATTAGTTAGGTTTTTTTTTTTCTATGACCGTATTCACAAATTTGAACCAAAATTTGCATTATAGGGTTTTGTACAAAAAGAAATCAACAATGAATCATAAAAAGGATCTAGCATGGAGAAAAAGCATGTTGGACGTCAAGCAACCGTTGAAGGCTATATTTACATCATTTCAATGGCTCAATTGTACTTGGGTTAAAAATGTTGAGGAAAAAGAAGTTTGAAAAATTATTCTGAATTAGATTTTCTAGTTATGTATTTTATATGTAATAACAAAAACAAGACTATTGGTTTAAGTTTTGAGGATGGTGGATGCAGAGAAGAAGTCAGTTATGGGTTTCATTTACAATAAAATAGACGAAGCCAAGGAGTTGATAACCAATAACTTAAGAGGAGATGAGCCAAGCTATAAGTAAATTTGGGATATCATTTGATGAGAAGTGGGAGCTTCAACTCTATCATCATTTGCATGCTATTGGCAATTACCTTAATCCTCAATTCCAATATGATGAGAGTATTTTAATCAATCCTAACGTCAAGCTAGAATTGTCCCATTACATAAATATGCTTATTGCTAACTCAACTGAAAGTGCAAATTCTGATATGCAGCTTGTATCATGAAGGAAAAAGAAAAATAATTCTTTTGCTTATAGCAAGCTAAAGAAACAATTTCAAAGCATTCTCTATGTAATTTTTCATTTTTAATATCTTGAAAGAAATAAGAATATACCCACAAAATTTTAAAATCATAAGATATAATTATACTTATTTCTTTCAGCTTAACTGAGTGGTGAATCTAGTTTGGTGATGTTAATCATGAGTTATAAAGTTTGCTATAATGGCATAGGGACTTACAAGCTTGCCATCTACAAGCACAGTTATAAGCAAGTAAAATTAAGTTCACCAAAAAAAAGAAACCGTCAAACAACCTTAAGGATTAACACCTTTGTGTAAATCATATACAACAAAGACCTAATGATAGAAATTAAAAAAAAAAAAGGTTAGAAGGATGAAAAGAATCAACTAATATTTATGATATGCCATCACATGAAGAATGGTCTATAGATGATGATAATGATGTCATGCCATTTGATTTGCAACAAGAAGATCTGAATGTTGGTTTCTTCAATGGTAACAGAAACAAGATATGTACATTAAACACAAGCCAACAACAACAAAAATAAAAAAAAATGCATATAAAGAAAATAACTATTTAAAGTTGTCTTAAACTTTAATTAATATTCTCAATTTTTTATTGATTATTACTGATCAGGGAAGAGGAAGATAACTGAAATTAAAGAGGAGGGAGATTAGAGTTATTTTGATATGTTGATGTTTGCATTACACCCTTAATTTATGCAATTTATTACATTATACTTTGCGGCTTGCACAATTTTTACTTGATACGTACTTAAATTGGTTCTTCTAACTAAATTAGAATGTTAATATGTCATTTTTTTTAATATATTAAATGGTAATGCTAATATATTACTTTGTATCTTCATTTTAATTTAACGCAATTGTTTGATTGTAAACCTAAAAAAACTTTGTTATAAAGTATTAGAAATTGCCTTCTTTAAACAGATTTAAATGAAAAAAATGACTCTTAATAAGACACAATGGAGAAAAAGGATTCATGCAGCCAACCTCATGTGGTAGGATAAAGGCTTGATGTTGTTATTATTGCAGTTGTTTGATTGTGTCTACCTACAAATCCTTTGAGGCATAGATGAAAGATGACTCAATATCCAAAAGCACAATTTTAAACCTCAAGTTTGGTCTTTTAAAAGAGAATTCTTAAAATGGTCCAACTCCCTCTCATTCTCACCATCTCTAGCCTTAACCAACAACAACAACATCAAGCCTTTATCCCACTACGTGGGGTCGGCTACATGAATCCTTTTTCTCCATTGTGTCCTATTAAAAGTCAAATTCTCGTTTAAATCTAATAAAGAAAGGTCATTCCTAATATTTTCTAACCAAGTCTTTTTAGGTCTACCCCTACCTTTCTTAACATAAGTCAAATCTAATACCTCTACTCTCCTAACCGGGTCATCGAAAGGCCGCCGTTTTATGTGACCAAACCATCTAAGGCGATTCTCTCTAATCTTATCTTCTACTGGAGCTACTCCAACCTTTTCACGTATATGCTCATTTCGTATCCTATCTCTAAGGGTAAAGCCACTCATCCACCTGAGCATCCTCATCTCTGCCACACTTAACTTAGTATTATGCTTCTCTTTTAATGGCCAACATTCGGCACCATAAAGCATTGCAGGCCTAACTACCATCTTATAGAATTTTCCCTTAAGTTTGAGGGGTACATTTCTATCACATAACAAGCCCGATGCATTCCTCCACTTCAACCATCCAACTTGAATTCTGCTGATAATATCCCCATCTATTTCACCATCACTCTGAACAATTGATCCAAGATATCTAAAACGTGTACTCTTATTAATGACTTGATCGCCCAAAGTCGCAATCCCCTCACTAGGTCTATTACTACTAAAATTACACTCCATATATTCCGTTTTAGATCTACTCAAGCGAAAACCATTAGACTCTAAGGTTGACCTCCATAATTCAAGTTTACCTTCAACTCCCTCTCTAGTCTTATCAACAGGAAGAATATCATCAGCAAAAAGCATACACCAAGGTACATCCTCTTGCAAATGTCTAGTGAGAACATCCAAGACTAAAGCAAAAAGATATGGGCTTAAGGCTAATCCTTGATGTAACACAACCGAAATAGGGAAATACTTGGTCAATCCACCTTGTGTTTGAACACAAGTAATAGCTCCTGCATACATATCTTTAATGATTTGAATATAAGCATTATTGACTCCTTTCTTTTCAAGAACTTTCCATAGCACTTCTCTTGGAACTTTATCATATGCTTTTTCTAAATCAATAAATATCATATGTAGATCCTCCTTAATTTCTCTATATTTCTCCATGAATCCTCTTAATAAATGTATGGCTTCCATAGTCGACCTACCCGGCATGAATCCAAATTGATTTTGAGAAACATTAGTATCACGCCGCAACCTATGCTCCATAACTCGCTCCCATAATTTTAAAGTATGACACATTAACTTAATACCTCTATAATTCGCACAATCTTGTGAATCACCTTTATTCTCATAGTTTTCGCATCAGCCTTAACCAAATTCATAAAAACCTCAATGACAAAAAATGAGTAAATCATACACAAAGCTCAAGGGAGACAGAATTAGAATGACATACAATAATTGAAAGTGAGGAAATTGTGCATAGTGCTCGTAGGAAGAGACATTGGCGTGACCTACAGCATATGCAGTGAAAAAGCCATGAAGAGAGTTCATTGGAAAGGCATTTACAAGACCGACACAAAGGAGAAGAGGTCATAATATCTGTGGGCTTAAGTAAACTAATCGAACCATGTCGGCAAGCAGTCTTCACCATCTCCCATGCCAACAAACTTGTCGGCCAACTCTCTCAATCTCAATTTCTCCCTCATTCCTTTTCTAATTCTCCATCTCTCATTCTCTCTCTAACACTCATTCTCTCTCATACTCTCGCTCTCCATCTCTCCTCTCCTCTCTCTATTTCTGTCTAACTATCCCTCACTCCCTCTTTCCCTATCTTCTCTCATCTTTTTTTCTCTCTCACTTTCACACTCTAAACTTACTGATAAAAAATGAGAAAAAAAATATTAGTAAAGAAGAAAAAGAAAAAGGAAGAAAGATGAAATATCAAGTGTTCGCCTCATCAGCTCATCGCAAGTTGATCGTTTCCTCAATACCATTTCTCACACAAGATATAATGCAAAGCAAGCTCATGCCAATGCATAGGTACCCGCAACATCTTAACGTGGCAAGGAAATCCTATGTTGCATTAATTTTTCCTCGTGCAGATCACCCATACGTACCTCGGAGTGGTAAGGAGAGTAAACATTCACATCTTTCTTGGTGAAATGGGAATGAAGATCCATGCACCTAAAAATATAAGTACATGTATGTTTCCTTCTTGATGTTAGGAAAGTTTTATTTGTAAAACTTCAAGCATACATGAAAACTCATATTTGCCTTTCATAGCATAATGGTAGTGGATATACACGCCTGTCTTGGCATGAAAAGCAGGCTCAGCATTCTGATGCAAGCAAACTAAAAAGAAAGAGCCAAAAAAGGAGAACACTATAACTAGTAGAACAAAATTCAATTCAAACTAGAATGTTGACATCCAAACAAACACCAAGACAAACGAAACAAAATTAAAATTAAGAAACAATATCCTCAGAACAATAGGCAAGCGGTTTCCTCACATGCAACAAAAAGTAGGTAAAATAAGATAAGTGTTTAAGGGCTTGCAAACCAAGGGTTCACCACAGCTACAAGATCCAACATCCAACAAAACTTCTCCGGCAAATGTCACCAAATCAGCCAACAAACACCTTCCAATAGCTCAAGAAGCAAGATACAAGTGGAGTGGAACTTACGGAGAGAAGAAGAGGTTAGAAGCCCAAGACGAAATAGAGGAAGAAAGAAATGGAACAAGCTCTCAAGCTTTTCCAAAAAGGAAGAAGAAACCCTCAGGTTTTAGAGACTTTTCTCAAGATAACCAACAACCTTCTTTGCTTCAAAACATCTCCAATTTATAAGAGAAAAGGGGACAGCCAAACAGCCATTCCACCTCCAACCGAACCAATTAGGTAAGGTTAAATAGAAGGCCATAAATTATTCCAGAACAACACCCGAAAAGGCCACACAGAAAATAGAGAAAGGCAGCCACGGGACAAGTAGCCAAGGGAGGAACCGAAGGGGCAGCACAAGGGATCGGAACCAGCAACCAGGGGGACAAGAACAGACCACAGGAAGGAGAGCCAGGGGGAAAAACCAAAGAGACATAGAGAAATGAAATGGCCAAATTCCACTCCACTTAATGAGCTAATCAAGAGGAATAACTTTACATATTAATGAGCTAAACATCAGCTCAAGCAATTATGAGCTAGAACCCTCCCAAAGAACACAGTCAAAACCCGAGCAGCCAGACCCAACCAGAGAAGCAACCAGCAGCCTAAAGACCAAAGAATCCAAGTATCTAGCACACCCAAGGTTTGCCATGCCCAAGCACTACCTACTCATGATCAATGGATGTTTTCCATCATAGGATAGCATAAAAAAAACCAAAAAACTATAATATTCAAATTACAATAAAAAACGAAAATAAAATGAAATTTGCATGCATCACATTCCCTCGATACCCTCTACATGAGGGTGACACTAGAATGCTGTCGAAATTTTTAATGACATGGCTTAAAATATAACAAACTTAAATGAATTCATAAACCTTGAGAAATTAACAAAAATGAAAATAATATTAAAAATGACATTAAATGAGCATTAAACTTGACATAGAAGCAATATTAAAGAAATTGAAAAAGAATCATAAAAATGCAAAATTAAAAACAAAGTTAGACTTTACAAGGGACTAATAATTGACTTAAAAGCTCACATATGAGCACAAAAACACCTTGACTTCTCTAAGAAATTTCCTAAACACTCAGAATCCTCAAGAACATGCCCAGTGAGTCGAGCATGAAATAAAAATTAATAAGGGTGGATTCCTATTTATAAATGGAAAAGCAATTTCTTACAAAGCCCACTCAAGTACAATACAAGCCATATACAAATAAGTTATGCCTCTTTGAAAACACAAAAAATATTCCAATTCATGGCACTCGCCCAAATCTACAACACGCACATAAGCAAATGTGCGCAATCATGAATTCAAAATAATAAATGCATGTGAATAATTTCCACATTATATTTTCAAGAAAATCAAACAATTTTGTGCTTACATAAAGTAGATTAACCCACTATATTTCATAAAATGTATGGGGGATTTAAATGACGTGCACATCAACCGCTTAAATCAACACATATGTCTCAAGTGATAGTACAGTCCCATGATGGCAATACACTTCCGTGAACAGCCAACATGGTAGCCCCCAAGCTTTTTGAGCGTTCATATATACACGTGAAAAAAAATTTCTTTTCCAAATAGAACCAAAATAAATCATTATCATGTGTCATGGGCCATGAATTTTTTCGAAAAGACTTGCATATACATCAAATCATTATTCAAAATTATATAATGTAGGCACGCCTTGAGGCCCACCTCAGTGCAATTCCAACAAAAAAAGGCTCGAAGCATATACCTTGACCATTTTTTGTGAGGCGTGCATCTCAGTTTGCTTGACTGTCTTAAGGCGTGCCTTGCCTCACTAGCATGAGGCACAGGCCTAACCTTATTTGTATATGTTTGTAATGAAAACTTACCTAAATCCAAAATTAAAGCCTCTAACAAATCATGCCTTCTTGCCTTCTGAGCCACAGTAGCTTACTCTTGACTGCCTTGACCTTCAACCAATCGCCTCTACCAAAAACCATCGTAGTTGTAGCCATACTATTTCAACTTGGGAGGTATTGGACTTCATAGGTTATAAGGTAGGGGAGAAAGCATGTTTTACGATGACAGCTCAAAAGAAGATTCCTCAAGGATGATAGTGCATATGACTTCTGAATTATTGTCATACTCAGCTTTCTTTAGAAAATAAATGTGGATGAGTTGGAACTAAGAACGAAAGAATTTGGAGTTATACTTGATGGTATATAATATTTTTATACAATTCATATATTTATGTTGTGTTGTTCTTTTGATGTTTGAATTTCAATTCTATTTCATGCAAAATTATCAGTCATTATTTTACGTTTTCTAAATTTTTTATTTCATATGTATGCATATTTATTATTTCATAATACAATAGAAAGTAAATATTTTATCTTTTAACATATTAATTGATTATTATACAAAAAAATTACTTTAAACTTTATTTTCATTTTACGCATTATTTTTATTTTGAGGCTTGCATCTCAAAATGCATTGATGCTTACGCCTCACTTCATGGACAAAAAATGCCTAAATACTCAATTGCGCAATTTTAAACCTTGCATCAAATCATCGAAAGTAAATTTGTCTGCATTGGCTACAACGTGTTAAACGCTCAAACTTAATATCTAAGAATATAAAGCAGTCTAAAAAAGACAAAATGAAATCTATCCCGCTCTGAGAAGCATGAAAAACTCTAAAAGGATATGCTTACTTTCAAAAAATATATATATGTTAAACTCTTTTTCAAAAACAAACAAATTAGCATGCCACATAAGGATCTTGAGTAGGCTACTTTGCCTACTTGGTTGAGTTGTCAGTCCCATATTTCAAGTACGGACCACCTAATAAGGACTAGAGTCAATAAGTCTTATAAACTATGAGTGTTCGACCAACAAATTTCAAATATTTCATGATGAAACAAGCACTTTAAAATCATATTCTTATTTTAATTAAATAAATACATAAATGAACATACTACTACAAAATTCACAAAGATATTTTATTTCATGTAGCATTAGACCTTCAAAGCCTCTCTTAAAAAGAAATTTTATTTTAAAATTCAAACTCTCGAAGTCCCCTCATATATATATATATATATATATATATATATATATATATATATATATTATTTTTTAAGTCCCCTCACTTATATGATAGCTCATAAAGTTAATATTTGAATATAATGCCCCATAAGCAAGGAAGGCAAAGTTCACAAGATTCTAGTTGACCAGGTGCAAAAATATCAGCCTGATGATAATCGTGTTGATTAAAAAATCTGAACCGACGGGATCTTATTTTCTAAATGCCCCTAAATCACAAGATAGATTAACATAAAAAAGTGCCTCTCTCTTCTTAGAGAGATAGGGGATGAGAGAGTTTAGAACAAGAAATAGAAGTATTCTTTCTCTCCGTATATATATATATAGAGAGAGAGAGAGAGATAAAGAGGAAGAAGAAGATGGAGTAGACGTTGATGAAGTAGAAGAATAAACATAAGGGAGGGAAAAGAGAGAGTGATGGAGGGGGAAAGGAGAAGAGTGGTCTGGTGGTGGCCAACAGCAGTGTCCTGGAGTGAGCAGAACGCAAGGAAGTGGCTACGGCTAGGCTAGGGAGGTAGGGAGGCAACCGTGGACAGCTTGTGGGCTTGGAGGCTTCGAGGTGTGGAGGGCCATAAAGACAATGGGGATGGATGGGTAAGAGAGGGAAAGAGAGAGGGCTAAAATGTTGTAGCATGCAAAGCACAGGGAGAGGGTCATGTATGCGTGCGTGATGGAGATCAAGCATTGGGGGACATCGGCCAAGTGTTTCAAGATGCTCAAGCGGCTAGATCTTTTCGTGAGGCACAGAGAAAATGAGAGTTTACTTAAGTGATGAGCCAGGTATTTTCATCCGTGAGACAAAAATTAAGAGGGCCTCGATTTTTCAGGAGACGTGGACAAGTGGCTACAGTTATGAGGAGGAATGGAGGTTATCATGCTTTTAGTTAAAAAATTATTATTATTATTATTATTATTATTATTATTATTTTATTAATAATAATTTTCTTTAATTATTAAAAACTAAATTTAATTTTAATTTTTTTATAACAACAATAAATAAATTTAAATTTAAATTCATTTTGACTTGCTCGCCAATTTTTCATCGCTCGCACAAGCCAGATTTCATCTCATTCAATGTGAGGAAATTTATTTCATAATTTTCTCAGCAAGCACCTGGCCAATAGGGTTGTCCATTGCAAGCAATTAGGGCACACCAGCCACAATGGCACAATTCTTTTACGAGTAGAACAAGCAATTTCACGTAATGTCGCACATGGGATTTATCGTTTTTGTCCATTTTCACTCAAGGTGATCACAAGATGTACTACTTGGATAATTTTTATGTTTTGAAAGCAACAACAAAGTCCATTTCACCAACATACGATGTTCAAGTGTCATCACATGATGTTGCATATATAGTTTGTTTCCTTCATCGTTGTTCGATCGAGTCACACGCGAGCAATATTTTTTTGGTAAATTTAGCTTTCGGAACAAATTAGTGCAATCCGTTTGATTTTAAGCAGCTTTGAGGCATTTCAATCTCTCTATGCATGACTTCGAGGTGTTTCAAGTTCGCTACACACGACATTATAATGGGTGGTAGTCATCCTCTTCACATTCATTTGAATTCAATTTTGGCATGTATATCGAGGTCAATGCTGATTAGTGTACAAACTAAAAGAATGCATTTAATAGCGAGAGTTGTTGGTCTTAGAATGCCTGAGTTATTAAAAAAGAATCCAAACCTCTTGATATATCTTCGTCAAGTTTTTTCAAGACATGTGGTGAAGGAGGTGATTTAGAAAGTGCTGCCCCCAAGCAACTAACAGCAGTTGCCTGCAAATGGTTTTAAGATAAGAAACATAGCAATAAACATTACAACAAGAACAAAGTCAAATGGAACAAACCAGGAGGCCAATGTGTTCAGTTTTAAAGTCAAGGTCCCTCTTTATCCAATCATGCACAGAAAAAATTGTATTTGGCAAAAGGTCTTCTGGCATTCGAGCATACCTGTTATAGAAAAGGATGAGAAAAAACTTCAGGCAGTTGAGATAAGTGCCTAAAAGCTTTATATTTAAAAATTATTCAAAGATGTTCTAAAATTAAAAACTAACTTAGAAATGCAGAATAATTACGGAGGTTCAAAAGAAAGGCCGTCTTAACTATATATTCTTTCATAAAGATAGCAGTTGTCTTTCAAAAGATATAAATTAACTGGAGTAATAAAGCATATTAAATGAAAAAGATACAATATGCAGAAAGGAACCATACGGTGTAGCAGATAATAGAAGTATTAAGACTTTGAACAAGGATACCAGCAATCCATCATGGCTTTCTCGCTTTATCAGGTACAGAACACCTGTATTGTAAAAACAAAATTGATAAACATAAATTTTAGATCTATAAAGGTTCTGTAGCCCCGTAGCAACCATGAACATTTAATGTTATACAGGGTCAGGTAATTTGAACTGATATATAAAATAGTAATTACGCTTCCAAAGGGGTATGGAGATCTTATAATTAAAAGATTTTACTAAATTGCTGTATTTGTCAAAAATAGTTAAAAGTATCTTGGTTGAACCATCTAAATAAATGCACCATGCAGATTAAAATTAGTCCGTTAATTTTATATGGCACTCAATATTCATTTTAGTATTATGACATTTTTGTCAACCTCACGTAGTGGGATAAAAGTTTGATGTTATCGTTGTTGTGTTATGACATTTTTGTTCGCAAATCATAAGATAGTTGTTCATGCTTCTATGTACATATCAAAACTAAACATACAACAGGTTCAACAGTTTTGTTGTCACCGTATCAAACTAAATAATGAATTGAATAAACCAATAAATAGTGCAACTAGAAAATTAAATTTTCTCTCGGAAGATATGATGAAGAAATTAAACGATTACAAGGATTAAATAAATTTATTAGCATCTCCAAGATACAAAGACCAAGGGCCCAAATTAGCCTTCTGAATAACTTACAGGTGATTACTCATGGAAATCTTTTTGAAAATATTTTCAAGCACCTGTGTGTAACTGCATCAATATTTGGCCAAGTGAGCTCGATAGTGCTGTAAATGACCCACATTTAATGGATTCTCTGTGCTCTGCTAATTGCAGAAAAATAACTGAATGGCCATCCAACATTGCAGCTAAAGTTGAAGATGAGGTAATCCTTATCTGCAAAAGAGAAGGAAAGCTACAGTGTACCAGATGAAACCAGATGACCACACCAAAAATGCAATGAATTACAGAACTAGCAGTACTAAACATGAGTATAATAATTTTAAGGAAAAGGTATATTTATTATCATCTTCATCATCGCCTTATACCCAACTATTCCCGGGGTCATCTTTATCAATTCTTCCTTTTTTTTTCAATCATCTCATGAGTATTGCCTAAGATATAAAATCTATTTTTTGCAAATCTTTTTGAACAAGCCTGGTTACATTAGGTATTTTCGTTCATAATTTTCCAATAGAATTACATATTAGATTATTAGATGCGTTTCTTATCCCTTGCTGCAAATGTCCAAACTACTTTCAGTCCATTTTAAATTATCTTATTTTTAATAGATGCAGCTCAAACCAGTCATATGTGGGAACCATTAACTAAGCATTTCCTTCATTCCTCCCACCCACTCCTCTTAGGAATCGGAAGCAGGTCACGAGCTCGGAAAGCCGTGAGAGCAGCTGGAGCTACTGCGCCTATTGGGAAATAAATTCAAAAAACGTTAAGGAAAATTAAGGAAGAAATAGGAAGGGAAGTAGAGGAAGTAGGTTTTTAAGAGGGAAAGGTGTTTGGTTGTATGAGGAGGAAGTGTAACTGAGGTAAAACTTCAATGCTTTTATTTTCAGAGATTGATTTTTTATTAAAATGCATGTATAAATGAAAAAATTTATGCATTAGGTCACTTATAAGAGGAAAAGAAGTCAGGGTGTTTTAGGAGAGCAAATTCATCTGACTACCCTAGAGAACGAGATAAAATACTCAATCTATAGTATAACAAATAGTGACATTTATATATAATTGTGATAGCATGATTATGAATTGTGGTAGCATTATTCCTATAGTAATCATGTTATTCATTTAGAGGTACAATTGAGTTCAGCAATTGTTTAATTGAGTTTAATGGATATACAGATGTATGCTATGAAATTGTGAAACTTAAGAAAAGGTAAATGAAAAATGTCATATTATGGAGGTAGACCCACACAAGTAAAAGCAAAAGACCTGACGAGATCAGCCTTAAGGACCACACATAAGGTACCTGACACCTCTCTTCTAAAAAGTTAAAAATTCGGATCCAACCCTGAGGGAATGAGCAGTGTGTAAATATCCATAGTCATCATATGACTTGCCTAAAGTGTTAAAAAATAAACATAATAAGAAATATGTGAAAAGTTAAAAAATACATATAGTGATTTGTATTGTTATGCATTGATTATTTATACAATTTATGATTTTTATAGAAATGTAGATATCATTTATAATTGAATGCAAATTATATATTTTTTTAATTCTTGTACTAAGATTGTTTATTTCATTGAACTTTTAGCTCACTAGCAGTGATTGTATTACATGAAAAGAAAGTAGTCAATGGGGCCTACCCGGGTAGGAAGGTGACTGCATTTTTGTGTACATACATTTTGTTGTGCATAGAAAAAAGAACAAGAAGCTTTACAGTAAGACTTTTGGGTATTCAAAATTTATTTGAAAGTTAGTAAAGCTCTGTATATTATTTGAGGTATTTTTAATATGCTTCCAAATATGAAATTTGTAGATAAATTATTAAAACGGGAAAATTTATTGTGCTTGGACAGTATGGATAGATTGTTCCGACTCACTCGATCCTGACAGAAGTAATTCAAGATGAGTGTTAATAAGAGATATGTCTATTCAGATCCTCTCTATCTGTTACACTCCACGATGACTGAAGAAGATCAAAATGAGGTGTGATAAGATGTCACATAACTAGTACTAGGATATTGCTTATTAATGAATCTTAGTAATATTCTTGACTAGACATTCATCCTTTGTGAGCTAATATTATTTTAGGCTCATCACCCTCACTAAACAATTGTGAAGGGTGAATTGATTTAGCTTTAAGTTTACCTTTAAATATTTGAATTTGATAGATGTTGAGTTTTAAAATTTGATAATTTAGCCCTTTGGTTGAGATTAATTTTCAGCATGGCCATCATTGGGATGAAATTTTAGTTAAGAATATTTATATTTCATCAAAGTTTGGATGTATTTAGAAAGATAGAATTCCCTCTGATTAAGAATTTTTATCAAGTGCCTATCATTGAGGTGAAATTGATGTGGCCGAAAATATATATTTGTATTTTATGGCATGAGAATTTAATTTTGAGAATTTATCCCTCTGGTTGAGATTTATCATCAATATGGCCATCATCAAGGATTTAATATAATTTGTATTTTTATTACCTAAATCTTATCAACTTTTTTGGCCCAGCAATAAAAGATCAATTTCGATATCAACTTTGTGAATTATTACACAAGCGTTGAATTCAAAAGTTTGCATCTTTAAAATGAATTTTCTTTAAAGAGGGTTTGAAGGCCTAATGTGAACTTAAAATCAAATATCTTTGTGGATTTTACAATCATGCATTCGCTTATTAATTCAAATCGTGTTGACTCTAGTCCTTTCAAGGAAGAGAATTAGACCTGAAATTTGAATTCAGGTTTAACCCATGTAGCAATCTTAGACCTCAAGTTTAGAAATTCAATTTGACGGTCGGAGCGCATGCAGATGCTCAATTTGAAAATATGATTTTAGTTTAGCTCTCTTTTAATCCCACACACCCTTCTTAAACTTTCATGTTTAAGCATTAAGCATGTTGTTTTTTTAAGCATTAAGCATGTTTGTTAAAGCACATGTCGTGGATTTAAATCTCCATTTTTTAAATGATGTTGAAGCACTTACATACTTTCAATGCATTTGTATAATACAAATGCTTGTTTTACTATACTGACACTTTTTGTGCATTCGCATGATGCAATTGTATGCCTTTTGGTGGTTTGCACAGCATATTCACACACTTTCAATTTACTAGCGCACTTTTCAGTGCACTTACAATACACTTGCATGCATTTCGGTGTATTTACACAGTGTATTCACAACATTTGAAATTGATTGCATGCAGTTTAATGCAATTGCATGATTTTCGGTGCAATCACACACTTTTTAGTGCCTTGGCTTGCTTCCCAAAGCAATAGCATACTTCTTGAGGCAATGATATTTCCTCCCCCCTAAACTATAAAATCTTTTTTTTAGTCATTCAGTTCAACTCCTGGTTCAACTCTGATCAAATCATTTAACATTGAACCTCTCATATTTCTGGTTCGATGTCCGATCCAATTTTCACAACCATGTATAAGATAGCCTATAATTTAGCAAAAACGAACCTATAATTTAAGAAATAAGAACGCTTTTTTAAATAATGGTGTCATTGAACCATAAAAAGACATCTTACTTTGGAAAGAGAATTTTTTGTAGCTATTGTGATGTGATTTTAGGAAAGAGTTTGTTCTCATAACATGGTGCAGTAATAAATATTTATCCTCATAATTGAATAACAATAATCAAATAATTAATTTCCCAAGATAAGGTGGTGAATTTTGATACGCAAAAATGCTTGAAATATATGTTGTTACGAGAGAAATTAACATTTTTAGTTTAGTCAGATTTGATGTGCGTGTGACTAGTTCCATTAAGAATATTTCATAAAAGTTTTAAGAGAGTTTAGAAATCTATTATGTACTAATAATGAGATTTTTTACTTAATAGATAAAAAATTATTATAAAAATTTAGCTCATTATTAAATAGAATGTGTTATAATTTAAATTATTTTTATATTGAATTAAATTATTTGAATAGAAATGAATTGAACCGGCTAGTTCATAAAAATTGGGACTGATTCATTAGTTGGTTGGTTGAACCTGGGGCTGGTTTTTCATTAGGACCGCACCAACCATATGACTGATTCATGGTTAAACTGGTCAAACCAGCCAATCCGATTTTCAAATTCATGATTCTATAATCAAGTATAATTTCTAACATTGTATTTGTCATCTATGTCATACCGACCATAAATCCTTTAGAATCTAACCTACAAGAACTTATATGTCAATTTATGTGAGCTCCAATACTTAGAACCTAATACTTAGAACCTAAAACTTCTTACGTCATATTAAATTCAACTCCTATCCTTCTTCGTTCCACTGGGCTCTCGCCATAGTTCTCCTCGCTCAACATAGCAAGCTATTACACTCGCCACATGTTAATGCTTGTATGTCACATCGCATGACAATCCCTCTAGATCACCACGAGGTGAACAAGGAAAAATATATATACACTACTACCACACCTTACCTATTATAACTTCTATTCTATGAAAATTTTGAATTGTTGGGGAGCACATTATAACATTCCCTAGCATGGGAGTAATTTCAATCAATAACCATCCATACATCTATAGAGCTATTAAAATCATTTCTAGATTCTAGGCTGATCATTTAAATTATATAAATTATAAATAGACATACCTGTCAAAATTCTACATATAACAATGGTGTACATCCAAAATATCAAAACCAGCACCTTATTTGGGTTCTACTTAATCAAATTTTTTATCTGAAATAATCTTTAACATAATAGGGTTTGATTTAAACTCAGTAAAATAAATAATTTAAGAACAAAAATAATTAACAAAAAATTTAATTAAGTTCGTATCTGATATCATATGTTACATGTAGTCTTCGTATAAGAAACATCTAATTTAATATCTAATGTTTTCGTAAACAAGATGTCTAATTAAAACGATTTCAGAGAAAATATTGAAGTTAAGGTATAGATCACATTTCATCTATAATAAATAAACTTCCAATGAATTGCTTTTATTGTTTGCATTTCTTATATACAAGTCCTACTTTCGGCTTTAGAATAGATCATGTATATGGAAGTAGTTCATTTTGCTTTCGTAAGCTCAAAAGCTATATGATGATGACTCTGGCGGTCCCGCTTTTGTTGCCCTAATTATACAGGTTAATTTACATCTCTTGCTAGGAAGACCCTTTGACCTTCAACTAGACTCGCCTTTGTCGTCCAACATGTACAATTTAACATCTTATTATTCTATCAACATACATAATTTTTCTGAAGCTACTTTCATAACATTTCATTGTTCGAACATTTTGTTGTATGCATCACATTTTTATTTTATAATTTTATGCATATATGTGATTCATAAAAGTGAAAGATGCATTCCCATTTCATAAAATAATGATCTTACCGCTTATGTCCTTGCCATTAAGAGACAACACAAGTCGGCTTTCGTCTCCTTAATTCCTATTCCTTTTTTGTTGTCTCCCTCTGCAAAAGTTCTTAAGGTTTTGATGGTTCCCCCAATTCAAACACCATTGTTGCCACCTATTTTTGACCTATCGCCTCGAAGATTGCTCGTACTCATATTAGTAAATAATGTGCCTCATGCTATTAGCACTTCTTATTCCTTTGAAAGTGGCTTGTTCTATTTATGATTGCATAGATATTCTTCCATCTATTACCCTTTATAGTTTCATCAAGACTTGATTCCATCTCAACCACTTTCTTTTTTCTATTGTAGGAAATTCTACTTAGGCCGCCCCAACCTAAATGTTACTTACACATTCAAGTTAAATTTAAAATTGACTGGTGAATATTCAGTTGTACTCAGTGATCATCATCATATCATTATAAGACTATCATTAGAAGCAGATTATACATAACCTTTCTCGCAACAAACATATTATGTCAGTAGATATCATATGTGCATGCTGAAGTGGTCACCCCATTTTGACGTTGTAAGGGTAGGTTTTCTTCGGCTCTGTTTGTATTATTTTATCCAATTCATTTTATACACATCGGGGCAAATATTTGATAAACCTTTGCAAGTTGATGCTACTCCTGCTCTTCTTTTCCAGCCATCTATGGCAAAGTTTTAGGTGAAATGAAAGTTACTTCTCCGCTTGAAAAAGATATGTGAATTGGTTTACCACCTTATGAATATTGGCATAAAGTAGAATTTGAAAACATCCCCCATAGTAATCCTTGGGCACAGTTGCTCTTTATGCTTCAAGGTTCATCTAAAACTACAGAGATCAAGCATTCAAGCATAAGAGGTACATTCAAATGTTTAAATCCTTCACTCTACCACAATGGTTGCTGCTAATTCATCGATTTAAATTTGCACCTTGAATTTTAAATCGATGGACTTCCCTTTAGATTCTAAGCCTGATTTGTTGGCCCCTTTTAATCCTACAGAAAATGATCTCTAAATCATTTGCAAATAATATCATGAATATTGGTCCATTTAGTCTTAAGTTCTTCGTTTCCCTCCTATTTTTGAAGATATCAATGATCATAATTCACAGCTCTCTCTTGATTCTAATGGGATTCTTATGAGTAATGACACATTGATAGGGGGCTGTAAAATATGTTTACAGAATCAAGGTAAAATAAAAAAACCTATTACTCTCCCTTATTTTCACCAGGATTTAAGCAGGGTGGTCCAAATAATTGATTTTCTAGCTCTGTTAATACTTAAGCTTTATATTATCTTTATTTTATCTTATATATTTTTCATGTATCAGGAAATTCTTTGTCATAAATGTCTTCTTAAAAAAAGGAAGATCGAATAAATAAACTTTATTTCTTGGGGTATCTATTATATAGTTCATCTAACTATTCATAAAATTAATCTTTCGAACTATTTTATTATCCAACTTGGAAGCACAATGATACGGGAGGGGGCAACATGCCAAGGGCGATAAGGGCAATAGATTATGCACCCCTTGTGTGGCTCATTAAACCTATCATTACATATGTAAGAGGAGGAATTAAGGAAGGGATTAATTAGGAGATGTTTCTTAATTAAAAAGTGATAGTTTGGTGGCTGATTTGAAGGGGATTAATGAGAAGATATTTTCTAATAAAAAAGGGCAAATTTGGTGGCTGGTTTGGGGTCTGAATTGAAGGAGATTAATTAAAAGATACTTCCTAAGAGGGCTGATTTGAGAACTGAATTGAAGGAAATTAATTAGGAGATATTTCCTAATTGAATATGGCTGATTTGGGGGCTAATTTGAGAGGAAATTGGGGGATGGTTGTTTCGGAATTTGTTGTTTTATTTTTTGCTATAAGTAGTAGGATTTATGTTATGTTTATATGGAGAATTTGAATTGAGTGTTGTGGTTTTTTTATTGTGAGGGATCATAGCGGCGTCTAGGGTTTCGGAGAGAAGGCCCTCTTCTCGAAAGAGGACCTTTGTATCTTGATTTGTTAGTATTTGATTTTCTATCAATAAGAATATGTTTTGTGTTGAATCTTATAGAGTTTATTGTTGTTATTGATATCAAGGCGCATCAAATTAGTATCAAAGCGGTGTCCTGGACCAAAATCACAATTTTCTTCCCTGATTTTTGCTGTGTATTTCCTTCCCGCGGCCGATTTTTTGTTTTTTGAAGAAAGTAGTTGCTCATTTTTCTTGTTTTTTTGTGGTTTGGAACTTAGATTTATGAATGGGTGCAAAGAAGGTTGATGCGTTCGAAGGGGGAGTGGAGCAAATCAAATCTGGGATGAAGGAAATGTTTTCAACTCTGCAAAATCGGATGGAGAGCCGATTGGGAGGGATAGAAGAGATGATAAAGAAGCTCATGGAGATGCAATCCAGAGTCCCACCAGCAGTTTCAATTGCTAACCCTCAACACAATTTAACCAGGGTTCCCTAGGCCGAATCGAAGGGTAAGGAGATCAAACGAGAGGAGTTCGACGAGGCGAGTTTCTTCCATCAAGAACCACCCCCGAGGGCTCCGAGAAGGGGTGGATCAGGGTTTCCGAATGAAGGGACAGCAGGAAGAGAGTTCTATGGTAGGATTTATGGAGGAGGTAGTAGGGCGACCGACCACTATGGGAGGCTATTTGGGCAAAGGGAGTGGACAACCGGAGAGGAACATGGACAAGCCAACCCATGGGGATCGGGCCATGGGAAGCAGATGGAAGAAAGGTGGGATGACCACCTCAATACATACAGGAAACTATCTACGGGAGGTAAAGTTGGCGTGGAGAAGCGGAGGTGAGGAAGTTGAAGTACTGGTGTTCAAAAGAGAAGCATGCACATAATTGGGTATACTGAGTGGAGAGCTATTTTACGGTGAATGCGTTAAGAGAGGAGGAGAAACTTACAACCACAGGGTTATGTCTAGATGGGAAAGCTCTCGCTTGGTTCCAATTGAGAGAGGCAAGATACCCAATCCGTTCATGAAAGGAGTTTAAGGATTGCTTGTTGAAATGTTTCCAAGCCATTCGAGAGGGAGACCTACATGAGCAAACCCTTGCCTTGAAACAGGAGGGAACTATATGGAGTACAGTGAGAGGTTTGAGTTGTTGTCAAGGAGGCTGAGGAAAATTTCAGAGGAAATATTGGAGAGAAATTTATGAAGGGCCTCAAGCCCAACATACGAGCGGACCTTCGATTGTTGAGGGGTTGAAGGAGACGATAGAGCTTGCATAGATAGCAAAGGATAGAAGGCGGATGGAGAGAAGCAATAAGAGCAGGGTTGCGAGATGATTTTATAGAAGTACCTAAACTTCATTGGCGCCAAGGACCCATATGGTATCATTTCAATGGGAGGCACCAAAGGAGAAGAGTGGAGGAGTTCTTCCCGGTCCTATTTTAGGCTCCTCATAAAGGCAAAGTTGTAGGACAAGAAAGTGAAATGTCTGTGTTTTCTCTGTGATGAGAAGTATGTACCAAGCCATCGATGCAAGGATCTCACATTCTAAGTCCTGGTTTGTGAGGAGGAAGAGACTGATAGCGAGGACCAGGTAGAGGAAGCAGAAGAAGGAAGAGAGCATCTGCACCTTGATGTGGCAGAAGTGTCCCTAAATTCTATAGTGGGATTTACTCTAAATCACACCATGAAATGAAGGTGAGGTGACAGATCGGTAAGCAACCAGTAGGGATTTAGGTGGATAGTGGGGCTACTCATAACTTCATTTCCAACCGGAACGTGGACTAGTTGGGATTAAAGTTGGTGGATACAAGGAGCTTTTGAGTTATGATGGGAATGGGAAATGTAGAGAGGAATAGGGGATTTGCAGGAGGTTACTGTTAAAACTCCAAGGTATACAGATAGTGGAGGATTTTATCCCCTTGAGTTTGGGGAGCACTGATTTGATCTTAGGGATGAAGTGGTTACAGACGATCGGGAAAACGAAGGTGGATTTGAAATCTCTATGGAGATTAATGTAAAGTGGAAAAAAGTGGTACTACAGGGAGATGTCAGCCTGTACACAACCATGGTCTACTTGGTGGAGTTGTAGAGCCTAGAGGAGTTCCAAGACTCAGAGCTGATGGAGGTCCCTAATTGTGTACAACAGCTTCTGCAGCAATTTTCTAAGATATTTCAGCAGCCTAATGGCTTACCGCCACCCCGAAAGCACAAGCTTGCCATTATCTTGAAGGAGAGAGCATCTCCTATAAGTGTCAAATCAAACTGGCACTCACAAATTTAAAATGATGAGATCAAGAAGCTCATCAGAGAGATGCTTGAGGTAAGAATTATCAGGGCCAGTGTGAGTCCTTTTTCAGCCCCATGCCACTAGTAAGAAATAAGGAAATAAGTTGGAAGTTTTGCGTGGATTACCAAGCTCTGAACAAGGAAACACTATGCTGGACAAATTTCGTATCCATGTAATCGATGAGTTATTAGATGAGCTGTTTGGAGCGATCTTTTTCTTGAAAATTGACCTAAAGTCAGAATACCACCAGATAAGAATGAAGCCAAGGGATGTACACAAAACAGCTTTCAGGACTCATGAGAGTCACTATGAGTTTTTGGTGATGTCTTTTGGCCTCACCAATGCCCCAGCCACTTTTCAGTCTCTCATGAATTGGATTTTTCAGCCTTATCTTAGAAAGTGTCTTGGTATTTCTTATGACATTTTGATCTATATAGTCATACGGAGGCAGAGCATATGGGTCATCTGAAGCTGGTACTAGAGACATTGAAGGAGCACCAAGTATATGACAACCTGACAAAAATTTTGTTTGCACAACCACAGGTGGAGTACCTGGGATATATGGTGAGCAAAGCAAGGGTAGTAGCAAACCAGTTCAAGATTGAGGCTATGTTGGATTGGCCTTTTCCTAGGAACCTGAGGGAGCTGAGAGGGTTCTTAGGCCTCACCGGGTATCACCGGATATGGCATGATAGCATGGTCATTGACTAAGCAGCTGAAGAAGGATAGCTTCAAGTGGAGGGAGGTGGCTACGCAGGCTTTCGAGCAGCTGAAGAAGGTGATGACTAGTGTACCAGTGTTAGCACTTCTCGACTTTAGCAGGCCATTTGTGGTGGAGATGGATCCGTCAGGCAATGGTTGGGAGTTATGCTCACACAGGATCAATGACCAATTGCCTATTTCAATCAGGTGATCACAGTCAGGGCGAGACTTAAGTATGTGTACAAAAGGGAGATAATGGTTATTATCTTGGCTATTCAAAAATGGCGACCCTATTTGTTGGGGAAACTTTTCCTAGTCAGGATAGAACAAATGAGCCTAAAGTATTTGTTGGAACAACGAATGGTTACGGAGGAGCATCAACGATGGTTATCCAAGTTGCTTGGATATGACTTTGAGATACAGTACCGATCGGGCTTAGAAAACAATGTAGCATATGCCTTATCCCGAAGAGCCTCAATTAACAGCTTTGTTAGTAGCCATGCTTTTAGATTGGGATGCTTTGAAATATGAGACTGAATAGGATGAAGGACTGAGGAAGATCAGATCCGATATGCTGCATAACCCAGATAGTCATCATGGTTACAGGTTAAAAGGAGTCCATCTACTGCATAAGGGAGATTTGTTCTACCGAGAGGATCAGGATACATTCCCACACTGTTACAAAAGTGATGTAGACAAAGGGGGGGTCAACTCATGTCCAAAATAATACGAATTTTGGCTTCCCTTGAGTCTACTATTTGAGCTGAAATTTTAGCTCATTTATGAGCTGGACTTTAGTTCATTTATTGAACTAAGGGTTAGCTCATTATTAGCTAACATTTTAGTTCATTTATTATCTTACTTTTTATTAAATGTTATTTAGGGTTTTAAAGTCTTCTTTTATGATGTCTCTTGGGGTTCCAAAAAGGGTTGGAATCCCAAGTTAGGTGTTTTGTATTCCCATGCAGGACTCCTTGGTTTCCTCCATGGTTTCATTGCATTTGCCCCCTTGGATTCCGGCCGGCTGCTGGCTTCCCGTGCCTGGGCTCTTTCCGTGGTCGTGCCCCCTTGGTTCCCGCTCAGCCTCCTTGGCTCCCGCGGCTACCTCTTCGGTTTCTTGGCTTGGGATTTATTTTTAGGTGTTTTAATGTTGTGATGTTTAGGTTCTTGTGATAATTAATGTTAGTGTCTCTTTGTATTCCCTTTCATACCTATATATATGGGGGATTTGTAATGTTTTGAAGAATGTTATGAAATGTTATTTTTGGAAAAGTTTTAACCTGCGGGTTTGCTTTGGAAATCCTGCGGGCTCTTTCCACCCTTCTTTCTCATCCCCTCCGGAAATCCTGCGGGCTCTTTCCACTCTTTCTTCTCGGGCTTCTAACCTCTTTCGTCTCTCCGCAAGTGCCGCTCCACCTGTATCCTTCTTCTCTAAGTGCAGCAACTTTAGGGTGTCTTTGAGATCGAGTCGAGTTTGTGTTTTTAATTTCTTTTTATTTCTTAATTTGAAATGTAAGAGTTTGTTCGTCCCTCTTCCTCATCTTTAGTCATTTTCGTCGATAGAAGTCCGTATGTCTTTTGTGATCAAGAGATATAGGGTCCTCTATATTTTTTGCTCGCATCATTTTGGTATCAGAGCAAGATAAGAAGTCCTAGGTTTGTGGTTTGTCAAATTTGTTTTAGTTGTCAAGTCTAAGTTTGTCAAGTTTGTCAAAGCGTTTATTTGTGAGTCTAAGTTTAGGTTGAGTCTTTCTGTGAGTCTTGTAATTTTTGAGTCTTTTTTGAGTCTGTTAAAAAATGGAAAATGCCAAAAATATGGCTTCATTCATGGAAGAAAGCGATCAACAAAATCCTGATGTCCCACCTCCATTGGACATATGGTTACCTACAGAAGGAGATTCTATTGACCCACTTCAAGATCGTCTGTACAAGCTTCAGTATCACATGTTCCTATGTGATCAAAAATTCGAGAAGTACAAAAGATATCTACAACAACAATTCGAGAAGGAGCAAGAAGAAAATCTGAAAAGGTTTGGTGAAAAACTCAAGGAGCTCGATGAACAATATGCACCGCCTCAAGGGAATCATCAACCAATTCATCAGGAGCTGAATTCGCAAGAAGGGGAGTCTGATGTAGACAAAGGGAGGGTCAACTCATGTCCAAAATAATACAAATTTTGACTTCCCTTGAGTCTACTATTTGAGCTGAAATTTTAGCTCATTTATGAGCTGAACTTTAGTTCATTTATTGAACTAAGGGTTAGCTCATTATTAGCTAATATTTTAGTTCATTTATCATCTTACTTTTTATTAAATGTTATTTAGGGTTTTAAAGTCTTCTTTTATGATGTCTCTTGGGGTTCCAAAAAGGGCTTTTGGAATCCCAAGTTAGGTGTTTTGTATTCCCATGCAAGACTCCTTGGTTTCCTCCATGATTTCATTGCATTTTCCACCTTGGATTCCGGCCGGCTGCTGGTTTCCCGTGCCTGGGCTCTTTCCGTGGTCGTGCCCCCTTGGTTCCCGCTCGGCCTCCTTGGCTCCCGCGACTACCTCTTCGGTTTCTTGGCTTGGGATTTATTTTTAGGTGTTTTAATATTGTGATGTTTAGGTTCTTGTGATAATTAATGTTAGTGTCTCTTTGTATTCCCTTTCATACCTATATATATGGGGGATTTGTAATGTTTTGAAGAATGTTATGAAATGTTATTTTTGGAAAAGTTTTAACCTGCGAGTTTGCTTTGGAAATCCTGCGGGCTCTTTCCACCCTTCTTTCTCATCCCCTCAGGAAATCCTACGGGCTCTTTCCACTCTTTCTTCACGGGCTTCTAACCTCTTTCGTCTCTCCGCAAGTGCCGCTCCACCTGTATCCTTCTTCTCTAAGTGCAGCAACTTTAAGGTGTCTTTGAGATCGAGTCGAGTTTGTGTTTTTAATTTCTTTTTATTTCTTAATTTGAAATGTAAGAGTTTGTTCGTCCCTCTTCCTCATCTTTAGTCATTTTCGTCGGTAGAAGTCCATATGTCTTTTGTGATCAAGAGATATAGGGTCCCCTATATTTTTTGGTCGCATCAAAAAATTTCACGACAGTGCATTTGGAGGACATTCAGGAGCTCAGAAAACCTACAGTCGATTGTCAGCAAAATAAACTGGGTGGGGATGTGTCGTGATGTAGAGGACTGGGTAGCCAAATGTGATGTGTGCCAAAGGCACAAGTACTTAGTAATGACACCAGTAGGGATATTACAACCTCTAACATTACCGAAGAGGGTGTGGGAGGAAGTGACGCTGAATTTTATTGAGGGGTTGCCACTTTCGGAGGGATTTTCAATAATACTGGTAGTAGCGGATCGTCTAAGCAAGCATGCACACTTCACGCCTATGAAGTACCCTTACACTGCAATCTCTATGGCTAGTATATTTATACGAGAGGTGGTACTCTTACATGGATTTCTGAAATTCATTATGTCATATAGAGATAAGATATTCCTTAGCTAGTTTTAAAAGTTGTTTCTTTTGCCGGGGACAGTTCTGAAGAGAAGCACAGCATATTATCCCCCAGTAGATGGTCAGACATAAGTGGTCAACATAAGCATAAAGATATATTTGAGATGTTTTGTATCAAACAAACCAAAGAGTTGGGCAAGGTGGATTGTGTGGTAAGAATATTCGTACAATATCTTGTACCATTTAGCAGCAAAAACCACTTCTTTCAGAATTCTCTATGGAAGAGATCCACCCATCTGATTCATTATGGGTATAGCACTACACCCGTGTCCAACATCACAATACATAGAGGAGGGGGACAAGGTATTATTTACTTAAAAGGAAGGATGATGAGCACGTGAGATAAGTAATCTTTAAACCAAGAGATATGGCTTACATATAGAAAACCCTTACCAGGAGGAATGAGAAATTATACCTGCGGCACTTTAGGCCTTATGAGGTCGTGGGGCATATTAGAGCAGTAGCCTATCGATTGAGTCTACCACCTTTATCAGCTTTGCACCCAATTTAAATGTCTAACAGGTAAGGAAGGCGATAGGAGAGCATGCACCGTCATCCCTACCCCTGACTTTAATAGAGGACATGGATGTCATTTTGGAACCTCTAGAAGTAGAGAGTATGCGCAAAGGGGAGTCAGGGGCTCAGGAGGTGCTAATCAAGTGGAATGATCTGCCAGAGCATGATGCCACATGGGAGCCATACGAGACAATCAGGAGACAGTTCCCTACCTTTCACCTTGAGGACAAGGTGCATTTTGGGGAGGGGAGTATTGATACTAGAGAGGGAAGCATGCTAGGGGCAAGAAGGGTAAGAGATTCGGCCCCCCTTGTGGGGCCTATTAAAACCTATCATTCATATGTGAGAAGAGGAATTAATGAATGAATTAATTATGAGATGTTTCCTAATTAAAATAAGGCATATTTGAAGGGGATTAATATGAGATGTTTTCTAATCAAAAAGGGCATATTTGAGGGGCTAATTTGAGGGCTGATTTGAAGGGGATTAATTAGGAGATGTTTTCTAATTAAAAAAGGAAAATTCATGGCTGATTTGGGGTCTGAATTGGAGGATATTAATTATGAGATATTTCCTAATTAAAGAGGGCAGATTTGGGGGCTAAATTGAGAGGGAATTGGGGGAGGGCTAATTTGTAATTTGTTTTATTATTTGCTATAGGTAGTAAGATTTGAGTTATGTTTTTAAGGAGAATTTGATTTGAAAGTGCAGTAGTTTTTTTTTTGTGATGGATCCTAGCGGCGTTTAGGGTTTGGGAGAATAGGTCCTCCTCTCGAAAGAGGACCATTGTATCTTGCTTTGTTCATATTTGATTTTCTATCAATAAAAATCTATTTTTGTGTTGAATTTCTTGGAGTTTGTTGCTATTTTTTTATGCCAAGGCGCATCATATAAATGCTAACAACATTTTCTATGTCATTAAGAACAATTATCTTAATACTGACCCTATTTACCTCAAAATTTTATGTCTTAATCTCCTATACACTGCAATTACAAGCGCATTCTTATTGTGAGCATTTTTAACATGTAATGACTAATCACCTTCCCCAATATCATTGAATTTATCCCACTTTTATTTATTTTCTTGTAATTGGCACTTTTGAAATAAGTATATGTATTAAAGATTAAATAATAACAAAATTGAAAATGAAGAAACACCATATCATGGTAACAATGAAGTTTTCAAGAAATAAAAAATAAGCACCTTTGAGAAAATGCCGAGAGTGGAGAACAAAAAGGTTACAAAAGCAATGCAGCTGAAGAGAAAACAATAGCACTATAAAAAGAAAAAGTACTTCAAGAATATTACCTTCATTATTGGATCAAAAAGCAAACATGACATAAGTGTTTGCTGATGCTTCCTGCAAACAATTGTTTGAATTTATGAAAATTTAGTGTCACAAATATACTAAAACACAATCATTAAAACAAAGTCTTTGAATATAACCTGGGTTGCAAAACATCGTTTTCGGGCAAAAGAAGAGTCCAGAGAGAAGTAATTGACTTAGGTTCGGCAATACAAAGATCCTCCAGAAGACAAGTAGACAATTCATAAATACTCAACCCATACAACCATCTTGCTTAAAACTATACTGTTAAAAAAGATGAAGAAAACCAGATCTGCATGTTGATCTCAGGAAACTAGCAACAATTGGAAAATAAAATGACAGCAGGATTAACAAGGTAAATAAATACATAAGGGAAAAAGGTCGGAAACATTAAAATAATGAACGAGAAGAGATCTTGTATTTCAATGCCCCAAACTTAAAACCACATAAGTTTTTGACATTTCAACATCAGAGAACATGGACTATCGCATAAACGTTCTTCTGATTTGATTTTGTTAATGCATGCAAAAAATTTTGAAGAGCTAGATGAACTTTCACATATGCAAGCCCAAGTATTTGAAGAAATAAAAAATAAAAAACAAGGCCAAGGTTCCTTAGGCTATCCACATTTAAGATCTGGCATGATCCTAAAGCAAAAGACAAATAGAAGAAAAGCAACCGGCATAAAAGATGAGAATTTGACTCTTAATATAACAAAATGAAAAAAAAAAAGATTCAGGTAGCCGAATCGACGTCATAGGATAAAGGCTTGCTATTGTTGTTAGTGGTGGTGACATATTCTTTGATGACTTCCTCTAGTACTCTCCTAAAATTGAAGCTCTTATCCACTATTGGTACATGTATTAAACTCAAAGGACACCAACTATCTCCTACGATTTCGTGCCTTTTGTTTCCTTGTGGGATCTTATGAGAAACTCAGTCATGTTGACTAACTGCATCATAAAAGAACACCATTAAATACATCAAACTAACTGCTTAGTATGTTTTTCTCACATGGATGCTCAATAGCATTGAACCCACCATTGCACCTAACATCATGTTTCTAGAGACTACCAAAAGATGTGGGAGTTTTGCTAAACTATAAGGCTTTCAAGACAACATCACTTGGGCATACAATCCGTATTCTAAATTATTCTTATTGCAACAGTACAAGAGTAATATAACAACTTGAAAGAAAATTGGGACAAATTTCTTGAATATTACTCAATCTCATCAATCAAATTAATAGACAAAAGCAAGCTTCTCTACAGCCATCATCCATCCCTACAATTTGTTCTAGCTCAATTGATGATATACTCAACTATCTCGAACATCTCTTATGCTCTCCAAGGTTCTATAACTCACTAAGTTGTCTACTCCACCATATGAGCATAATCATACTACCATTGCCATCAGAAAAGAGGTGTTTGTTATCAGCATAGAAGAAGTGGTCGTTGTTGTAGCTGCAACTCTTCCCCAACTTATCAGTATTGCCCAAGGAAAAATCAATCATCTTACCATTGTTGGGAAAAGTTTGATGATCTCCACGCTTCTCAGCATGCCTCAAACACTGCCTTGGTCCACTCAACTCTGGCAGTACCTCTGTGTTCTGTTATCGTTTCCTAAAAGGACTACTATCGTCTTCGGCAATAATCTTAAATGCCCATTTACTCCTCTTAAGTTATTCCTCCTCTAGGTAAGCCATAGTTGCTCATTCTGATATTAAGTTTTAAAATTTGGGGTTTGTTTTCAATATGATTGATAATTGTTATTTATTTTCATATTTTAACATGACGTCTCTTACCCCTATTATTGATGTTGATGGCTTTCATTTTCCAATCTCTCAGACATAATATGTCCATCTCTCCTACACATTAGCATTCGAGGATACTTCATGCATCCAGTAATTTTCTGTATATATATTATCTAAGCACCACAGCTATGAGTAACAATTTAACCTTCTTATCATGTATTTCAAGATCTTAGGAGAAGATGATTGATGGAAGTGTTCAAATTGGTGGCATGTATTATTTCACTGATCCTACTTCCGCTTCTTTATCTATTTCCCTTTATTAATGGCAATATCATTTAGGTCATCCTCCTCATCTTCTTAGCAGCTATATATCATGCAAAATAAATCAAATTCGAAGGATTTAAATTTATAGGAGTTTGGTTGGAAGAAAAGTAAATGCAGAGTAATCATTTGACGCATGTGAAAATTCTTACCTATTTTATTTTCAATGTATTTAGAATTCACTTATTTGTCAGAATTTTAAGTACATTAAGCTTCCCCGGCAGGCAACAGAATGAAATGTCAAGTACATTAAGAAAAGGTGCTAACTCATGCATTCAGAATCCTATAGTAGACATGGTAAGATATGACTATTTACCTCCTATGCAAATTCTAATTTCCAATCTGAATGATTGACAAGCTCTACAAAAATAAACCATAGACAATAGAAGCTCTAAAAAAAATAAAGTGGAGGAAGGCTCTAGAAGATAAAATAGAGGCCCTGCAAAAAAGAACTTGAGAAATAATTCAGAAAACCTATTCAGCCATTCATATTGGATGTAAATAGCTATTCGTTCTTAAATGCATGTCAAATGGATTCATTGAAAAATGCAACTCAAGAATGATTCATAAGAATAAAAAAATAAAGTAGAGGAAGGCTCTAGAAGGTAAAATAGAGGCCCTTCAAAAAAAGAACTTGATAAATAGTTCAGAAACCCTATTCTGCCATTCATAATGGATGTAAATAGCTATTCATTCTTAAATCATGTAAAATGGATTCATTGGAAAATGCAAATCAATAATGATTCATAAGAATTCATCTAAATACAATTCATGTATTTTTTTTCGTAGCAGAAAATCTAAGTTGGCCTCCAAACCATGGTTTAAAAAGGCATTTCTAGCGTACGCCTCAAGGCACGCCTCGACTCAAGGCACAGTTTAGACGCCTTGAGGCATAAGCCTTAGCGGTCCGGGCGAGGCTTATGTTTTTTTTATTGAGGCGTACGCCTTGAGGCTGTTTGAGGCGCTGCCTCATTTCAATTGTTGTTTTCTTTTTAAAATTCTCCTGAGCCGTGCACATTAGATTTAGGGCTGCCTCGTCTTAGATTTAGGTCTGCTTAGACAATCATTCAAGAAGTTACTTCGCCTCTTCTGCCAACTCTCAGCAAAGGTAACGATTTCTCACTTCATGTTAAACTGCTTCAGCTTCGCATGCTTAAACTTCGCTTATTTGTGTTAGGTCGAGTTCTTTGTAGCGAAGGTAACGATCTTTCTTCCCTTTCGACCCTGTGTCGATGTCGACTGCTTCATGAAAAGTAGAGCTTTGAAAGTTACGTTCCAACAGGAGCTAGTAGAGAACGTAACGATCTTTCAATCTTTCGAGCATTGTTTAGGCTTCGCTTGTGTCATGTGAACTGTGAATGTAAGGAGCTTTCTTATTTTTCGACCTATTTCGTCTACTTTATGCGAAGTTGAGTTTTTATTGTCTTGAACTATCTGATCAGGGGTACAAATATTATTTCAAAGTTTGATTTTAATTCCATTTATGCAATTCTCAATAACACTTGTATGTGCCCAGTAATACTAAATCATATCTTCTGCATATGATAGAAGTAGCAGAAAAATGATATAGAATTACTTAGATAAATTGTTTTTTCTATTCATTAGATATTAGAAGTTATGCCACTATTTGTTCAAATGTATGTGGAATAAAAAACTTTGAGAACTTCATTGTGCAATGTGGAAGGACAGCGTAAAAATCATAAATAATTGATGTTTAAATTGCATCAAAAGAAGAATTCTTGAAATTGGTTATACTATTTTTAAGATTTTTTTTAAACAAGTCAATATGTTCATAAATTACTTAATATTTTTTTATTTTTATGAGTTATTTATAATGTGAGAATATTTCAACAAATCTATTGTAGTATCCAGCCAATCCTAAGAAACTATAAATCTCTACCACATTATTTGGTGTAGATCATTCCACAATTACTTTCACCTTTCATGGGTCTATTGAAATTCCTTCACGACTGATAATATATCCCAACAAGAGAATACCCGTTAGACAAAATTCACATTTTGAATATTTAGTATACAACTGATTTTTCCTCAATTTGTTCAAAACTATCCTTAAATGTTCAGCATCCTCCTCATTAGTCTTTGAGTATATCAGAATGTCATCAATGAAAATAATCACAAATTGATCTATGTAGTCTTTAAAACATGATTCATCGTATCCATAAAAAATAGCATGAGCATCTGTCAACCCATAAAGCATGACCATAAACTCAAAATAACCACACTTGATCCCAAAATTTGTCTTACTAACATCTGCTTATTTAACCCTCACTTAATAATATCTTGTTCTTAAATTAATTCTAGAAAATATTATGGCATTTGCCAACTGATCAAATAAGTCATCAATATACAAGAGTTGATATATGTTATTGATGGTCACTTTGTTTAACTCTCTGTAGTCAATACACATTCGCATGGATCCATCTTTCTCCTTAATAAAAAGTACAAGTGAACTCCAAGGTAAATGGATAGCCCGTATTAATCACTTATCCATCAATTCTTGTAACTGAGTTTTTAATTCTTACAATTCCTTTGGAGCTATCCTATAAGGAGATTTGTAAATTGCAAATGTTCCTTATTGTAGTTCTATCTAAAATTCAATGTCCCTTTTAAGTGGTAATCCAGATAATTATTCAAGAAATACATTTAAAATTTTTTAAACCACTAGAACATATTGTAATGCCAGCACGACTTTGTTTAAGACCTCCATTTTAGCTAAGAATATCAACTCACCCCTCCTTAGATATTTACCCATTTTGACTGCACTAAGAAGAAAGGATATCGCATTCTTCTCAAAGGGAAGATAGGTCTTCACTTTGGCAAACTAAACTTTATTCTCTTTTTCCAACATTCAATTGTAGCAAAATGTTTAACTAATCAATCCATTTCAAAAATGTTATTGAAAGCTTTAATAGGCACTAAAATTAATTTTGTTGAAAATTTGACACTGAATATTCAGATTTATAAAACATATCCTATTGGCATGCAAACTATCCTCTATCGGCATCATAATATACAAGGAATAAAAATACAATCTGACAGATAAATTAGAACAAAACTCTTCAGAAATAAATGAATGAGATGCACCAGAATCGAAAAGAACTCTGCCAAACTTATTGAAAATCATAAATATACATGTAACTCCTCAGAATCTTTGGTTTCCCGATGTGTGATGGCAAACACTCTAACTTTCAATGTTGGATGACCTTTAACATCTGATGCTACTCCTCTTAGTTGAATTGGTTGCTTCCCTTGTAGTATTGGCTTCCCCTCATACTGAATTTTTCCTTACTGATTGCCTTCTAGATATCTCATCTATTGTGACTCCTAATATCCTTGTGGTCTGGCATTGCTTCTTTTCTCCTGAGGGAAGCCCACCTAGTAATGCCCCAAATCGCCATAACTAAAACATCTTCTAGGACCTATTAAACACTGGCCGTCTAGCCCAAATGCCTCTTCCCGCACTGATCACACAGAAGTTTCTTAGTTAGGGTTGGCTTCTGCTTATTATCAAATTTTGGCTTCTAGTTTCTGAATTGATTTTTCTTTTTCAAACATCTTTCTTTTCTTTGTTTGTTATTGTTCTCAAGTATGCTTAGAAAAATTCAGCACATTTTCAATTCTCCTGGCTCTCTCCACTAGGATTGAGAATTCGCTGATATCAAATTGTGCCAATACTTGTCATAGCTGATCCTTGAGGCCTCTCAAAAATCGGTGGCATTTATTCTCATAAGTGTTGACATAATGATATGCAAAATGGAATAAGAAAGTAAATTAGCTTCATATTGCATAACCGTCTTAGAACCCCGAGTCAAATTGAAGAATTTATCTTACAAAGCTTGTTGGAGAATTTTTGTATCCTCAAACGGATTGCATATTTTATAATCGAGTACGGCATAAGAACTTGACATATTACCCCGAAGGGTAAAAATATCATTTTTTTCTTATGGGCTCAATAATAAAATTTACAATTATTTAACAGAGATTCCCCCACTCAATGTTTGGTTGAGTGGGGTTTATTTATTTCTGAGGTACAGACATCTCATAGGGGCAAGCCCCTATGGTTAATTACATCCCAAGTTTGATTTGGGAAAACTTTTGATTAAACTAGTGATTTTTGCTTTATTTGAAAGTCATTTAAATGTTGGCTAAAATTGATTTTTCGTTGTTTTAAAATCCATGAAAGTCTTGCTTAAAGGGTTTTGGCCTTTAGGAATTTCAAGGAGTGGATCAACTTAGATTTAGATTTTTGAGAAAGAAAGCCAAAGGAGTTGAAGTAGGGGCACTTGATTCTGAGGTGAAACTCAGAGGTACCCAAACTATCCTATGTTGGGCTTTACATTTTAGCAACTTAATTTTGGTTTAAGTTGATATTTTATTAAAAGATTGGGGCTTACATCCCAACAATGCTTGTTGAAGGAATTGCCCGAAAGTTGAGGGCTTATAGGGTGATTTGGAATCAACCCATGCCTCGGACCCTAAGACTAAGGTGAGGACTACCGAGAGGTAGTGCCTCGAACCTAGATCTAACAAGTGCAAAGAAGGACTTATAAGCTAAACCTCACAAGAGGCATAGCCCGCCCGACTTCTGGATTTATTGTCCCGCCTGGAAGGGACTACCAGCTAACTCCTCCTAATCGCTTTTAAAACCATGTTTCCGGTCTTGATGCAAATGTAGAGTGGTAGGGGTCATTTTTATTTAGAAGGTAGGACTTATAGCTTGGCTTTGAGGCCAAGATGCCTAAGCATGTGGGTATGCAAATGCTGACTCATAAAGAAAAATATTTTTTATCATCTAATCCTTAAGTTGAGGCATTCTACATGTGACATGTTTGGGCTATGCATGATTATTTTAATTTTGAAAACTTGGCTCCTTAAAGGGAGCCATGCAATTTTTCTTACTTGAAAGACATGGAGCCTAATTTGATTTTATTATTAGGTTGCTTACATGTTAAGAGGTAGAAAACTTAGTTTTTATCCTAAGAGCCTAACGTGATCAAGTCCAGGCCACACCCACAAAAACAAGAGAAGAAACCTAAGAAAAACATGCTTTTTCTATTGCGCACTCAGTAAACACTTCAACACATGCTTTTGTATATAAATAAAGACAGAAATGTAAATAATGTCCCAGTTATTACAAACATGTTTGGCAGCTGAGTTGCCTGCCATTATACAACCCAGTTAACATTTACAGACTGTACTTGTGGGGTCTTCAAGCTTTACAAAAGTTCTTTGGACTTCATCTTCTTTGCTCCCTTCTTTTGCTTCAAATCCCCACAAGCTTTACATCCTATTTCTACCAAATACATGATAAAAAAAAAACTCAAATCTGCAAAACAGAGTTAGGAGGCAGTTTATATAATGAAGCATGTAATCATCTCAAAATTGGCCTAACACTTAGAGTGCTAAGTGCTAGGCCCCCTGCTTCTACCCTATTGGCCATGTCTCCTGGGGGGTTTTAAGCAGCGCCTGCAAGCAAACAGCATTAATAAAATCATGACATTTACCCCCTTCTTGGACATGACCACCTGCACAGAAAAGCATTTATATTTCTATATTAACCACTTAAGGGCAAGTGCCCACACGCAGACAATCCAAGGGCAATCAACCCACAACATCAATCACATGCGCACACAAAGAAAAATCCTAATCCTAGCATGCCTAAGGGGCTGTGCACCTAAGTGTGTGAGGCTCGTGTGGTATGTCACACTAAGGGTCCTCCTAGAGTTTGGGTCTAAGGAAGGTGCCCAACATGTAATTTTGGATTACATGTTGAGGAATTCTTCTTAGCTTTTGGAGCTAAAAAGAGAAAGGTAGAAATCCGTCGTTTAGCTTTTGGGCTAAATGTTGGAAGGATTCTCCTTAGCTTTTGGAGCTAAGAAGAGAAAGGTAGAAATCCGTCGTTTAGCTTTTGGGCTAAATGTTGGAAGGATTCTCCTTAGCTTTTAGAGCTAAAGAGAGAAAAATCTCCTACAACTTTGGAGTTGAAGGAGAGAGAATCTATAGCCTTTGGGCTAAGATAGAACGTCTTCTAAGGTATTTGAAACCTATAGAAGGGAGGGAAGATTAATAGTTTGAGACTACAGATTAAAAGAGTGTCTCCTTGAATTTTGTATTCAAGGAGTTGGGTTTTTTCATTTGTCTAATTTGGATTAGGCAAATAAAAGAGATTGATGTATAAATTTGAGCCACACATCAAAGATTCCTTGGACTTTCGGATGTCCAAAGAGAGGAATTCATTCACCTAATTTAGGTTAGGAGAATGAAGGAAAAGCTAGGATTTTGACTCCCTTGCTTAACATGAAATTATGTGTAGAGTTTTGTTCAACAAATAAATGATTTTGATTGAATTACTTGTTGATTTCATCCAACAAATGGATGACTTGGAAGAAAATTGATTCACTCTCAACATGAGTCGAAAGAAAGAAACTTTCGTACAACTTTTGGGTTGTAAAAAGAAGAAGAGAAGATACAACTTTGGGTTGCAAGCTTCTAAAACATTCTTTGAACATTTGGTGTTCAAAGAGAAGTGCACATTCTCCCAATTTTGTGCTTTAGGAGAATGAGAGGGTCTTCCTACAACGTTTGGGTTGTAGAAAGAGGATGGTTTGTTGGTTTTATGTTCCAACAAAAAGGGGAATAGCTTAGGACTTAGTTACAAGCTATAATGATTCATGTACTCTAACTCTTGGAGCTTCAAGAACGCTCTATGGATTGTACATGGGAGGGTAAGAGAAGATTCATAAGTTCTCTTATAATCTTGATTTATAAGAGATTATGACTAGAATGCAACTTGCAAATTGCCGATTAAAAGTGCACTTTGGACATTTGGTATCCAAAGAGAGGTTATCATCCACTTAAGTTAGGCTAAATGAATGGAGGAGGGAGACCTAGATTTAAATCCCAAATCTAGAGGATTCATTGGTTTTGCGTTCCAATGAATGAGTGATTTGCTAGGCTCCTTATAACTTTGGAGTTAAAGGAGAGAGATGTGACTTTGAAGTTACAAAATCTCATGAATGCTCTTTGAATACTTGATACTCAAGGGGAAGGTCATTCACTTGGTTGAAGCCAAGTGAATAGGGATAGATGCTCATTTGTTAATTTTATGACTCAACAAATGAAGAAACTCCTTAGGATTTGGTCCTAAAGTCTAGATGATTCATACAATGATACATTTGGAGACTTGAGATGTCCTAAATAAACATGTATGAGAGAGAAGGATTGTTGATTTTGTTTCAACATTCAAATGGAGGATTACTTAGAATTTATTTCTAAAGTTTGACTAACATGTAATGATAATTGATTGGAGCCTTTGGAGACTTCAAATTATCATACATGGGGGAGTGGAACATTCATTTGTCAATTGTATGTCTTAACAAACGAAAGGGAAGGAAAAGATGGGTGATAGCTCCTAAGATAGACTAGGAGACATGCAATGAGGTATTTGAAGTTTGGGGTGCTCCAAATAACATCACATAAGAGATGTAATTTGTAGTTTTTGGACTACAAATTAAGGGGTCATCTACCTATATAGGTTAGGCAAATGAAATAGGCTAGATTTTAAAAATCCTAAGCCTAAAAAGGAATTCTTTCATTGATCTTAGTCTCAAAACGAAAGAAAGGGAGAACTTAGATTTTTGGCTCTAAGCTCCAAAATTTTCATATAATGACAGGTTGGAATTTTAGAGAATTCCAAATCATCATTTATGAAGGGAGAAACATTTATTTGCTAACTTTGTGTTGTTAGCAAATGGAAATGGGAGAGAGGCTTAGGATTTGTTTTCCTAAAACCTTGATTCATGCACTATAATAATTGAGACTTAGAGAACGTCCCAACTATTAAGCGCAAGGGACATGTACATAAAGAAGACGACTTCCAACTCTCCTACAAATATTTTGGATTTGCTTGAAAGAGGGAAGGCAAACTTTCTAATGCGTTGGAGGGTTTTCCCAAATCAAACTTGGTATGATTTTGGGGATTTGAAAGTTTCTAGGAAACTCCTAAAGATCCATTTTGGCAAGATCTAAAAGGACCTAAGAGTAGACACGGGATGGTTTATAGCTCCTAGATTAGAGCTAGGATTCACACAATCCAACATTTGGAGCCTTGGGGATGATCCACATATCATGTATGAATGGGAAAAAACATAGGGGAGAGAGTTTCCCCAAAAGTTTTGAATGAACATTTTAGATTCATATGGAGAGGAGAGAATTGATCTCCTACGATTTCTAAGAAGTCTTACGATTGGATTTAACATCATCTAAGAAACCCAGAAACGTGAATGTCGTTTGTATGTTTAAGGGGATGAATATATGCTAAGTTCAACTATCATTGCACTTGAGTCCCTTAATTTACAAATTTGATTAATCATGCTTAGGTAATTTCAATGCTTGGTGGAGTATGATCCATAAACATCGGGATGTCATGAAATACACCACATTTGCTTCAAGAAGCATTTGGAAATTAAATAAACATGCCTATAAATTCGTAGATTTTGGGTATAAAAGAAAAGCGAGCAAAACAACCCTTAACACATAAATGCATTTCAATAATTTCATTATAAACCCTCAATTTGGAAGTTTCGAAAATGGGATTAGATAATTCTAGGCATGGGCACTCATGGGCTTGTGAAGGCCCATGAAACCTCAAAATCATCTAGGATTAAATGAACCCATTTACTCTCCTTCCAAACCTCTAGGGGTTAGGGTTGTTCCAAACAAGTGGCAATCATCATTCTAAGCAAAGTAAACTTGACGGAATGACTTGTCATGAATTTAGTTGGTTATGAATGTCGTGAGATTTACAACATAAGTCTTTGGAGACTTGTAGTAAATCTCACGACGATTTGTATCAAAACTCCACCACAAGTTTCCGCCAAATTTATTAAACATTGAACTTTAGCAAACATACATACCCTAAACATATGTCAATTTTGCCATAACGCGTCGACCTAAGGAGCCTAACCTAGCATGCAACACTATAAAGAGAAGTGTACATCCTAACATTTGATTTCTAGGTTGAAAAGAAAGGCTTACCCTATAGTTCAAGCATAGGTAATGGAAAGGTTGCATGAATGCAAAGACATACAATTTAAAAGGTGTTGGATACCAATCCAACATCTTCATACGCATCAAAATCCTCTTCGGACCCTTACATAAGAGTCACCTAATGGAAATCGACCAATTTCCATAGTCTTTGTGAAGTGGACAGCCAACACAAAGGTTTTGGGGGACCAAAAATTAAAGTTTCTAAGGACCTAAGGCTTTGGATCGTCAACCACATTGCAATTGGCCTTGGGAGCCTTAAGGTTTCGCCTAAGTTTTGGTGGTATACCTTCCCCAGGTTGTCCAAGCGCTCCAATTTTTTTGTCCAAGTTGCTGTCCAAGGTCCGCTCCAAGCTCCAATGTCGCTCCAAGCTCCAATCCAAGCTCCAAAGTCGCTGTCCTAGGTGTTCCGGTCGTTGCCGCTGCTGTCCGGGACGCTTCGAAGGCTCCAAATCGCTGTTTGAAGGCTCCCGGAAGCTGTTGGCTGCTGTCTACACGCTCCAAACAGCAGGTTTTGCTGTTCGACAGTCTCCCGAGACTGATTTCGTCGTCAAGAGGTCGCCGGAGTTGGAAGAGGAAGGAGCTAGAAACCTTCCTTTGCTGTTTGGAAATCTCCAACAGCTTTTTGTCGCCTCAAAGTCGCCGGAGTCGAAGGAGGAAGGAGGAGAAGTCGTCGTCGCAGAAATCCGTACTTGAGAGGAGTCGGGGCTAGGAGAGTCGGCCGACCTCTCTGCGCTCGGGCTGGACGAACACGCAGAGCCAGTCGGCTCTGCTTCCTCTTCTCGGGACAGAGGGACAAACGCAAGCGAAGAGAATGACCTGGACGGGGTCGGACGCACGCAAGGAGGGAGATTACTGCCTCCTTCTTCCGCTCGTTCTCTCTTTGTGTCGGGACGGGAGCGGGAAAGCAAAACAGGGGAGCCGAATGAGGCTCCCCATTCCATCTCGTTTACCGAGGGACGCAAGCACCGAGCGGATAGCCGCCCGTTCCGTCCCATCTCCCTTCCTCGTTCCGTGTAACGAGGGAAAATCTACTTGAGTAGATTTTGGGCTGCCCACTTGAAGTGAAATTGAGTGGGATTTGAGAAGAGATCTCAACCCTAGATCAAGAAATTTGATTTTGGAAATCAAATCAGCTTATGATCTCATTAGCTAGGGTTGAAATTGAGTCAAGATTGGATTCGACCCGAACCGATTTGGGTCGGTTTGGGTCCGATTGAGTTCGACCAACTTAATTCCATAAAATTGAACTCGAATCGGTGTCGAATCACGTCGAATTAGGTTCGACGATGCTCGACGGGGTCTGAATTGATTTGATTTGATTTAAATTAAATTGGATTTAATTAAATCGGGGTTCGATTTGAGTCAATTTCGTCTCGACGACATTCGATTGGGTCGATCGAGCACGATCGAGTCTAGTCGGGCTCGATCGGGGTCGGGTTGATACGAAAATATTCGTCAGCAAAGCTAATATGGCTGAATGAGGAATGAACCAATCTCTAAATAGCTTAACAAAAACATCCCACTATATGTTAGTGATAGGCATCTATCTAAATTGCTCTCTATATTGCACATGCCCCTATCTTTCTGCAACTCCTTCCAAAATAAATGTGGTTAATGGTACCTTTCTATTTTCAGGACAAATTATACCATCTAAGATCTTCGCTATCTTCAACAACCAGTCCTCAGCAACTGTTGGATCACTTGTACCTTTGAATGCTGGCGGTTTAAAAGTTTGAAATAACTTTAAATGTTGATCCACTTCTGATGCGGACATTGGCATGAAGATCTGGCGCATCTATCACAGGAGGCGTCGTAAATCGACGGTTCTAATTTAAATTGTTATTTAAAATTTATTTTATGAATTTTAGCTATTATTTTATGTTATTTCCTATTTTACCCATAGGTTAGTTTATTTGAGTGTTATGGCCCAAGGGGCATTTTTGTAATTTTTTCATGTTATGGCCTATATATAGGGCCTTAAGCTATTGTAATATGATGGTTAATTTAAGATGAAATTTTTGTGTTTTCCACACTTGTGTTCTTCTTGAGAGAGGACGAGAGTGAGATTCCTATGAGAGGAATCGAAGTTGTCACCAGCCGCAGGATGGGTCCGGGCTCGTGAGTTGAAGTCCCTTGGAGAAGGGCAAAAGAATCACCCGTCAGTCTTCGAAAGAGTCCGAGGCTCGCGGTTTTTATTTTTTTCTCTTTTATTTTTATCTTTGATCTCCTATTTTGCTTTTGTTTTCTTCTTTCTTATCGCTCCCCGCGGCCATTTTCATATTCTTCCTCCTCCCTCAACATCACGGACCAAGCTCCTTACCGAGCTCTCCAAAAGCCGCCGGCCACCATCCACCACCTCATCCCCATTGAACACCTTTCCTAATTTAGGGTGCATGATATTAGGGCTTAATTTGAAATTCAAATTGTTTAAAATTTGAAATTCAAATTTCTTTCCTAGTTTAATCCACCTATTTTGGAAAGTGTTTAATTCCATTCAATTGAAATTTAAATTCAAAATCCAATTTATTGGCTCCCTTTCATAACTCCTAAATTCAAATCCATGGTCATAAATCCCCTCAGTAATTGCCCTTTTCACCCTCATTGCCACCGGCCCCCATTGAGAATAATTAGGATTTATTTCCTATTATACCATAGTGTTTGGAAACTAATTTCAAAGTCCAGTAACAGTTTTTCCTCACATCCCAATCCTGACATCTCCTTTTAATTGCTTCCATCAGTTTGATTTATTTCCAAATCACAGAATTCCATTTCCTGTACATTAATTGCTCCCTCTTCCTTCCCGTAACTCCCTCATATCTTCCTTAGTTTCCCTACCAATCAACCTGTTTTAATTGGGGGCAATTAAGTTCAGTTTTTCTTCCCAAATCAATTCACTGAATTTTAGGGGATTGAATTCCTGAATTGAATTCCAGTCAATTCACTCCTACCCGTTATTTCACAGAAATTTTTAGCCCCTGGACTTTATTTCCTATTTTATTTCCCTAACTCATTTCACGGATTCAGGAAAATAATTCCCCTGACTCCTCTCTACATCCCGCCGCCTCAGTTCTCCCTCTCTCCGATCCTCTCTCCCTCTTAACTGTTTCAAAAGGAATTATCAACTAAGTTTCCTGCCTTGAAATTGTGCTTAGCTGGACCGTCTCCCTCCTCTTTCTCTCACCGCTGCCCCTCTTAATGCAATTTTTTTTCTCTGCTTATTAACCACTGAAACTCCTCTCAGGATTTGTGAGAAAAAGCTGAAAATTTTCAGATTTCCTGAAAAGAAAAATCTGAAACTTTTCAGAATTCCTGAAAGGAATTGTGTCAGAATTTTTTGGAACGATTTACTCTCCCCAAATGTCTGTTTGCTGTCCTGCACCAGAAGAAGGCTGAATTTTAACCAGAACTCCTGTAGGATGAAATTTCTCAAGGCCTCACCTAGGCTTGCTGTCAGATTTTTGAAAAGGAAATCCTCTCCCTAGCAAAGCCTCCTACCGGTTCTACATCAGTTTGGTATCAGAGCATGGGCTCGGATCAACTTGGACGGACTTTAGATTGGTTGGTAGGTCAACTGGGCGCCGTTAGTCAACAACTCAAGGAGGATCAAGCGGATTTAGCCGACCTCCACCGTCAAACAATCGAACAATTCGATCACCTAGAACGAGGCAGGACTAACCCACCGTTTTATGCAAAAACCTCTTCATCAAAGGATCGAAAGAAGGCACTAAGAGACAGAGAGATAGTGGATAGAGTGGACAAATGGATGGAGGCCAATGAAGCCTTCAATTTCCCACTCACTGTGCAAATCAAAGAGAAATCTAAGGTGATCAAGGAAGAATCTGAAGAAGAAGATGAATTGGTTGATTCTATTACAACTCCTACAGAAGCAATGGTTTCTTCTAACCCCGTTAAAAATCCTACAACGGAGAATGTTGATGAAGCTCTGGAAGTGACTTCCACAGAACTCACGATTGCTCCTATTACGAGTGAAGCCGTCTATGAGAGTGAACAAGTTCCTGCATGCGAAAAGAAGTGCAACAAGCAAGTTGACCTTGTGGGCAACCGGGGTGGTTTGAAAATCTTTGCAAATAACAGTCTAGAGTTTTACATGACCAGTTGTGATGCTAACTCGACGGAGTCGAGTATTCTCCCACCTGGGGAGAATGATGCGGACATCGACATAAAGATCTGGCGCATCTATCACAGGAGGCGTCGTAAGGGAGCACGAAGATCCCAAAAACGCATAGTTTCTCCCCCAAAAATAACCTCTCCGGTCGGCTGGGACTGAGACACGGCCCAGACTCCTACGGGAGGCAGCAGTGGCCAAGGGGCATTTTTGTAATTTTTTCATGTTATGGCCTATATATAGGGCCTTAAGCTATTGTAATATGATGGTTAATTTGAGATGAAATTTTTGTGTCTTCCACACTTGTGTTCTTCTTGAGAGAGGACGAGAGTGAGATTCCTATGAGAGGAATCGAAGTTGTCACCAGCCGCAGGATGGGTTCGGGCTCGTGAGTTGAAGTCTCTTGGAGAAGAGCAAAAGAATCACCCGTCAGTCTTCGGAAGAGTCCGAGGCTCGCGGTTTTTATTTTTTTCTCTTTCATTTTTATCTTTGATCTCCTATTTTGCTTTTGTTTTCTTCTTTCTTATCGCTCCACGCGGCCATTTTCATATTCTTCCTCCTCCCTCAACATCACGGACCAACCTCCTTACCGAGCTCTCCAAAAGCCGCCGGCCACCATCCACCACCTCATCCCCATTGAACACCTTTCCTAATTTGGGGTGCATGATATTAGGGCTTAATTTGAAATTCAAATTGTTTAAAATTTGATATTCAAATTTCTTTCCTAGTTTAATCCACCTATTTTGGAAAGTGTTTAATTCCATTCAATTGAAATTTAAATTCAAAATCCAATTTATTGGCTCCCTTTCATAACTCCTAAATTCAAATCCATGGTCATAAATCCCCTCAGTAATTGCCCTTTTCACCCTCATTACCACCGGCGCCCATTGGGAATAATTAGGATTTATTTCCTATTATACCAGTGTTTGGAAATTAATTTCAAAGTCCCGTAACAGTTTTTCCTCACATCCCAATCCTGACATCTCCTTTTAATTGCTTCCATCAGTTTGATTTATTTCCAAATCACAGAATCCCATTTCCTGTACATTAATTGCTCCTCTTCCTTCCCGTAACTCCCTCGCATCTTCCTTAGTTTCCCTACCAATCAACCTGTTTTAATTGGGGGCAATTAAGTTCAGTTTTTCTTCCCAAATCAATTCACTGAATTTTAGGAGATTGAATTCCTGAATTGAATTCCAGTCAATTCACTCCTACCCGTTATTTCACAGAAATTTTTAGCCCCTGGACTTTATTTCCTATTTTATTTCCCTAACTCATTTCACGGATTCAGGAAAATAATTCCCCCGACTCCTCTCTACATCCCGCCGCCTCAGTTCTCCCTCTCTCCGATCCTCTCTCCCTCTTAACTGTTTCAAAAGGAATTATCAACTAAGTTTCCTGCCTTGAAATTGTGCTTTGCTGGACCGTCTCCCTCCTCTTTCTCTCACCGCTGCCCCTCTTAATGCAATTTTTTTTTCTCTGCTTATTAACCGCTGAAACTCCTCTCAGGATTTGTGAGAAAAAGCTAAAAATTTTCAGATTTCCTGAAAAGAAAAATCTGAAACTTTTCAGAATTCCTGAAAGGAATTGTGTCAGAATTTTTTGGAACGATTTACTCTCCCCAAATGTCTGTTTGCTGTCCTGCACCAGAAGAAGGCTGAATTTTAACCAGAACTCCTGTAGGCTGAAATTTCTCAAGGCCTCACCTAGGCTTGCTGTCAGATTTTTGAAAAGGAAATCCTCTCCCTAGCAAAGCCTCCTACCCGTTCTACATCAACTTCACTACAACAACAACAACTACAACATCAAGCATTTGTCCCACTACGTGGGGTCGGCTACATAAATCCTTTTTCGCCATTGTGTCTTGATAAAGGTCAAATTCTCATTTAAATCTAATAAAGAAAGATCATTTCTAATATTTTATAACAAAGTCTTTTTATGTCTACCTCTACCTTTTTAACATAAGACAAATCTAATAAATCAACTTTCCTAACCGGGAAATGTGAAGGCCTCCGTTTAATGTGACCAAACCATGTAAGGTGACTCTCTTTAATCTTATCTTCCACTAGAGCTACTCCAACCTTTTCACATATATTCTCATTTTGTATCCTATCTCTAAGGGTAAAGCCACTCATCCACCTAAGCATCCTCATCTCTGCAACACTTAACTTAGTTTTATGCTTCCCTTTTAATTGCCAACCTTCGACACCATAAAGGATTGCAGATCTCACCACCATCTTATATAATTTTCCCTTAAGTTTGAGGGGAACTTTTCTATCACAACAAGCCCAATGCATTTTTCCACTTCAACCATCCAACTTGAATTCTACTGATAATATTCTCATCTATTTCACCATCACTCTGAACAATAGATTCAAGATATCTAAAGCGTGTACTCTTATTAATGACTTGTTCGCCCAAAGTCAGAATTCCCTCACTAGAATTATTGCTACAAAAATTACACTCCATATATTTAGTATTAGATCTACTCAACCGAAAACCTTTAGACTCTAAGATTGACCTCCATAATTCAAGTTTACCTTCAACTCCCTCTCTAGTTGTATCTACAAGAAGAATATCATCAGCAAAAAGCATACAACAAGGTACATCCTCTTGCAAATGTCTAGTGAGAACATCCATAACTAAAGCAAAAGGATATGGGCTTAAGGCTGATCCTTGATGTAATCCAACCAAAATAAGAAAATACTTGGTCAAACCACCTTGTGTTTGAACACAAGTAATTGCTCCTATATATATATATATATATATATATATATATATATCTTTAATGATTTGAATATAAGCGTTATTAACTCCTTTCTTTTCAAGAACTCTCCATAGCACTTGGAATTTTATCATATGTTTTCTCTAAATCAATAAATATCATATGTATATCCTCTTTATTCTCTCTATATTTCTCCATCAAACCTCTCAATAAATGTATGGCTTCCATAGTAGACCTACTCGGCATAAATCCAAATTAATTTTGAGAAACATTAGTATCGCGCCGCAAACTACGCTCCATAACTCACTCTCATAGTTTTAAAGTATGACACATTAACTTAATTCCTCAATAATTCACACAATCTTATGCATCACCTTTATTCTTAAAAATAGGAATTAACACACTCATTTGGCATTTTTTAGTTTTCAAAACAGTATTAAAAAGTTTAGTAAGCTAAGAAATCCCTTCATCTCCTAAGCATTTTCACACCTCTATTGGAATATCATCAGGTCCAACAACTTTTCCACAATTCATTTTATTTAAAGCCTCTCTAACTTCAATTTTACTGATATGCCGATAAAAATAAAAAACGTTATTTTTATTTAGGATGTTAAGGTCACTAAAGTCAATCGCATTTTTTACATTCTTCATTAAAAAGTTTAGCAAAATATCTCATCCGCCTTTATTGAATATCATTTTCTAAGAAAACTAATTTTTGATCTTCATCCTTAATATACTTCACTTGAACTAAATCCTTACTAATCCTATCCTTTTGTTTGGCTAAGTTATGCATATATCTTTCTCCCTTCTTATAATCTAATATATTATATAAATCATTAAAAGCTAATTTTTTTGCATCACAAATAGCTTTCTTAGATTCCTTAGGAGCCTCTTTATATCTTTCCAAATTATCAAAAAATTTTCATCTAAACCAATTTTTATAATAAATCTTTATTTTTTTATCTTTTCTTACACATTTGAATTCCACCACCAACTATTTTACTATTAGGAGTTTTTCCCTTTGAAACTCCAAGTACATCTTTTGCAATATTCTTAATATCATTAATCACTTTTTGCCACATAACATTAGCATCCTCATGCACAGACAAAATCTTAAGATCTAAAATCTTATTCTCAAAAATACTTTTATTAATATTTTTTAAATGCCCCCAACTAATCTTAAAATATTGTTTACTTTATTTTTTATTTTCCGCCCCTTTATCTAAAAGTCCAAAACTAATAAGTGATGTTGGGTACATAAATTTTCACTCGGAATAACACTAAAGGATTCATGTCATGATTATTCAACAAATTTTATGCTGGTTATCGACGACCTAACGCAACCCTCCATTTTTCTCATCCGGGACTCCACTTTTCTCATCCGGGACTTAGGACCTGGTAACAGCAGTTTTGATAGAAAATTTCATATTTAAATTTGGATTCACTATTGGTAGAAAATTTCTTCATATATGTCATTTTATCCACCACTTGTGAAATCAGATGCACAATATCATGCAATTCCCCTCATTCAATTTTGTTTTTGTATCTAGCCTGGACGACTGGCTAGTCATTTTTTCTAGCAATTTCTCAGACATATTTATCTGAAAATATGCATATATCATGGTTTAAAAAGGCATTTAAGGTGCACGCCTCGATGGCACCTTGATTTGAGGTGCAACTTGGACAACTCGAGGCCTAAGCCTCACGGAAACGGGCAAGGCTTACTGATGTGAATCGTGTAGGAGTTGCTTGCGGAAATTAAGACGGTAATTAAATAAAGCGTTACCACCACAAAGTTCTCACTAATAAAGTAAAGGATTAAAAATTCTAAGCAGTTGATTTGCTTAGGCGAAGATGTGCTTTGAAATTAACCAAGCAATTCAAACAAAATCCAATGATAAAAGGAATACTGAAGTGCTTATAGCAAAATCCTACGCTTAATAATGAGAAAATTCACCTCAAGCACCTTCTCACTTGTTCACTCTTGGCTTTAGCGGCAGAGAAAGAACCATACAAGGACGAAGAGCACCACTATGAAGAAGGAGACGAAGGACTTTGTTACCGGAGAGGTAGCCGCCGGTGGAGGTGGTGGTGGATGGCGGCCGATTATTGTCCAATCGTAGTCCTGGAATTGAACGTCTATGACGTCCACGAGAGTGGGAAGGATACGATCCAAATAATCTTTAACAGTGTCGTCGGAGCCAAACCCGACGTCGAAGAACGGGGAACGGGTGATGTGGATGTCGCCGTAGATGTCGAATATCAATCCGCTATCAATCTCGGGATCGGCCATACGTCATTAAAGTGGAGGTGGAAGGGTGTTTTCTTCTTCTCTTGGCTTCAAGTGTAATGAGCACCCAAAATTTCCCAAGCGAGGGAGTAGGGAGAGGGGCGGCCAAGGTAGAGAGAGAGGGGGCGGGTGACTTAGGTGAGGGGATTTAGGTTAGATGGAAGAAGAATGAGGTTTACTCAAATCTGAAATTAATTTCAGATATTGAGTAAATTTGGAGGGAATCAATTTGAAATTGATTTCAAATTTCAATGAGAATTTAGGAGGATTAATGGGCATTTAATGGAGCCCATTAAGAGGGGGTCGGCGGGTTCAAGAGAGAGGGGGAGGAGGTTATTTCAAGACCTGAAATTAATTTCAGGATTTTGAAAGAAATTAGGGGGAGATTAATTTGAAATTTGATTTCAAATTAAGGGGTTTGGATTTGAATACTTACCTAATTTGGGTTTTGACAAATTTGAATTTCAAATTGGTTTGGATTTGAATACTTACCTAATTTGGGTTTTGACAAATTTGAAAAGTTTGAGAGTCAATCAATTTTGAATTTCAAAATTTGAAACAAGTGGGGGAAAGGGAAAGGGGCCGGCGGTTGAAGATTGGGGAAGGGGTGGTGGAGGAGGAGTGGCCGGCGGCTAAAGGAAGAACAGTTGGGTTGGATCCCCTAGATGGCCGGCGGTGGGGTTATGGAGAGTGGCGGGTAGGGGAGGGGGAGAACAAGAGGTGGATAAGGAGACAAGAAGATAAAATAAAGCCACGAGTCACAGACGCTTCCAACGACTGATGGGTAATGCGCTTTGCTCACCTTGAGCTCAATCACCCTCCCCTAGCTCTCATGCAAGAAGAAGAAGAAGAAAAGAAAATTTCTATTAATCAATCATTGACCTCATACAAAGTAGAAGACCACACTATATTGGTCTCATCAAAAGAAAATAAAATGACTCAAATGCCCAAAGGGCTACAACAATAACTCAACATCCATAAGGGAAAAATAGTAAACTGAAAATCTAAAATTAAAAGATACATGGAAAAACATCAGAAATATAAGCTCCTAATTGTAGTCGTCGATCTACGATTCATTCGCCGGTAGACCTGCCTAAAATGTCTGTCGATGACCTCATCACTTACACTTTTTTTCATTGAGACGTACACCTCAAGGCAGTTTGAGGCGATGCCTCATTTCAATTGTTCTTTTTTTTAAATCGGTCGAGTTATACGATGACTACAAGCTTTTGCACACTAATAGCTCTCTAAAACAAAGTTCGATCCGTATTCTCAACTTTTAGATTCGAGGTTGCTCTCTCATTCAAAGTTGGGTCAGAATTCGAACTTTTAAAATTGAGAGAGTGTAGACTTAACTCGTTAGATCTTTTCACCTTTACTTGTGGGTCTATCCCCCATATATGACTTATCTCACCTTACTAATACATTTCATATTTAATACTTCGATGAATCAGTAACTAAATATACGATGAAAGTAGAATTTAATGCTAACATATATATATATATATATATATATATATATATATATATATATATATATATATATATATATATATATATATATATATATATATATATATATATATCAAATATGAGGTTTGCAATTATATTAAATTTTTATTATTTTCTATCGTATCGTTTGGGTATCTCACCTTGTTAGGAATTAGTTGTTCTAGATATTGCCTTCTTTTCCTTTTGTCCACCACCTCTATAAACCTCTTCTTATTCAACCGACTTGTTTCCTTACCTCTCTTCCTCCTTTCCTTAATTGAATTCAATAACCCACTGAATTTTGTTCTGATTTATCGGTTGAGACTGTATGTTTAATACCTTCTTTGTACGTTATGATGACAATGGGGGATAGTTTGTGTCAACAGGATGTGTTTTATGAATCTGGATATTCAAGGTCACATATTTTCAACATAACTGATTTTAGTGCCTATTAAAAGTTTTGATATCATTTGGGAATGGATTGGCTACTTAAACATTTTGCTACAATTAAATGTTTGAAAAAGAGAATAAAGATTAGTTTGCCAAATAAGAAAACTTTCTACTTTTCTTGTGAGAAGAATGAAATATCATCTCTTGATAGTGCAGTGAACATGAGCAAATATCTAAGGATGGATGAATTGGTGTTCTTAGCTAAAATTGAGGTCTTAAACAAAAACGTATAGGCATTACAGCATGCTCTAGTAATTTCAAATTTTTAAATGTATTTCCTTAATAATTACCTAGATTACCACCTAAAAGGGGCATTGAATTTGAGATAGAACTGCAATCAAGAACATTAACAATTTACATATCTCCTTATAGGATGGCTCCAAAGGAATTGCAGGAATTAAAAACTCAATTACAATAAATGATGGATAAGATATTAAAACGGGCCAGACATTCACTTTGGAGTGCATTTGTACTTTTTGTTAAGGAGAAAGATTGATCCATATGAAAGTGTATTGGCTATAGAGAGTTGAACAAAGTGACCATAAAGAACATATATCCACTATGACTTGTTTGATCAGTTGGCAAATGCCACAGTATTTTCTAGAATTAATTTAAGATAAGGATATCATCGAGGATTAAATAAGCAGATGTCAGTAAGACAGCTTTTGGGATCAGGTATTATCATTTTGAGTTTATAGTCATGCTTTTGAGTTGACAAATGCTCTTGCTATTTTTATGGATATAAAAAAATCATGTTTTTAAAAACTACATAGATCAGTTTGTAATTATTTTCATTAATGACATTCTGATATACTCAAACACTGATGAGGAGCATGCTGAACATTTAAGGATAGTTTTAGACAAGCTGAGGAAAAATCAAATGTATGCAAAATATTCAAATATGAATTTTGGCTAAGGAGTATTACTTTGTTGGGGCATTTTATTAATGGTGAAGGAATTTCAATAGACACACAGAAGATGAAAGTAATTGTGGAATAACCTACACTAAAGAATGTGATAGATGTTCATAGCTTCTCAAGGTTGGCGAGATACTACAGCAAGCGTGTTAAAATATTCTCACAAATTTCTATGCCTTGTCCAAGTTGATGAGAAAGAAAGTTTAATTTAAATGGACGATCGAATGTGAGAAGAGCGTTCAGGAATTGAATATGCATCTGACTACAACACAAGTGTTGACACTTCCATCAAGAATAGAAGGATTTCAGATTTATAGTGATACTTCTTTGAAGGGTTTAAGAAGTGTTCTAATGCAGGAAAGAAAGGTAATTGTATACGCATCGAGGTAGTTTAAAAAACATAAAATAAATTATCCTACTCATGATCTAAAGCTGGTTACAGAAGGCATTACATGTATGGGATAAGATGCAAAATATTTACTGATCATCAAAGTCCAAAATATATATTGTCACAGAATCAGCTAAATCTATGACAGAAGATAATTAAAGACAATGATGTGGATATTTTGTATTATCCTGGCAAAGCTAATAATATAGTTGATGCTTTGAGTTGCAAATCCATAGGAATGATGAATTGAATGATTACTCAAGATGTTCAGTTGATTAGGGAAATGGAAAATCTACAATTAGAGGTTAGAGATTTTATAAATGTGAAATACTTACATCAGATGACAGTAAAGCCAACCTTAATAAATCGCATTAAGGAAGTTCAAAAAGTTGATAGTGAGTATCCTAAGTTAATGAAATAGGCTCAAGCAAGAAAAAGATCAAATATTTCTTCTGATGCTAATGAAATTATTAAGCACAAAGTTTAGTTGTGGAATCCGTACTTGAGAAAGAAAATTTTGCAAGAAGTTCATTACTCTAGATAAACCATTCATCCAGGCACTACCAAAATGTATAAAGATTTGAGATTAATTTTTTGGTGGCCGAGCATGAAGAATGATGTTGCCGAATATGTATCTAAGTGTGAAGCGTGTCAAACTGTGAAAGCTAAACATCAGCAACCTAACGGACACCTAGTAGATTATTGCAATCCCTACCTATCCCCGAGTAGAAGTGGGAAGATATTCTAATGAATTTTGTTATGGGATTCCCCCGATCCAGACAAGAACATTATAGCATTTGATTAATTATTAACAGACTAACAAAATCAGCACACATTTTGCCTATCAAGCCAACTGATTCATATATGTGAAAGAAATTGTCAGATTGCACGGTATTCCAAAAGTTATCATTTCAAACATAGAAGGTTAATTTACTTCTAGATTTTGGAAAGCATTCAAGAAAGCTTGGGCACAACCTACACTAAAGTACAACTTTACATCCTCAAATTAATGATTAATCAAAACAAACCATTCAAGTATTATAAGATTTGTTAAGATTAAGTATTTTGAATCTTAGAGGTAGCTAGAATTATCAATTATAATTAATATAATTTACTTACAACAACAGCTATCAATCAAGCATAAAAATGGGACCATATGAAGCACTTTATAATAGAAAGTGTAGAACTCTCTTAACTTGGTTTGAGGTAAGAGAAAGATAATTAATTGACCCAAAATTAGCTGATGAAGCAACAGAGAAAATCAAATTAATCGGAAATAGATTGAAAGCTTCTCAGGATCACCAACAAAAAGTACTATGACCTCACGCACAAAGCAATAGATTTTGATATTGGTGACTTTTTTATTTCTGAAGGTTAAGCCTGTGAAAGGTACAGCCAAATTTGGGCAATGAGGCAAATTAAGTCCTAAGTATATAAGACCTTTTGAAGTTATTGAAAGGATTGAAAAGGTTGCTTATAAACTAACTCTTCCAACTGGCATATTAGATATTCATAATTTTTCCATATATCACTATTGAGAAAATGGGTTACAGATGTCTATCAGAGAATTTCACATGATGAAATTGATCTACCAAAAAATTTGACGTACACTGAAGAAACTAGACAAAATAGCAAATTTTGATATTAAACAGCTCAGAAACCATCAGATTCTTTATGTTAAGGTGAAATGGAAATACAAACCAAAAAAAGAGACAACCTGGGAGAGGGAAGAAAACATTAGATCCAAATCCCCTCATTTATTTGAAGACTATTAATTTAATACACTAATAGATGCATGCAATGGCTGATGGGAATCACATGGCTTGTATTAATGGAATTGAGTTAGTGGAAATATTAGTATATTAAATTAATAATCACAAAAAATTGTTGAGTGACAGTAGCAAGTGATTGAGTTCAGTAGCTTCTCATAGAAGATTATTAACTCTAGAGATATAGCAATATGGAGAAGATAAAATTGTATCAAGCGCGCAAAAAATTGGAAGCGCCCCTTGTTTCCAAGAGAGGAGGACAAGTTATTCACATTAAATTTGATAGTAAGAGGCGAATTTAAAGTTAAGCAGTAGTAATTAGAAAAAACCCCAGGGAAAAATAAGATTAAGCACTTAGCATTTTCTCCTTCCATTCCTCACCAGTCCATTCTGTTTGCTGGAGGCAACTGAAGGCCGTGAGCAGGAGCAGGGAGATCCATGAGGGCTTGTTGGGGCTGCTACAGTAGGCTGTTGTGGAGTCTCCTAATCCTACCGCTAGTTCAAATAGGTAAGAAAACTTCAACATACAGCCTACAGTGATTTTAAAATGAATATTGTAGGATGTTGTCTGCTGTAAAGGCTCCTTAACCTACACAGCAACCTAATGCTAGCACTAGAACTAATATATTAAGTTATTTTTTAAAATGAATATTGGTTGAAATCTGTAGTTGCCAAAAAAAAGGAATGCAATATCGTTTACTGAAATTTTACAATGGAATACTGTTTGCTGAAATTTGTATTTTTGCTTAAATCTAAAATGGCATAATCTGTAGGGCGCTGAATGTGTATTTGCTGAAATTATTGGGTGCAGAAATCTATAAGCGTGGAAATCAGTTGGGAGAAAAGATAAGGTTGCTGTTATGTTAGCTGAAAACTATGTTTGTGTGCTGAAATTAGCAAGGGGGTGATCAAGGCTGTTGTGAATTGCTGAAATCAGCTATAATTGCTGAAATCAGTGAGGAAAAGAAAGAGGAAAAGCTAAGAACAATAGCTGAAAACAGCCGCTGAACAGAGTAAGAAGACAAATTCAATGGGTTGTTGTTACGGAAAGGAGGAAGAGAGCTAAGGGAAGGAGTGAGTTGAATGAGGAGAGATTTGGTAGAGCTGGTGTAGAAAAGAAAAAAAAAAGGCGAGATCTAGGAGAACCAATTCCTAGCAAGGTAAGATACCCAAATGATGTCATAGAAAATAATTAAAATTTCATATAATTGCAAACCTCACATTTGATATAATTATGATAGCATTAAATTCCAGCTTCAACATGTATTTAGTTACTGATCATTAAATTCCACTAATAGATGCATGCAACGGCTAATGGGAATCACATAGCTAGTATTAAAAGAATTGAGTTAGTGGAAATGTTAGTGTATTAAATTAATAAACGATTTAAGAACTTAGCATTTTCTCCTTCCATTGCCCACCCATCCATCATTCTGTTTGCAGGAGGCAGCTAAAGGCCGTGAGCAGGGAGATCCGTGAGGGCTTGCTGGGGCTGCTCCTGTAAGCTGTTGTGGAGGCTCCTAATCCTACCACTAGTTCAAGCAGGTAAGAAAACTTCAATATACAGCCTATAGTGATTTTGAAATGAATATTTTAGGCCATTGTCTGCTGTGGAGGCTCCTAATCCTACACAGCAACCTAATCCTAGCACTAGAACTAATATCTTAAGTGATTTTTTGAAATGAATATTGGCTGAAATCTGTAGTTGTTACAAGGATGGAATGGAATATTGTTTACTGAAATTTTAGAATGGAATACTGTTTGCTAAAATTTGTATTTTCTGAAATCTGTAATGGAATAATATATAGGCTGCTGAAAGTGTATTTGCTGAAATCATTGGGTGCAGAAATCTGTAAGTATGGAAATCAGTTGGAGAAAAGATAAGGCTATTGTTATGTTAGCTGGAATCTATGTTTGTATGTAGAAATCAGTAAGGTGGCGATCAAGGCTGCTATAAATTGCTGAAATCAGTGAGAAAAAGGAAGAGAAAAAGCTAAGAGCAGTTGCTGAAAACAGTAGTTGAACACAGTAAGAAGACAAATTTAGTGGTTTGTTGTTGAATTCATATAAGGAAAGGAGGAAGAGAGCTAAGGGAAGGAGTGGGTTGAATGAGAAGAGGCTTAGTAGAGGTGGTATACAAAAGGAAAATAAGATAGAATTTAGGAGAATCAATTCCTCGCAAGGTGAGATACCCAAACGTTGTTATAGGAAATAGTAAAAATTTCATATAATAGTAAACCTCATATTTGAGGTAAATTATAATAGCATTAAATTCCAATTTCATCATGTATTTACTTATTGAATTTTCAAAGTACAAAATGTGAAATGTGTTAGAAAGGTGAGATAAGTCATATGGGGGATAGGCCATTACAAGTAAAGGTGAAAGACCTGACGAGATAAGCCTGCACTCTTTCAATTATAAAAGTTGAGAATTCTGATCCAACCTTGAATGAGAGAGTATCCTCAAATTTAAAAGTTGGGAATACGGACCCAACCTTGATTTGGAGAGTTGTGAGTGTGCAAAAGCCTATAATCTTTTCAAAGTATTGATCAGTAAACAGAATATGAAATGATGCTTTTGTACAGTTTATATTTATTATAGAATTTTCATGTTGTCCCAATTGATTACAAACATATTATTATTTTGTATACATTAATTGTGTATTTTATTGAGTTGTAGCTCATTAATAGTTGTACTACAGGAAAGGGGAAGGAGTTGGTGGGGCATTAGACAGGATGATTGATTGTCATTTCTGTGTACATACATTTCGGTGTACATATAGGTCAAAGTAGAAGCTATACATACACTTTTGAGTATATAAATGTTATTTAAAAGTTTAGTAAAGCTCTGTATTTTAATTGATGTATTTATTAGATGTGTTTTAATATGCTTATAGTTATGAAATATTGATTCTAGTTTTATGTTTTGTGAGACTTGAAGTTTTGGAAAAATTTGAATGGATCATTTCCTACTCACTTGGTCCTGATAGAAGTATGCTATGATGGGTGTTAGTAAGAGATAGGTCTATTCAAATTCTCTCTCTCTGGTACACTCTAGATTGACTATAGGGGGGTCAAAATGGGGTGTGACAAAAACACATATGGCAGCAACTTTTTCATGGATCCAAAGATAGGTGGGCTGGTTGTTTCCACCAGCCCTGAATATTTGTTGCTATTTATCCTCAAAAAGAAACGGACTTGATTGGCATATGCTGCATTGATAGCTGCATGTAAAAATGGAGCCCTGATTACTATTATCCTGATGTCCCCTAGCCACCATTGTAAAGGGCTAATCGCATAATAAATTTTTTATATAATCCTGCACATTTTCTGATGCTATGTGGATTGTATTCCCATATTTTATTGGTTGTTATTTCTATTTGTATTTGATTCCTGTTGTAATTAATGTGGAAGATTCACAATTAATTCTCTCTTGGAGCTAAGAGTCGTTGCATAATTCATTTTATAAAACAATTGTAATCAGGGTCGATTTAAGTCCAAGAATGCCAAGGCGACTGAAGGAGTACTGAACTTGAAATTGATAGGTTCCTCCTCTTATCTTCTTGCTCTTCATTGCTATCTTTTGGAAATTATATATATGGGATCTGGTGTCACACTCTTTTGGAGTTAAACCCACTTCATGTCATTGAATCTTCTTTGTTAACTGTCATCCAGATGAATCTATTGAAAGTTACAAGGTCGACAGTAAAAGAAAATACCAAGGTTCATGGCATCAACAACTTTAAGACTTTCTTCCAAGTTCAGCGGCTAAATTTAGTTTGTCTTCTGTTGACTTCCATTAATCAAGGATAGGTCATGCTCCAAATTGATATCAGTGAAGCAGAGTAGAAATATGAAAAAACTTCTTTGAATTTTATTGCCCACTTTCTATATAAGGAGTGAAGGTATACATAGGCTCTTCTTAAGGTGTTACACATGAAAATAGATCAACGCTAATTACATAAAATAAACAAATAAATCCTAAAAATGGGGGTGGAGGGTGTTGACGGTTATGTGGAGGAGAAGAGCACACAAATCTGCAATCCAAAGGCTACAAGAGAGAAGATCCAATGGCTAATCTCCTCAATCCAAATTAAAAGATCCATAGCATGATTGGCAGCATAGTCGGACCAATGAATTCCGAACCTATAGTGAAAATAGCTGCTAGAAAACCCTAGACATGTGAATGAGGCAAAGGAGTGGGCTATGTGGGAGAAGATCCAATGATTAATCTCCTCAATCAATGTGCTCAAGGATCCATACTATGATTGGAAATATAGTGGGACCCTACGAATTCCAAACCTATAGAAAAAATAGCTACTAGGAAATCTTGGACGTGAGAAGGACGCAAAAGAGTGGATCCCAAAAGTCTTCAACAATTAGATCAATATTGTTTATATGGAGCAACTTAGGGTATGTTGCCTAGGGAAAAACCTGTAAAAGCTTCAAAGATCCATATATGATATGAAAGAAACTCCTTGTGCATGGTTGGATAAACTCAACCAGATTTTTATTAATATTGGACTACAATGTAGGAATATGAATCATTGTCTTTATTTGGCACTCTTTCTCTAGTATTATGGCTCTTTTTAAGCATGCTAATGACATTTCTCTCACAAGTCACAAGTGGTGTCCAAGCATTATTGAAATAAAGCAATATCTTTAAAAGATGTTAGTTACCAAAGATATAGGATGTTTAAAATATTTTCTTGTGATTGAGTTTACATATAAAAAAAATCTCTCTCTATCTCTCTTAAAAAATATATGCTACATACGAACTTGAATAAATGTTTTTCAAATACAAGCTACTGAATCTCCCATGGACACACTACAAACATCTGAGAATAAGGAAATCTTTAAATATGCTTCTTATTATCGATGCCTGGTAGGCAAAATAATCCATCTATCAATAGACCTAGCATATCTTTTATTGTTGGTATAGCTAGCTAGCACAAGCAAAATCGGAAGAAAAATTAGGAGGTTGTCGTGAGGATTTTAAAATATGTCAACAGATTTCTAGAAAAAGGATTAGTCTAGTCAAGGATTAATCATAGGACAGATTTTGATTATGCTAGATCAATTAAATATATGAAGTCGACTTCCATATATTATATATTTATTTGTGAAAATATTGTGATTTGGAGAAAAAGTAAATAGTTGTGGCAAGATCTAATGCTAAAACATGATACAAGTTCATAGCTCAATCTACCAATGATTTGATATCATTATTTAAAATTACGTAAGAAGAGGGGTGCCTCGAGGCCTACCTCACTGAATTTTTTAAAAATAATGCCACAAGGCATGCGCCTCACGTTGGTTTAATAAAGTGTATGCCTTAATGGAGTTCAGGTACTAGATTGAGCAATTTGTAAGAGATGTAAACTTCAAGAAATAGGATTTAAGTGTTCTAAAATCTTTAATTTATAAATTTACATACATAGCAAATCATATTTTGTTTTTTATTTATGCCTAAACATAAAACAAATATAATCGAGAATTAAGATCACATGCACCACCTTGACGCCAGCCACATGTTGGACTTGCATCCAATGCTGCTTGCAGCTGCAACTAAGGATGAGTGAAGAAAAAAAGTAACTCACTATAATAATGACTCGGATGAAGACCACAATAAAAAGGGGTAGACTTGAATTCATAATTGTAATCTTATATACTTTAACTATTTGTTCATGTTGAATAGAAAATGGGAGAGATTTATTGTTATTATACTTTGACTTGTTACTTTGATTTCTTACCTTGATGTTAGTGTGTTATTTATTATTTTATATTTTTTATTAATTTAATATTTTAATTCTAATGCTTACACATCAAAACTTCTTAAGATTTACGCCTTGTATTATGAATAAAAAAACACATTAATACCTTATCACAAAATTAATGATATAGGTAAAAATTCTTCTTAAAAATTATGGTTTTCTTATCACCCAAATTATAATTTTAAGCTAAGATAATCAAGTTGGCATCTATATTGTGCTAACAAGTCAGCCTTCTACGAAAGGAATACATCAAAGTTGGTTGTCCCTCATCAAAGATCTTTTGTCAAAGAAGATCATCACACCTCATATTGTTAGTTAAAAATAATTGACTAACATCTTACCATGCCATATGGGCCTCAAGTTGGAACTAGTTGATATATATACACGAATTTGAGAGAGTGTTAGTGTAGGAAATTATCTTATTTGGGAAATGATTCACATTTGTTTAGTGGTATATATTAATTGGATGTACCCTAGATCAATGTACTCATTTCTTATATAAGGGGTTCTCTACAAATAGTACACCCAAAAAACATATTTTCCTCAAAATAACCATAAAATATAACTGTATAAAGCAGGATGAATATCCATCAAAATCCATACACAGATGAAAGGTTAACCAAATATTTAAATCCAATGCTTAATGTATTCATTCTTAACTCTCAGATATGATTGAACCAAGGAACTGAGTAATAATAAAAACTAAAAGTTCTGTTCAAAATACTAAATGCAGAAAAGAATCGAATAAACAGGAATACCTGTATGCACAAAATTGCAGCTAATCTAGCTTTAGAGCTACGATAACAATCACCATCAAGTGGAGTTGCATCATTATCACTATGTTCTGAATCTGATGAAAATAAACTTAACCTAGAAGATTCAGAATCAGAAGCGCTCTCAGCACTTGGTAAGCACATGTTATTTCCTTCTCTTCTTCGTAGATGAGGTGGTCTATAAGGAACTCGTTCACTTTTCCATGATTCCAAATTTTCAGAATTCTGGTATGCAGAATTAATCCCATTGTTTTTCGATTCAACAGCTGTGGATGCTGAAGAAGATCTACTAGGGAGACCATATGTTAAAAACAATTGCAACGTTGTAACAAAACCTGCCACCTGGGGGATCATGTTTAGGAGGAAAACGGGAAAAAAGGCAAATTTAATGAGTAAATAAATTTTATGAACTCACATGTGCTGATAAAGAGAACCTTTTGGATCCGATAGAATCAAATGGAGACAGTGAAATAGGGAAGTATAGAATCTGAAACATGTACCAAATAAGGTTCAAAATAATTTACATTAGCCGCCAATAACAATCCTTGAAAATAAAGAAATAAAGAAGTACCTGGACATGATACCACTAACAATTACATTTTTTGAGGCCAGGAAATCCATCAATTTCCTCAAGACCTATTATTTATAAAAAAATGAGTAAATTGTAAGTGTAACAAGCATAAAAAGAGAGCGCGTGCCAACCTCAACCACAGCATTCCATAAGCTTTCCGACATAGAAGCTCCAATTTTAGATAAAGCATCACCCAGAAGGGACAATGCCATAATTTCTGTCTCACGTAAGCGGCTGCATTTGGGCTTGGCAGACCCATTATCAGTAGTATACCAGGTGTCATTTTCATTGTGCAAGGAAAGCAACTCAGAATGCAAGCTTGAGATAATGAAAATAAGAAGTCTTGTCAAATGATTGGTCTCTGATAACAAACAATTTCTCCCGTATACCTTGATAATGAGCCTGAAAATTCAGGGCATGCCAAATAGCATTAGTATCAATGCTGAGAAGAAAAGCTGATAAAAATCAAATACTTAAAGGTTATCCCAAAAAGATAAGCAAAGTAAACGAAATCTTCCAAGTCTCAAATCCTGATTTGTTAATAGCTTCTATGCAACCAAGCCTAGGTACCAAAAAACAAATGAAAAAAACAATGTCTATCTAAATTTTCCCTACAACTGTACCAAAACATCTTAAAATTTCCAAGCAGATAAAAACTATGAACCCAGTAATCACTTTAAACCAAATATTAAAAACAAACCTGAGAATTTCCAAAATCTCAGCCATCGCTTTCAATCTAAAAGTGCTGCTCAAATTGCTCTTCTTATTAGCACTGCCAAGTACATTTTCCATTGTAAGTTCAAGAAAATTGAGCATCACAGTCCAAGAAAATGAGTTGAGTTCCAATCGAACTCTGCAACAAACATCATGGATCTGTACCATTAAAGAATACCATAATTACCGGGAAGCATGACTTGCAAGAGGGGACTCGTGAATTAAGTAAACAATAAAACATAACCATAAAATATAACACAAGAATAAGAACTGTTTTGACTAGTCCATGATGAAAAATGATTCCTGTCAGTTTATCACTCAATGAATTAATGACTTCAATGAGAATTTAGAAAAAAGAGACATTTCAAGCTTTAATGACATATAACACCACATAATAGTATGGTAGTAAATTGCACTAAGTTCTTCAAAGATAAAATTAAAGTTTAAGGATCTTCAAAAGATAAAATATGTAAATTTGCACTAAGTCCGAAAAAAAAAAGTTAGAAAGTTTTTTAAGCTATTGAAGAAGAATCTCAAATAAATTAGAAAAGGTAAGCAACTAAAATCCAATATAAAATAAACAAATTTTTGCTTAAGCTCCCAAACCATATACCAACCAGTAAATTGTAGGTGGAGAATAAAGATCAAACCAATCTCGCAAGGTTTATCCAAAAGACATGTTATAATTTTAGGCTGTGGCCCTTAAAAACAAAATAGTGAACTTCATAGATCATTTCAGAAGTACTGTAGGTAACATCCACAGATGTTAAAAAGGAACTAAGCGATATGAAAAATGCCAAAGCAAAGAAAACCATGCCAAGTAAATCACTCTAACTAATGCAAAATAATGTTTGCTTTGCTCCAACAGGAAAGCCTATTTTTATCTACAAAACTTTTTATGCGCTTATATTTTTTCCTTCTTTTTTCAAATGGTTTTGATATTAGATAATATACTAACTAAAATCACCATTGAAAACATGGTCAAAATGAACCCTAGACTATTTATGGAGAGATCACTTTAGTCCAAGACTATTTAAAATGCCCAATTTAGTCTAATGACTACTTAAATATGATCCAAAATAGTCCCATAATTTGAATCCCTGTCTAATTTGATGGAAATTTCCTGCAAAGTTCACCAATAAGGCTGGGAACGAGGATATTTCATGGAAATCAAGATGTTTTAAGACTTCATTTTCCAAAATACCTTTATTCACCACCTTATTCATAAACTTTGACTCAATTTTTTGTCAAATTCAATAGCGATTTTAATTGTTGGATTATTTTAAATTATATTTGAGAAAACAGAGAACTAAATTGGTTATTTTAAATAATATGGGACTAAAATATCCTACCACAAATATCCTAGGGGACATTTTAGACATTTTCTCAATAACAATTATACATAATAGTTAGATTTCTGGTAACACCTAATAACTGACTAATACCCTGTTTATTCCAAAAAAAAGGCAATCAAATTCAATCTGCCCTGACCCCTACTTATCTCATGCCACTTGCTGTTGGGAAGCATAAAAACTATCTCACTAAACAAAAACTTTTCTCTAGTTTTCTCACATAGCAGAAGTTTCAAAGAACATTTGATGCCTTTCATGTGTAAACTACTGCAACTTTTACAGACGATCTCTTAAAATTAAAGATCAACTTCTGCGCTTACATGTAAAAATATTGAATAAAAACTGCATGTCACATGCCTTTCACTTCAATGGGGGCCTTCTACATTTCATTCTTTTACTCTTTCAAGCAACCAAACTTTGCTCCTCACTCTGCATATTGAATTTCAAAAATAATGCCTTCTCTTCTTCATCACTATTTCCCCCCACCTACGTTATTATTTTAACTATAAAAATGACAACTTGTATCTTTTTGGATATATTTTAAGAGTAAATTCAAAAATTTTTAAGATATATTTCAATATAATTTTGATTATAATATACTAATAAACTTTTTTTACTTAAATTTTCTCTAAATATGAAATTAAATGATAATAAGAAAAATAAAAAAAAACTAAAATAAATAATGTAGTATGACTTTATAAAAAAAAATTATAATGTGAATTTTATATATAATTTATAGGTGTAAATTATACTTAAATATATAACATAAATTAGCAAATATTTATATTAAAATTATATATTTATATATAAACTAGTTTTTTATTAAATATAAATAGTATATAATTACATTCATCATTTAATTTAATTAAATTATTTAATAATTTAATTATATTGAGAGAATATGTCATAATCTGCTAAAAAGTACATAGTTTAAATTTTTAAAATTATAAGGTTTAAGGTTAGACTATTATATTATTATGTTAATTTTCTTAATTTTGAATAATATTATCATTTCTTATATCATTCGGTTTGACCCCAGTTCGATCAATCGAATCAGTTCAACCGTAAACCTCTCATTCTGATTCGGTTTTCACAACCTTGGCTCCGTCTTCTCTGAAAATACAAAGTCTATTATCTCTCTAATGTTTTTTTTAGGATCATGAATGAGTTGCTTTCTCATATATTTCTTTTCACTGAAGAATGAGTAGAGAGTCTTCAATAAATTTTATAGGTCAAAAATGCTTGGATAGTATTATTGCTGAAGTGGCTTGATGATGCAAAGGTATCGTTCTCCTAATGAAGGAACTTATAATGGATTTGTGGTATTGTGTGAGGAACAATGATAGAAGAGGCACTTCTCCATAGTTGAGAGCTTGAGGAATAGGTAGACAACTTCTATGCATGATTCTCACGGGAATGTAATAAATTCCTTGTGTAAGTAGGGGAATATATATGCAGCACTTAACTTCTGAATGAGATGACAAAGAGTGGTTCTACTCTAGATTCATACACCATTCATCCTTGATTAGAGACCTTTGTATAGAAATAATGTTAGATGAAGCGCTTGAGATTTTCATTGTCAGCAAAAAAATGATTTCAAACCCAATGCTGAGAATTATAATGCTCTCATACTTGGATTGTGTAAGGCTGAGTGAACAGATTTTTCAATTGATGTTTTCATACAAATGATTGAGAAGGGTCATATACTTAGAGTGATGACATGCATAATCTTAGTTGCGGGAATTGCGGTTGAGGAATAAGATTTGGTAGGAGATGTCTTGAAGGTGTTGTTTGCAAAGAATGTCGTAAGTCGGGAGATTGTGGACAGACTATCGATGCAACATACATTGGAGAAGATTTTGGATGTGATTCCAGATAAGAGTTGAATTAGTAGATTATGAATGGGAGAAGTAAAATTGGCCATTGAAAGGAGAAATCTCTCAAATTGCAAGGTATGTTTTCTTTAATTCCATTTAATAAATTCTTTTAGTCATAAAATTCTATTCGAATTTCATTTCTCTCTTACCATACATTTCTTTTTGTTGTGTGAAAGGAACAATCGGGCCCATTCCAACAACGGGCTTAAGGAGTTCAGTAGCCTCCATTTCATCTAAATGGAGGCACTATAAGCATGCCTCGATCACAATAATTAGGAAAAAATTCATATTTTTATATTTGAATACATTGAGGAATAATACTTTTATCTTTCGAGATGATATATTATTCATAATGATGTATTCAATTACAAAAATAGAAATTCAAAATCATGTTGGATATATTTTTTCCCAACACATGCATATTACTAGAACTTTAGCCTTATATGGATTTTCAGTTTTCCCAATGCTCTTCAAAACAAATGCTCCAGCAATAATGTCAGTATCTCCAAGTTGTGATGAACACATAAAATTGAGTTTCTTATCTCCATTGAAAAAGTTCATTACAATAACAATAATGACATCAAGCCTTTATCCCACTATGTGGGGTCGGCTAAATGAATCCTTTTTCTCCATTATGCCCTGTTAAAAGTTAAATTCTCATTTAAATCTAATAAAGAAAAGTCATTTCTAATATTTTCTAACCAAATTTTTTTAGGTCTGCCTCTACCCTTCTTAACATAAGTCAAATCTAATACATCTACTTTCCTAAACGGGTCATTGGAAGACCAACAATTTATGTGATCAAACCATCTAAGGCAACTCTCTCTTATGTTATCTTCCATTGGAGCTCCTCCAACCTTCTCACGTATATGCTCATTCCTATCATGTCTTTAAGAGAAAAGCCACTCATCCACCTGAGCATCCTCATCTCTACAACACTTAACTTAATATTATGCTTCTCTTTTAATGGCTAACATTCTGCACCATAAAGCATTGCAGGTCTAACCACCATCTTATAAATTTTTTTCTTAAATCTGAGGGGGGCTTTTCTATGACACAACAAGCCCGAAGCATTCCTCCACTTCAACCATCCAACTTGAATTCTACTAATGATATCCTCATCTATTTCACCTTCATGCCAAACAATAGACCCAGGATGTCTAAAACGTGTACTCTTATTAATGACTTGATTACTCAAAGTCACAATCCCCCCACTAGAACTATTATTACTAAAATTACATTCCATATTTTCAATTTTAGATCTACTCAAATGAAAGCCTTTAAACTCTAAGGTTGACCTCCATAATTCAAGTTTACCTTCAACTCCCTCTCTAGTCTTATCAACAAGAAGAATATCATCAGCAAAAAGCATACACCAATGGTACAATCTCTTGCAAATGTATAGTGAGAACATCCATAACTAAAGCAAAAAGACATGGGCTTAAGGCTAATCCTTGATGTAATCCAACTGAAATAGGAAAATACTTGGTCAAACCACCTTATGTCTGGACACAAGTAACAGCTCCTGCATATATATCCTTAATGACTTGAATATAAGCATTATCAACCCTTTTCTTTTCAAGAACTCTCTATAACACTTCTCTTGGAACTTTATCATATGCTTTATCTAAATCAATAAATAGCATATGTAGATCTTCCTTAATCTCTATATACTTCTCCATCAAACCTCTAAAATTATGTATAGCTTCCATAGTAGACTTACCCGGCATGAATCCAAATTGATTTTGAGAAACGTCAGTATCACTCTGCAACCTATGCTCCATAACTCTCTTACATAGTTTTAAAGTATGACACATTAACTTAATTCCTCCACAATTCGCACAATCTTGTGCATCACCTTCATTCTTAAAAATAGGAGTCAACATACTCATTCTCTACTCATTTGGAATCTTTTTAGTCTTCAAAATAATATTAAAAAGTTTAGTAAGCCAAAAATTCCTTTTTCTCCTAAGCATTTCCACTTCTCTATTGGGATATCATCAAGTCCAATAGCTTTTCCACACTTCACTTTACTTAAAGTCTCTCTAACTTCAGTTTTACTAATACACCGATAAAAACAAAAATATTTATTTACAATTAGGGTGCTACGATCAAAAAAGTCAATCACATTCTCATAATCTTCATTGAAGAGTTTATAAAAATATCTCATCCAAAAAAGGTCGTTAAGTAATAAAAATAGTTTAAGGAGATATATTCTAATGTGTTAAATAAGGAAATAGCATTAAAAAATCAAAAGAATTACGATAGGGACACCTGGAAAAAAAGCTAAGAGGTTAGCATATAGTTTCTTGTGGTTTATTTAACATTACTATGCAATCAAATTATAGAGATTGGCTGAAAAATAATAATAAGGAAGCTATGGACGATAAAGGTTATGAATTAACTAAACAGTAAATATGTTGAATATGCTGCTCACTGAAAGGGAAATAATTGAACATCAAGGCCTCCATGTTACCAATTTCATTTCAAAAAGCGCCAGAATAAAGCTAGGTTGTAAGAAGGAAGATAGAAATGCGAGCATTACAAGGTGAATTATTTGCATCAAATGTTCCACTGCGTCGTCACACTGCGTAGTAGTCGATGCCAATTCCACTAGGAGTGTAATATCCGAAGTGACCTGAAGCCATCTCTCATTGAATCAAAACAAGAATAACGTAAGAAACAAATGCACGAATTCGTAATACCGGCAGAAACTTTTCACCTCCGAAGTTGGGAGGGATATTGCAGCCACGGTGAGGGCATCGTGAGTCTCTGAAAAGAAGAGGCGGCGAAGGAGGGTTAGGAGAGCAGACGCTGGGGGCAAGGTTAGGGTTTCGTCCCGGAGAGTGAGGAAGGCCGTTCTCCACAGCCGGAAGCCAGGTGACGAGGACGCCATCGCGTGTAGTATGAATCCCGTCCGGCGGCGTTGCCGGGTATATGAATGGAATTGTCGTCAAAATTTTCAGTTTGGAACCCTAGAAAACCAGAAATTATTGTGCGGAATCCGATCAACAATGTGTCAGTCAATTGACTTGAGTAAACCTCGTAAATCCGACCCGTCTTCCAGCCCGACCCGTGAGATTTAGGTTGGCACTTATTTTTTTCAGAATTTAAGGCGCGCGCGAATCACCGCAATATATAACATTTAGAGCCAAAATTTTCGCAGAGAAGCAAAAAATTTCGCAGAGAAAATGCCGATGAAGATGGAGATTGATCTGGAGGAGGATGTTGATTTTTATGAGCAGACATTATTTTCGCAGGTCTCGGAGGAAGCCGATAACCTGGAGAATGCCGACGTCCAGGAAACAAGCGCACATGAAGCAGAACACGTAAAACCAGTGCGACTGGACGAAAAGTTCAGCTTATCGGTAAAGTTCTCCTCCTTCCAAGTTTTCTTTGTGTATTTATTGTGGGTTTAGGAAAGATGCGTATTTTTATCAATAATGTACATAATATTAAATTGTTATTGACTTTAAAAGAATACTCGATGTTCCTTCTTTTGAAGTATTATTGAGCTAGGGATGTACAATAACGAATTTGTAGTTCGATTTCCTTATTTCAAAGTTTTGTTGCGTATTTATTACGTATGTATTGCGTATCTATTTGATATACATTGAGTATTTTCTGCGTATTGAATTGGTATACATTGCGCATATGTTGGGTTTTTATTGCGTATTTGTTGCATATTGTGTTGCTTAATTGCTGCTTATTTTTTGCGTATTGGTTGCGTATTGGTTGCGTATTTTACCATTCACTTAATGCGTATTTCTCATGATGTTTATGTTAATGAGAAAGAGGCATACGAGGCTTATCGTAAGTATGGATATAATCTTGGTTTTAGTGTTCGTAAGGATCATCACAGTTACTGGCCAAATTCCAGAAATTTAAAATCCAAGAACTTTGTTTGTTCAAAAGCTAGTTTCAAGAAGTTGCCTGATCTTAATATCTAAAGGAAATATCGAAGATCAGATACCCGAACTGGTTGTCCAGCTATGATTAGGTTTACAGTGGATGAAGGTGGATATTGGAAGGTGAAAAAATTTATTGAAAATCATAATCATGATTTGCCTAGGCCAGAAGACCGGCATCTTCTTAGATCATGCAGGAATATGTGTGATGAAAAAGCTTCTGTTCTTAAAGCAATGACAGATGCTGGGATAAGAACCACTGATGCATTTTCCTTTCTTGCTGATGAAGTTGGAGGTGTCAAAAATATTGGATTCACAAGGAGGGATGCGTACAACTTTATTCAAAGAATAAAAAGAGCAAAGATTGAACTTGGGGACACTAATACTTTGATAGAGTTATTTAAAGAACGTCAACTTAATGATAACATGTTCTCTTGGGATGTCCAGAAGGATGAATTTGATAGATTGTTAAATTTTTTTGGGGTTGATGGGATTGGTAAGATAGATTATGACTGCTTTGGTGATGTGGTAATTTTTTGATACAAGTTATAGGCTGAATAAGTATAATTTGGTATGTGCACCATTTGTCGGGGTTAACAATCATTGACAAAACATTTTGCTTGGGGTGGCCTTCTTGTCTGAAGAGACAATTGAATCATTTACGTGGGTGTTTACAACTTTTGTTTGAATGATGGGTGATAAACAACCAAAAATAATATATATAGATCAAGACCAAGCAATGGCTAGGGCCATAGAAGTTGCACTACCTCAAAGTCGCCATAGATTATTCCAATGGCATATCCGTAAGAAGGCTCCATCAAAAGTATCGTGCTACAATACCAACAACAAAGTCAAAGGTCTCTTCAATAAGTGTTTGAGCAGATGTGACTCTGAGGAGGAGTTTGAAAATGCATGGGCTGAATTGATCATACAAGGGAACCTCCAAGATCATGTTTGGTTGCAGGATCTTTATAGGATAAGGAATAAGTGGTCAACAGCCTTCAATAAGGATTGTTTTAGCATGGACATTCTATCCACACAACGTAGCGAGTCTACTAATAATGCGTGTCATGGCATTTCTAAGCCCACAAGTTCTATAACTGATTGCTTTCTGGGTTTAGAGAAGGTGATGAGGAATTGGCGCCATAATGAACAGGATGAGGATTATAGATGCAGCCAGTCTGAAATAGAACCTGTAATAAAAAACTACTCAATATTAAAGCAAGCTGTTCAATTTTATTCAAAGAAAATATATTTATTTTTTGAACAAGAATTTTTACAAGGTGTTGGTGTAATGAGTGTAGAGCTTGAGTCTAGTGATTCTTCAAAATTTTTTGTCTATTACACAGAGAAAAAGGATCACTCTAAATCATGGATTGTTGATTTTGATGCACAGAATGGTAATATTCAATGCTCCTGCAGAAAGTTTGAAACGATGGGTTTATTGTGTTCTCACTGCATAATAGTTTTGAGGCAAATGGCTATTGGGAAAATCCCCGAGAAGTACCTACTGTTGTGATGGTCAGCACGAGCTCGACAAGATATATATTCTGGTCTAAATTTGAAAGAATATTCTCAGAATAGCTCTGAAGCTAGTAGTGGATTCATATTCAGAAATTATATCAGCAGGTTTGCATATGAAATGAGCACACGAGCGCAGCTGAATGAGGGTGGTGAAGAATTCCTATTGGCTGCGATGAAGGATACATCTGAAAAACTCGATTTGATTGTTTTTGGGAAGAGAAAGATATACAAGTCTACACAAGGTGGCAGTGTACAACTGAAAGACCCTCTAAAGCGTAGGCCTAAAGGCATATCCAATGCTAGGCTAAAAAGTCACTGGGAAAAGAAGACAAAGAGTATGATTTTTTACTTTCTGAATAATTTTATTTATTGCCTATTTTGACATATTATTATTATTATTTTTTTTAACAGGGAAACCACCAATGAAGAAATACACAACAAAAATTGAGACTCTTTCAAGCATGCCCGAATGCTTAACTGAGGATTTCATAAATTCTATAGACTCCAAGCAACCATCAGATCAGTAGTGTAATTTCACAAGCATGCCCGAATGCTTCACTGAGGACTTCATAAATGCTGTACATTCCAGTCAGGCATCTCCAGCTAAGCAGTATAATTTCACAAGAATGCCCGAATGGTTAACGGAGGATTTCATATCACAAGCATACCCGTCTAGTCAGGCATCAGTACAGCAGTTCACCAGCATGCCTGAGTGCATGACAGACGATTTCATAGCCGGGAAACCATCCAGTCAACCATCAGTAAAGCGAGCAAAGCATTCTAATTTCACAAGCATACCCAAATGCTTCACTCAGGAACACATAACATGTGTATGTTCCAAAAAGCCATCAGCAACATACCTGAAGTTGATGATGAATATCATTAAATCAGAAAATTCAATGTTATAAGAATATTTGTATGATGGATATTTATATGTAAGAATATTTGTTGATAAGATATTTATGTAATAAAGAATATTTGTTTTAGCTGTTAATTTTAATTTGCGTATGGCCTGCGTATATAGTGCGTATTTTATGCGTATGATCTGCGTCCTTAATGCGTATAGTTTGCGTAAATAGTGCGTACTATAACCATACCCATGTAAACATTCCTAAGAATGGAATGAAGGTTCAATGAAGAAAAACAAGGGTGTACACTAAAACCAAGTCTCCCTTTTTTGTTGTATTTACGAGGAGAATCATTCCAAAAAACTTTAACTCTCCACATAATCATTTTACAACTATGCTAAATTCGAATTAATTTGATTTTTTTATGAAAAAACCAAGAATTGTCTTCTGCATATAGACGGCGTATGATCTGCGAAAATATTGATGAGGAGGTGCATTCCAAAAAATATTGACTCTCCACATACTCTAATGAATGCTTAACCATTGAACCATAAAGAATCAATGAATGCACAAAAAATCAAGAACTGTCTTCTGCGTATATACGACGTATGAGATGCGTTTGAGACGCGTATGTAATGCGTATCGAAAGCGTACTTTGAATACTTAAATGAAAACCTTCTTAATCGATTTGAATTAAGGATCAATGGTGGGAAACCCTATATTCGACGCTCCTTGCTGGTTTTATTGACGAGGAGATACATTCGAATTAATTTGACTCTCCTCCACACACTCTAATGAATGCTCCACCATAGGAGTATAACACCCACACTCTAGAACCATCACTTGTGTAAGGCACAAGGGTGTACACAAACACCAAGTCTTATTGAGGAATTCTTTCAAATCATTTTAAAACGATGCTAAAATGAGTATTTGAATGATTCATACCGAAGGAATGCATCGAATCTTTTAAATTCGAATTAATTTAAATTTTTTATTAAAAAACCAAGAACTGTCTTCTACGTATATACGGCGTATGAGATGCGTCTGAGACGCGTATGTAATGCGTATCGAGTGCGTACTTTGAATACCTAAATGAAAATCTTCTTAATCAATTTGAATTAAGGATCAATGGTGGGAAACCCTATATTCGACGCTCCTTGCTGGTTTTATTGACGAGGAGATGCATTCGAATTAATTTGACTCTCCTCCACATACTTTAATGAATACTCCACCATAGGAGCATAACACCCACACTTTAGAACCATCACTTGTGTAAGGCATAAGGGTGTACACAAACACCAAGTCTCATTGAGGAATTCTTTCAAATCATTTTAAAACGATGCTAAAATGAGTATTTGAATGATTCATACCGAAGGAATGCATCGAATCATTTAAAATAAAATTAATTTGATTTTATTATCAAAAAACCAAGAACTTTCTTCTGCGTATATACGGCGTATGAGATACGTCTGAGACGCGTATGTAATGCGTATCGAGTGCGTACTTTGAATACCTAAATGAAAACCTTCTTAATCGATTTGAATTAATGATCAATGGTGGAAAACCCTATATTCGACGCTCCTTGCTGGTTTTATTGACGAGGAGATGCATTCGAATTAATTTGACTCTCCTCCACATACTCTAATGAATGCTCCACCATAGGAGCATAACACCCACACTCTAGAACTATCACTTGTGTAAGGCACAAGGGTGTACACAAACACCAAGTCTCATTGAGGAATTCCTTCAGATAATTTTAAAACGATGCTAAAATGAGTATTTGAATGATTCATACCGAAGGAATGCATCAAATCATTTAAATTCGAATTAATTTGATTTTTTTATTAAAAAACCAAGAACTGTCTTCTGCGTATATACGGCGTATGAGATGCGTCTGAGACACGTATGTAATGCGTATCGAGTGCGTACTTTGAATACCTAAATGAAAACCTTCTTAATCGATTTGAATTAAGGATCAATGGTGGGAAACCCTATATTCGACGCTCTTTGCTGGTTTTATTGACGAGGAGATGCATTCGAATTAATTTGACTATCCTCCACATACTCTAATGAATGCTCCACCATAGGAGCATAACACCCACACTCTAGAACCATCACTTGTGTAAGGCATAAGGGTGTACACAAACACCAAGTCTCATTGAGGAATTCTTTCAAATCATTTTAAAACGATGCTAAAATGAGTATTTGAATGATTCATACCGAAGGAATACATCGGATCATTTAAATTCGAATTAATTTGTTTTTTTTATCAAAAAACCAAGAACTTTCTTCTGTGTATTTACGGCGTATGAGATGCGTCTGAGACGTGTATGTAATGCCTATCGAGTGCGTACTTTGAATACCTAAATGAAAACCTTCTTAATCGATTTGAATTAAGGATCAATGGTGGGAAACCTTATATTCGACGCTCCTTGCTGGTTTTCCTGACGAGGAGATGCATTCGAATTAATTTGACTCTCCTCCACATACTCTAATGAATGCTCCACCATAGGAGCATAACACCCACACTCTAGAACCATCACTTGTGTAAGGCACAAGGGTGTACACAAACACCAAGTCTCATTGAGGAATTTTTTTCAAATCATTTTAAAATGATGCTAAAATGAGTATTTGAATGATTCATACCGAAGGAATGCATCGAATCATTTAAATTCGAATTAATTTGATTTTTTTATCAAAAAACCAAGAACTGTCTTCTACGTATATACGGCGTATGAGATGCGTCTGAGACGCGTATGTAATGCGTATCGAGTGCGTACTTTGAATACCTAAATGAAAACCTTCTTAATCGATTTGAATTAAGGATTAATGGTGGGAAACCCTATATTCGACGCTCCTTGCTGGTTTTATTGACGAGGAGATGCATTCAAATTAATTTGATTTTTTTTATCAAAAAACCAAGAACTGTCTTCTGCATATATATGGCGTATGAGCTGCGTCTAACACGCGTATGGTAGGCGTATAGAGTGCGTACCTTGAATACCTCAATAAAAATTTCTTAATCGATTTAAATGAAGGTTCAATGGTGAGAAACATTATATTCAACACTCCTTTATTGTTGCTCAACCATTGAACCATAACACCCACACTCTAGAACCATCACTTGTATAGCACAAGGCTGTACATAAACACTAAGTCTCATTGAGGAATTCTTTCTCAAATCATTTTAAAATGATGCTAAAATCACATGAAATTATTCTTAATTACAAGGAAAAAATACCAGTTATGTACATAAATTTAAAATATGAAAAGTTCATTTCATTGAAGAACAAAACAATCCGTATATAAATTCTGCTCTATATTTTGGCATTTTTTCTTGCCAATCCGTTCTCTCTTGCTAGTTGGAGTTGTTTTGTCGAACAATATTCTCCATGTATTTGCAAACGAACATACCACAATCTGTATTGTTGGTCTGAGTTGGCGCCTTCTTCATTGTCTTGAAACTCCATTTAGTGATATTTTAACGAAAGGCTTTTTTGCAATCCTTATTTATGCTTGCAATCTGAACAATATATGGAATAGAATTAAGTCACTTAAAAATAATCACGAAATTTGTAAACAATTCAAGATTATAATCAAACTCACTATCTTCACAACAATACTTTTATGCATAGGGTTGGGCACAGAGTCGTAAAATTCTCACCTTTTCCGCTTTATGTAACCAGCTAGATGGGTCCAGTGCTCTCCGTGAATAATTGGATTAATTATAATACTGCATGACTGAACAGAATTGTAGTCTACGTGCTCGAGGAATAATTTTGATTTTACATCCTTAACCTTGTAATGCTTCAAAAATTAAATATAAGAATTAAATAGTTCAAATAAAAAATTATATATAAAATAAACTAGTATACTAACCCAATACATTGGTGAGATGTATATATATTTTTGATACTGATCTGGTGAAATTTTAGACTTCTCATTTAATAAAATGGCAAAAGCATCAACATGGTCATTGTCCAGGTAACTGTTTGATAATATTTCGTCGATCATGCGTCTTGAAATCATCACGTTCCCAGATTCAAATACATGCATGCTACTGAAATATTTAAATAAAAAATACGCATAAGGTACGCATATAAAACACATTAAATACACAATCCGTACGCACAGAGTACGCATTACGTACGCATGCGTTACGCAAGTAATACGCATACCATACGCACATTATACTAAAATAAAATACCTGTCAAGATATTTCTTTATATTTTCCCGAAGAAAAAGTTCCTTCACTGGACTCAACATTTCCACGCCTCTGTAATTAACTGTGGGACTTGCAGGGTAACCCTTTATTACAACATCATCAACATTGATTGTTTCTTTAGTTTGTGGAACTTTTTGGGGAACTTTTTGGAAAGGAACAATTTCTTTGGAAGGTCTTCTTTGGACTGTTCTTCTTTGGGGGGAGCTTCTTTGGACTGTTCTTCTTGGGGAGGAGCTTTTTTGGGAGCTTCTTTGGACTGTTCTTCTTGGGGAGGAGGTTCTTTGGACTATTCTTCTTGTGGGGGAGGTTCTTTGGACTGTTCTTCTTGGGGGGGGGGAGCTTTTTTGGGACTGTTCTTCTTGGGGGGGGGGGGGAGCTTCTTTGACATGTTCTTCTTCGGGGGGATCTTCTTTGGCAGCTTCTTTGGACTGTTCTTTTTGTTGGGGAACTTCTTTAATAGGTTCTTCTTGCGGGGGAACTTCTTTGGTAGTTACTTCTTGGGCAGTTTCTTCAGGGATGTGGTGTACCCTTTTCTGCTTCTTTTTTTTTGCTTTATTTTCTCTCTAATTTCTTCTTCTTGTAAACCCTTTGAGCAGCCTGGGTCATCTCAGTATCATTAATTATTTTTGGGGCGTCGGTCTTGGTGTGTTCAGATGATATCTGAATATTCTTGGGGGATGGAATTGTATGGGGAATGAATGATGAGGAGGAGGGAGCAGTTTGCTGATCAGGCTTAATAATTCCTTGGATAATGTAATGTTGGAGCTTCTCATCAATAAGATCAACTCTTCTCACAATTTGTTCAAAATTCTTGGCCATTCTAGTTTCAAATTCTTGGAAGAGGTTGACCATGGACTCCTGCACAATCCTTATTACTTTCTTTTCAAGTTCATCTAATGATTGGGGGTTTTCAAGGCGGATTTGGGCTGCAGAGGAGATTGTGGGGGGAGATGATGTTCAGGTGTGTTAGGTTGAATGGGTGAAAGAGGGGTTGATGGATATTTCTTTACACCCAAGAGATCAGATTCTTCAGGGGTTACTCCTTGGATGTCAACAAAAATCTATGAAAAATTATTCTCAAATAAATATGCAATCTAAACGCAATCATATACGCAATATATACGTATTATCTACGCAGTCTATACGCAATCCATACGCACAACGTACGCAAGACATACGCATGGTATACGCAAACCGTACGCAATATATAAGCAATATATAAAACTTCTCACAATAAATACCTGTCTTCTCTTTAAATTAACAAATAATTTGGCAGTCTTCTCAGTATTATACACAATGTCATCAGACCATCGAAGGAAACAGGGCCTTCTATCAGGATACTTTGGGAGATGAATAGAAGTATGCTCCAGGAACCAAACCTGCATAAAATTGAGATATTCTCAGTTAGTTTTAGCAAAACAATTAGTCAATTAAAATGATTAATTAGAATTGTTTTAGCACTCACAATAAGCAGTGGCACAAATCTATTGACATAACCCGTTGGTCTGTTTTTTGAGATCTTCATAGATACATTATTAAAATCTTCAACCAGGCATTCCCAAATTGGCCATGCCCAATTAATTGATGAAAAATCATCAACATTATTTGCTATTATCTTTAACATCTTAGGAACTTTAAAGTTGCTTTGTTGGAAAAATAAATTAGAACATAAATACATAATAAATGTTTTCAACATGGTATCTGGGGAGCTTTCCCTAGTCAACTCAAACATTTTAGTCTTAATATCCTTTGAACTGATTGTTGAAGTCAGCAAGGTCATCCAAGTAATCTCCTCACCTCTGTTTGGTAGTCTAGTCAGGATGGCCACTTCATTAGCTGTGAAAGGTACAACATGGCCCTCTATAATGAAGCTTTGCTTTTCAATGTTCCACATTGTCAGTAGCTGATAGATAAGTGGGGCGTTTTGCTCAAATCCAAGAAATTGAAGAAATTAGTAAATATTCAATTCCTTCAATTTTTTTCAATTTCAACAGGAATTATATCAGAAAATGTATCACACATTGTTCTGAAGGTCGAAACATAACATCTATATGATATAGGATGGACGTAGATCTGTGTAGAATAAGAAACTATAATTATTTTAGAGAAGCAGGTGATACAAATTCAGTACGCATATAAAACGCAATAAAATACGCATATTATACGCAATGTGTACGCATACCATACGTGAAAGTTCGTTAGGGATGTTAAGCCCTATATGAACTGGCCCAAGGCTAAGTAAAGAGAGAAAGGTGAATTGAAAAACTTTAAAACCAAAAACATGAACCAAATCACCACAATCAAAGTGCGGAATAAAAATAAATGCGGAAGCGATAATAAGAAAAGAACACACTGGATTTATAGTGGTTCGGTCAAACCTTGACCTACGTCCACTCCTTGGAGGCACCCTCCAAGTATTACACTAAAAAGTGTCTCTCATTTAGCTCCCACAGCTAGGCGGAGAAGCCCTTACAAAATCACATCCACCTTCCCCGGTGCGGCGGAGTCGCCGGGTCCTTTGACACCAAAGAGATCTTCTTCTTAGGTGAACTTACCTCTCAAACTCCACCCTTTTCTCTCTCCCTTTCAAGCTCTCTCTTCAAGTTTCCCCCACAAGAACGAAGCTACAATGGCTGCCAAAGACACTTACAAAGTGCCTTGCCATAGCTTAAATAGAAGCTCTCAAAATGAGCTCATTAATGCAAGTTGCCGCCATTATCGTCTAGGACGATAGGTATATCGTCCTGGCCGATTAGTTCAAATATGAGGAAAATCGTCCTGAATATCGCCATGAAATGAAGCTGGATGATGTCTAATCGTCCCGGACGATCTTGCGATCGGCCTGGACGAAATCCCCATTAATTGCTTTACAAAACTATATGAGAAATTTTGGAAAAATTGCTCTGGATCGGCCAAGACGATATTTTATAGTCCAGGCCGATATACCAGGACGATATCCAAAAATAAGATTTTCCTAAGTAGATATGGCGACAGATTCTTGCTGAATTGAGCCAATCGTCCTGGCCGATATAAAATCATCTAGGACGATGTGTTTTGCAAAAAGACAGCTGCTTTAATGAGGATGCCCTAATTAGGGTTTCTACTTTTGTCAGATCGTCCAGGACGATATAAATATCGTCCCGGATGATGTTACCAAAAATAGAAATCTTTTAGGGTACAACAGAAAAACTTCCAAGTTATAAATCATCAGATGCCACACCAAATACAACAGACTCAAGAAAGGAAAAAGATTACAAACTGACACAGATCTAGTCTACCCAATCTTGAGCTGGTTCTAGATTGCAGTCTGATCGTGTAGACCTGAAATGTTAACATATAAGGCAATCGTAGAGAAATAAGAAATGTTTGCTATCATCAAAATCATAAACCATTGATTCGCAATAATATGCGATGTGTACACATACCATACGCGATGTGTACGCATACCATACGCAATGTACGCAAAAGGATGAGAAAAATATCAGCAGAAATCTAGGGTTTAGGGTACACTAATCATTTTTCTTTATTGGAAGTTTAGTTTTATGATTTAAAGATCTAAAGTACTTATTATAAAATGTTAAGGTTTGTCTTCAACATATACGCAGAAAATAAGGGAAATGTACGCAGATTATACACATTGTGTACAAAGAAAATACGCAGAAAGAACGAAAATGGTGAGATAAATATAAACTTTTATAGTTACTCGGAATAATTTTAATTTATTTTTTGGTTTCTTCAGCAAATACGCGTTGAATACCAAAGATATCCGTAGTTCATTTTATGTCAATGTAAGAATTTTTACCCTTTCTCTTTGCAGGTGAATCCATTCCCTCGTCCATGATGAGAAGAAGAGATTGCTGGAGGAATTCAGAAGATGTTTTTTGCTTGAAGCTCGGGAGAAATGGAGCGAATGGCCGAAATGTGGAATTTGGAAAATGTTAAAAGTTTCTGCCTTTTTCATTGTATATACTGGGCGGACCTTGTATTATTTACTCTCGAAAATACAAACGGGTCGGGCCTTTACTTTCCACGTTAGCACGCCACGCATTATGTTTTTATTGGCTACTATTAGAGACCGAACACATCGTTGTGAGCGGATTTCACACAGAATAATTTCTCCTAGAAAATGGCAAATTATTCTATGCGGAGACCGCACTCAAGTTTAAGTTCAAATTTGCTGTGTTTTTGTGATTGTATTGAAAATCGGACTAGACCGGCCGGTTTGACGGATGCAACCATAAATTGGTCTTATGGCCGGTTCGGTTCTCCCTGAGATCCAGGCTAGCAACGAACCGGTCAAAATCGGTTTGAACCACTGGAAATTGAACCGGTCAACGATCGGCCGGTTCAACGATCGGCCGGTTCGGTCAAATATCTTAAGAACCGACCGGTTCAATTAATAATATATTTAAATATTTTATTTTTATATAAAATGTTTAAATAAATATTAAATTAATTTAAATAATATGATTCCAAAATTTTAATTATATTATATATTGAACATTAAATTAAATATAAATAATCTAGGTTACATGATGTCATAATACCATGAAAGCTCTTAATATATGGACAAAAAGTTGTATATAAACAATATAACATAAAACTCCTAAGTGATGTGGGACTAAAAAACTAGTAGTTTTTTTTTTCAACATTCAACAATGTGTGTATGAGACTTTTTTGAATGAAAAATTGTTGGAAATTTTTTTTGTAGAATATTCAAATAAAAAATAATAATAATAATTTTTAAACTTCTTAAATTTATTATTAATTATATATTTATAATTATTCAAATAAAAATAATTATTTATAATTTTTAAAGTTCTAAAACTTTTTCTAAATTCGAAATTAAATGATAGAAAAATAAAAATATTAAAAAATTATATTTTATGAAATTACAAATATAGTTTTATAATGTAAAATATAAAATATATATATATATATATATATATATATATATATATAATTTATTTATATGTAAATTATGCTTAAATATATAACATAAAACAATTATTTATATATTTATATGTAAACTAAATTTTTATTAAATATAAATTAAAATCAAAGATTGAAGATTTTTTATATTTAAATTTAAAATTAGTAATTATTTATATTTAAATATATAACATAAATATAATAATTATTTATATTTAATTTTAAAATTATGTAATATATTATATATGTATGAATTTATTTATTTTTTAGTCTAAAAATTCTTAGAATTATAAAATGTTTTAGAATAAATTATCATTATTATTATGTTAATTTTTATTACTTTTATTATATTATTATTTATTATGTCATCCGTTTCGACCCCGGACCGGTCGAACCGGTCGCACCATGAACCTCTCATTTTTCCGGTTCGTTGTCCACTCCGGTTTTTCCAACCTTGGTTTTTATTGTATTTTTGATGTATTTTTATAAAAGACGGCTAATATATATTTTTAATTATATATTAATTATTTTTTGTAAAAAATAAAATAAAAGAACAGTAAATATTTTTCTAATTGAATATTTGCTACTCTTTTGTTGTTCTTTTGTAAATACTCAGCAAAAGCATAGTAAAAGAATAGCTAATGCGCGATTAAAATTATATATTAGTTGTCTTTTGCAAAAATATAGTAAAAGTATAGTAAAAGAGAAACAAAAGCGCAGCTAACCCGAATGTAAGCTTGTGTGCGGTCTCCGCACAAAATAATTTGCCCTAGAAAACATAGGAAATTTTGAATTTATGATTATGCTGCATAATCGCCACAATTGTTTGATTTGTTTGTTATCAAAATAAAAACTCTGAATTTGCTCTGAAATTTTAATATATATACAAATAAAGTTTTGGACAAAAAATTGCTCTATTTTTTCTTCTATGCATTTTTGGAGACTACAATATTCGTTCTTGAGTGACTGGCGGACATTAAAGCTCCAAAGCACCCTCCTTTGTATCTTCATTAAGAACTGCTTGATCATGTTCTATTTCTGCAAAATTTTGAGGTACATGAACATTATTTACAAACCCAGAAACTTCAGTATCAATATTTCCAAAACTATCACCATTAAATTTATTGAAATCCTTCACATCTGAAGCGAGGCTATTAATCTTCTCAACAACAACATAAACAACCTCATCCTTCTTCTTGAATTCTTCCTTCAATCTTAATTCTTCTGATGTAACAATATTAATATTAGAATGCACTTTCCATGAGTGAGAAGCTAAGTCACATGAAACCAATTTTTTCAGATGATAGAAAGGCTTAAATCTATTAGTAAACTTGAAGTTCTTCTTCCTATGGATAACATGAATCCACGGACCATAAGAGTTAGATTTATCACTAGCCTTATTACCAATAGTTTCAGCAGACGTATTCTTCAAACCATCAGGAAGTTCTTTAATAAGGTTATGAGCAAAATTCTATGGATTTAACTTAGACTGCACTTGAACTTGGTCCCCATTACTCTTCTTACAACATAGATGATTGTGACCAACTCTTCCGCAACTAAAATAGAATGACGATATCTTTTCATATTTGATTCTTTGAAAGAATCTACCTTGAGAACCTTCAATCCAAATTCCTGATGGGATTTGAGCATCCAATTTAATTCAAACATAAATCGTAGGGAATTCACTTCCCCTCCCCCCAATTAAACATATTACCATCCAAGTAAAGTGGGATACCAACCCTAGAAGCAATTTGAGCAATATTGTACTTATACCAACAATTTAAAAGGTGATGATGCAAACGAATCCAAATAGGTGAGTATATATCCTTCATAGTTGATGGTGAAAAATGAGGATTCCAATTGTCCATACCAATGATGTGATTACTGATGAATAGAGGTCTTCCACTCATAACAGATTCTTTTGCTTTCTGAGCATGAAAAGAATAGAGAAACCAATCCATTCCCAGGCTAGTTGAGTGAAATGCACCAAACATGTTCCATTGACTCCTTAATTCAGAACTAATCATTGAAACCATAATTGAGTTACCAAACACCTTAACCACCATAGAATTATGAAGTTTATGAATGTTAGCTTTTTCATTTTGAGGTTCTAATTTGATAGCAACACCATCATTAGTCAATTTAATATTAACTTCTACAGGCACAACTTTAATATATGGAGGTTTCTTCAACACATTGGGAATTTATTTCACTGCGACAACATTAGAATTGTTCTGACGAGATTTCTCCAAAGCATTTCCACAAACATCTTTAGGTGCTTCATTGCAATTGGTTTTTTGAAACAATTCCTCTTTTATCATTTCGATTTCTCCTTTTTTAGCAAAGAATTTTTCATACCATTGACATTGTTAGAAAATCTACTAACTTTTAACACTTGACCCGCAGAAGATAATGCATCTTTATCAAATTGATCTTCACGAATGGAACTATTTTTATATTGAAATTATTGGAGATTGAAGGAACAACTATAGAGTCATACAACAATACACTCTTACCCTTACCGGTATAAGAAACCACATTCAAAGGTTTAAAGAAATCTAAAACCTCTCTAATTACTTGAGGAGTTCATGAAATCAATTTCCATAAATCCAAACTCCTACGAGAAATAGTACTACCTATAAGATGGATGTGAGGGATAACTACCGGCGGTGGCTTCCGATCAACCCCCACCATGACTGTGGTGGTGGGCGCTGAACCACCCACAGAAGATGCTCTAACTAAAATTAAAAAAAAGACACTCTCTCACTAGATACATGGACACTCTCTCACTAGTCAACATAAAGAATTTCAAGCGTACCACTCACTATGGCTTGATGGATATGGTGGAAAGGAAAATGAAGAATATTCAAGACTCCTTGGTCAAGCTCTAAGGGGAATTACAAAGGGATGACACTCCTAAAGGTTCTTTTAACTTCGTAATTTGCCAAAAGATATTTGACTATTGAGCACTAACTTTCATACTTATCCCATAAATAAGTGAAGAGGAGTACAACCTACTGATCATATGATCTAGAAGGGACAACCTGAGCTTGCCAATGCTTTCTCAAATGATATTATCAAGTTCATGCAGCCTCTCAAATTCAAAGTGCCACACTTGGAGTCTTACAAGGGAAAGACTAGTTCAATTAATAATATAGAAAATTTTGAATCAATGACCTCTCTACTAGATATTAATAATACCCTTAAGTGTTTGTTATTCATTCCAACACATAAAGAGTTGGTGCTTAGGTGTAGGGTGTCAATATTTTCCACAACCAAAAAACTTAACCTGAACTCGAACTAAAAATTCTAGATTAGGGTCGACTTGTTTGTTATACGTATCAAGTTCGGGTTCAACAAACCAACCTATTTCAAAAATTGGGTCAGCTTCATGATAATACAGAAACTCGAGAATGTCCTACATCATATCCACCTTTCATGGTACTTGGCCTCTTCTTACCACTCCGTGCTCAAGGCTCAAATGATCATATCCACTTCTCCCACGAACCGCATCCTAGCTCACCTGCTCTACTGCTCTTGCAAGGCATTTACGATCTAACCCTCCCGTTTCTGTAGGATTTGATCTGACTCAGTCACTCTCGTATGGCTGCATTTATCTCAGACTCTCGCGAGATGAGTCTACACCATAATGGCGAGTTTAACCACCCATGCGTAATATGCTTTCTCACTCCACCAATTGACCCAGTTAAATTTAGGTTTGTGGGTCAGGTCGGGTCAACTCGGTAACCTGATGGGTTACGTCTGAGTCTAAACTTTTAACCTGATTATAAAACTGAGTTAGGTTAGGGTCAACCCACTTTAACCTGGGTCAGTTCTAGGTTTGACTCGAACCTACCCAAAACCTGATTTTGACACCCCTACTTAGATGGTTTATTTTTTTTGTCATTGGGAGTGATCACCTCCTCTATGTTTAAGAGTATGTTCATATCTCAATTTGACATTTCCCAAAAGCACCATAGGGACTTGTGATCTCTATTGAAGACGAGGCAAGAAGTAAGGAAATCACCGAGAAACTTTATAGTGAGGTTCAAAAAAGACATATTAGAAGTGAAAGTTCTCGAGCCTATAGTCGCCCATGTCACGATGATCCAAGAACTAAGTAAAGGCCCTTTAAAATATGTACTTAGGTTGTTGCAATTAAAGACCCTTGCTAAGCTATTGAAGCTAGCCTATAATCATGTAAATGCTAAATAATACGACAAGGTGGTTAAATCCTCCTAAGCCACTCACCCTTATAAACTTGTTGCTAGTAGGGAGCAGAAATGAGGATGTTATAAAGAATTCAACCTAAGGATACGAGGGATAAGAGTCTAAAACCACTCATGACTAGGTAGTTCAAAAGTTTCCTTAGAAGAAAACAATGGAGGAGTTAGCATTGGAATAAAGGTAAGTTCAATATGAATGCAAAAGTTTCTAATGAAGTCATTTGTTATGAATGCATGAAGCTTGGACATATAAAAATAGATTCCCTAAATATCAAAGCTAATCCTATCAAGGAGAAAATTAAGGAGAAAACTAATGTTAGGAAGGGCAAGAGAAGAATGTAAAGAGCTTTCTGGATTGACTCAGCTTCGGACTTCTCAAAACTAAAAGAAGAAGAGGAAGTCACAAATTTGTGGTTAATGACAGATAAACTTGATCATTTAGATCAAGAGGATGTATGTGACTTGTCCTATAATGAATTATTTAAAGTTTCTAAGAAAATTCATAATGCATATAAGAAGCTTAAAAAATTGCATGCAAATCTTAACCTCGAGCATTTGAATTTACGAAAAGAATATGAAAATCATAAGAAAGTTCATGCATCCATAGATAGCAACTATATGGCCCTGTTGGATGAATTTGATGATTTGAATAAGAAACATGATTTATTAAAAACATCTTATACTGACCTTGAGAATGATTTTAAGTTGTTTATAGCTGAAACGGATCAAAGAGAACATGAGTGGAAAGTTTATAATTCAATTTTAGAAAGTGCAAACTCATATCTTAAAGAAAAAACTGAAAGCTTTTAAGGTAAATAAGACACCTCTCACACTTGAACAATTTTACAATCCTAATTAAAAGTATATAATTTCAAAATCTAGGAAAAGATGTTATAACTCACATAGATTAGTAAATCCTTTTCCTAGTGTCAAGTGCTTTTCCTGTGAAATGATAGGACATATTTCCTACACTTGTATAATTCATAGTATAACACATATAGTGTGGAGATCTAAGATTCATAAATCACAGCATGCATCTGGATTTTCATTATCAAGAGGTGAACCTAAATTTATTTGGGTTCCCAAGTCTAAAGTTTGATAATTTTGCAAAAACGCTCTCATACAAACCCTTGTGAGAGTATTTGGTACCTGGATAATAGATGTTCGAAACATATGATTAGAGATACAACTCAATTGGTATCACTCAAGGCCAGGGAAGGAAGCAAAGTGACACTGGGAGATAATTCCACTATGAGAGTGGTAGGTATAGGTATGATTGGAAATAAGAACAATTTAATTATTGAGAATATTTTATTGGTTGAAGGTTTAAAACATAACTTGTTAAGTACTAGTTAGCTTTGTGATAGGGGTTTTAATATTAAATTTTTATCTACAAGCTGCATTATAAGCCTAAATAGAATTGATGTGTTGCATGAAAATAGGGTAATAATATATAATGCTTGATTTAAATTATTTTAAATCTTCTAATATTTTTTGTATAAAGACTATCACTTATGAATCTTAGTTATGACATAGAAGACTTTATCATGCTAGCTTAAAAAATCTTAGGAAGATTACACAAAAAGAATTGATTAGAGGTATACCCAAATTAACCTTCACTAAAGATCACTTGTGTAATGTATGTCAATTAGAAAAATAAGTTAAGTCCTCCTTTCATTCAATTAAAGATCTTAGAACTAGAGAAACATTATAAGTCATGTACATGGATCTTTTTAGACTGGTTAGCACTATAAGTTTAAGAGAAAAAGTTTTTGGGTATATAATTATTGATGATTATTTAAGATTCACTTGGATTAGATTCTTATCATATAAGAGCGGATCATTTGAAGATTAGAAACATTTCTAATTGGATTTAGAGGAAGATAGGTTATGAAATTCTTTCAATTCAAAATGATTATGGAGAAGAATTTAAAAATGAAAAATTTAAAGTTTTATATAAAGAACAAGAAATTGATCACAATTTTTCAACACCCAGGACTCCTATATATAATGGGATTGTTGAGAGGAAAAATAAAACTTTGATAGAAGCTGTTAGAGCCATGTTGTTTGAATATTCACTTCTAAAATATTTTTGCGTTGAATCGATTTATACAACTTGTTATATTTTGAATAAGGTGATTATTTTATCTAAGTTGAATAAGATATCCTATGAACTTCTTAAGAGAAGAACACCCAACCTTTCACATCTATATGTCTTTGGATGTAAGGTGTTTATTCGTAACAATGATAAAACTGTTTTAGAAAATTTTGATCCTAAATCTGTTGAGGGATTTTTTTTAGGATATTTAAGTGTTGACAAATTCTATAGAGTTCTTAACAGAAGAACTTTGGTAGTTGAGGAGACAACCCATGTTGTTTTTTATTAATATAATATTTTAGAGGGGTCTAAGTTGGAAGAAGAAGGTGTCGAAGAAATAGCCCAAAGTGCTGAAAATGCAAATCTTGAAGAAAAGGTTGAAACAAAAGTTACATTGCCTAAAGAATAGAAATATCCTTAGTGTTGGAAACTCGTTCAATATGAATTAGGATGTTAAGCCTAATTAATTGTCCCAAGGCTAACTAAGAGGGGGGGGGGGTGAATTGGTAATTTAAAAATTACACTTCTACTCTTGGATTTTTAGAAAACCTTTTAATTATTAATGCAAGTTAAATTTAAAGTTTAAAAAAAATAAACTTTTCAACCAGAGTAAACAACTTGCAATGAAATTAAATGCAGAAGAAAAATAAGAAAGAACACACCAGATTTATAGTGGTTCGGTCAAATCTTGACCTACGTCCACTCCCCGGAGGCACCCTCCGAGTATTGCACTAATACCACAAAGTGACTCTCCTTTTGCCCCCACAGCAAGGCGGAGAAGCCTGTACAAAATCACTTTCACCTTCCCCGGTGCGGCGGAGTAGCCGATTTCTTTGACACCAAAGAGATCTTCTTCTCGCCAAAACTTCCCTCAAGACGGCCCTTGAATCCGATGGTACTGAAGTGCAAGTTTGCCGGAGCAACCGTGTGAATATCCCCTCCACACTCCCTTGAAATCCCCTCCAAGGATCTTCTCCCTCTCAAACTCCACCCTTTCCTCTCTTCCTTTCAAGTTCTCTCTTCTAGTTTTCTCCCAAAGAACGAAGACACAATGGCTGTCAAAGATACACTTTGTCGTCCTTTTACACTCTCCAAGTGTCGGCAGAGAACCGGACCTATGTTGTTGAACTTCACTTGAGAGCCTTCAAAGGAGATGGGAAGAAACAAAGAGATCTTCTTCTTCAAGTAACCTTGTGAATCCCTCACAAACCCTTCACTTGATCTCTCACTCTTCACTCTTACAATCTCTCCCAAACTCTCACTCTCAATGATCCCTCTCAAGAGAAAACAACTCCAAAGGCACATGTAATAGTTTATAGGACTCCTTATATAGAAAGGACATGAAAAATCGCTCAAAAAACTGCAAGTATTCAATTATGTACATAGTGGATCGTCCTGTACGATCGTGGATCATCCTGGACGATTTTACTTAAACGATTTGAAACGACCCTATTTGAATATGTGTACGAAATGTCTTCGTACAGCTGATCGTCCTGTACGAACTAGGTTCGTCCAGTACGAACGGTTATTACAAGGTCGGTTCTAGAAACTGCTGAAAACTGTCCTAAGTCGGTTAATCGTTTGGACGAAAATTTCATAAAATCATACCATTTGGTAGCAGTTAAAAGAAGTCTGATATATCTTTTGGAAACTCAAAACTTAGGAATATGATATCTAAGACACATATCTTCTTTTAAAATCATTGGATATTCTGATTCAGATTTTATAGGATGTAGGGTTGATTAAAAAAGTAGTTTTTGAACTTGTCAATTCAGCAAAAACTTCTTAATTTTTTGGTCTAGCAGAAAATAGTATTCAATGGTTCTCTCTACTGATGAAGCTGAATACATTGCCTTAGGTAGTTTTATGGTACAGGTTCTTTGGTTAAAATAATAACTTATTGATTTAGGATTTTTTATTGGCACTATTCCATTTTTTTGTGATAATATAAGTGTTATATGTATTTCAAAGAATCCTATTCAACATTCTAGAACCAAACATATAAATATAAGACATCACTTCATTAGAGATCATATGACTAAAGGAGAAATTGAGCTACATCATGTATCTACTGAAAATCAACTTGTAGACATTTTCATAAAATCACTTATTTTTTAAACGTTTAGCACCTTAAGAACCAGATTGGGTATAATTGATATTCATGCCTGAGAATTAAAATTCAACAAATTCCATTTGTGATGTAACTTATTATTGACCCTCGGATTTTAGAAGGTTTTGGAATTGAGGCGTGAGGAGAGAGAAGCTCCACAAATTGAGGAAGGTTTTGGAAGAAGCTTTCGACTGCATTCTTTGTAAATGGAGGTTGGTGGCCGGTCATCCTTGGATGACCGGAGCACCACAACCCTTAAATCTACCGCGCGTCCAACTTTGTTGGATACAAAAGGTAGTTTTACATTCAATACAGCTTTTCTAATTTTTTAATTCTCCTCTTGTGATTAGAGAGGGAGGATTGGTTTCTAAGAAGAAATCTTTGATGGAGAATGGAAAAGGAAAAGAAGTAATGGATGATTTGAATAGTAAGTCTTTTTCATCCAAGCCAGTTTTTATCCCTAGAGCAAATGATTTGGAGGCTTCCACATCTGGTGGCTATGATCACAATTTGAATAATTCTAATGTGTGGATTAAAAAACCACACATTAAAATTAACTCGATTAAATTTCATGAAGAAAGTAAAGATGCTAATGTGGTTAAACTTGACTTGGAAAGTGAAAAATCCAATGTTCATGTTTTAAGAAATTCTTTGGTAGTGAAGATCCTTTAAAAAAACTTGCCCTTCTCTAATTGTGCTTTTGAATTAAGAAGGCAATGGGTTAAATTTGGAAGATTTCATATTACCTCTCTTGGATTAGAGTGGTTCCTGTGCTTTTTTCAATCACAGGAAGCTATGGAGGAAGTCCTCAATGGAGGACCTTGGTATGTGGGTGGTTTCGTCATTGGACTAGATAAATGGTCCCCAAATTTTTCTCCTCATTCCTTGGATGGGATTTCTTCTCCCATTTGGGTTCGTCTTCCCCACTTGCCGTTACATTGCTGGGACAAAATAAACATTACGAGAATTGTTTCAAGTATAGGTAATCCTTTACTATTGGATGGAAACATGTTTAGATGGGGGAGAAGAGAATTCGCGAGAGCTTGTGTTTGTGTAAAATTGAACTCAAAACTCCCTAGTGGTACTTGGGTTGAAGGTATGCATGGAAGATTTTTTCAAAAATTTGAATTTGAAAATTTATCTTCTATTTGTTTCAAATGTGGAAGAATTGGACATATATATGTGGTATGTCCAAATGGTTTTCATAATCTTGAATTAATTGAGAAGGAAATTCCCAAAGATCCTTCGTTAGTTGAAGATAGCTCTTATGGACCTTGGATGCACGTCAAATTCAAATCTAATAAAAGTATTAAAAATGTTAAAACAAATTCTCGCCGGATCTTTGATGGATCAGTTTCAGACTGTATGCCTTTGAAGAAAGCTCAAAATTAAACTTCAAAAACTGCTGAAATCAAGGGAGGAGAAGAAGTTGCAGTTAGCCTCAATTCAAACTTGGTGGTTGAGCCGAATATAGCTCATAATACAGATTTTGAAAACATTACATCTGGCTCGTTGAATGCTGAAACAAGAGTTGAAAATGCTAATATTGATTTGATGGTTACATCAGATGAAGAAGATTATTCCGGAGATCAACATAGCAATGCTGTTATTTCAGGATTTCAAAATTCAAATTTTGAAATCCCACAAATCATGGAGGAAGATAAGGCAATTGAGGAGATAAAGCCGGTTTCATCTCTAGCAATGCCAGCTGGACAAAATAAGTTGAACAGAATTAATAATAACACGGATGTTATTCCAGCAATTCAGATTGCTGAAATTCCCGAATTCAAAAACCCACATATGAAGGAGGCAGTTGAGAAGTTAGAGGAGCAGGATTCGTTATGTACACCCTCTAAGGCAGCAAAAAATTCTGAAATATTTTCTAATATTGATAAAATAAAAGATGGATTTTCTAATACCATCTCTCCTCCTTCTACTATCAGTTTAGGTTCAAAAAAACTATTTTTTTGAAGAATAAAAAAGGATCTTCGTTGGAGCAAGGATCTTCTGGTTCTAAGCACAAGCTCTTCAAAGAATTACAAGAGCTAAGACCGTTGAAAGATCAAAATAGAAGGAGGATTACTGATCTCAGAATGAAGAACGATTGCAGAAGTTCTTCCCAAAAAACTCAAGTAATATGATGCCCGAAATTCTCATTGATAGCAGCAAAGTCGTAAGATACAAAAGTATGGAAATTCGGATCAAAGAATTTTCCATATATTTAGCTTGGTATTACAGCTTTGGTTTTTGGAAAAGACATCTACAATACTTATTTTTCTTTTGCATAGGTATTTTGAGATTGTCTTATTACTTTAGTACTTTTCTTTGGATTATCTTTTATAGCTGCTGTTTTCTTTTGGCATTTTTGTTTTTTAAACTTATTATATTTGGTTATGGGATCGTTACTATATCCTATTCTTTAACCGAATGGGAACTCTGGGATACTAACCAACCCTCGGGTTGTTTCAAACTTTGGTATCCCCTGCATCTCAACGGTTTCAAAATAGGAAATAGTGGGTTTCATTTCAAAATTAATAGGTTTAAAGTTAACAAAATTGCTTTCAATAAGGATCCTTTTTCTTTTAATCAAGGATCTAGTAGTTTTTACTTCCTAGTTTGTATTAGGATTTGTTTTCTTTCCTATTAATGCAACTTTGCATCTTCTCTAAAAAAAAAAAAAAAAAAGATGCAACTTATTATTAATGTTTATGTTTTGTTGTTGTTTCTGATTTATTTTTGTTTATTTGTTGATTTTTGTTTTCATTATTTTGGGTTTGATTTCTCTTTTGTATTATTTTTGTTTTTTATTTTTTTTGTATCTCATGGATCTTGTTTGACTTATTTTTGGAAAAAGTCATCCTTATCATGTGCAAATCTAAAAAAATTCTTTTTTCTATTGTACTGTATGAACTACTTGCGTACTATAAGATATCACTAGATTTTGCATTATAATTTTTTTAAGTTTCTAAGATGAAAATGTGTTTTTTTAAACAGATCGTACTATATGAACACGTCATTGTATCATAAGAATACTTCATTTTTTGTCTATATGAATAGGGAGGAAATTCGAGTGCAATTATTTTTGAAGATCCTCCCAGATGAATACGTGTTCATTTGTAAGATTCGATTATCATTTTGTGTGTGGATGAACCTAACTGCCAAAGTACAGTCATTATTATCTCATTATCCCAGACGAACACCTATTTGTCTGTACGATCATTTTGGTTAAAAAGATGTATAAAATGACTCCTCATAATTGGTAGTTTATAAAAAACCATTTCATTTTTGGCAGTTTTCATTCGTATGTATGAAAATATTTTCATCCCGTACGAACTCATAATCGTACATATGAACCTTATTTTGTATTGTATGTTTGTGCCATTTTTCTTTAAATTGGAAGGTATTAATTAGTTTTTCTTCACATTCTCTGTTAATCGCAAACCATCTTGTGTTCAAACTCTAGAAATGGCAAGTAGCAGTAAGCGAGCTCGAACGTCCAAAGGCTCTTCCTCTCATTCTAGTCAACTAGATAAGAACTTCCTTTCCAAAGAGAATGAAAAAGCCTACCTTTGTTTCTTTGAGATGAAGATGACTCCTTCTCGTCTCCTTATCCAAAGAGACATTAACTTTTCTATAATGCCTCTTTTTTATTCTACCCAATTCTTTTTCATTCTCACCTTAATCTATGCTTTCCATCATGATACATTTCCCTATTTCCTTACCATTCTAAGAATGAATGAAAACCATACCAATATGTCATCTTATATTTTTAAACAAAGAGGAGAGATCGCCAAGGAAGATTTAGGCACTTACCTATACCTTAGAACTGAAGGGGTAAGGGCACACACAATGACTTCTTAGTCTTATTTTGACTGGTCTACCATTACTCAAACCCTTAGAGGTGTTGCTTCAATCAATCACCTATTTCGTGTGTACTACTTGAATCAAAATGCCAGGATCATCCAGCATGTATTAAGAAATTCTATTATTCCTAAATCTGGTGATCGTATTAACCTACATCCTTTGCTTTCTATAGTCACATATATTATTATGACAAACACTCTAATAGATGAAGTCCAATTAATTCGGAACTACATCTATAAACTTACTGACATTGAACTTCCTAACAATAGAAGAAAAAAGAATGTGGCTTTAAGACACATGATCACCAATATTCTTGAAAATAAGTACAATTTGATTCATCCTGATCGACCTACCTAGATTCCAATCTATTTCATTGATGTTTCGTTTCATTCTCTTTTCAACCAGGACCAAGGGGATGAGGGAAAAGATTTTAATGAAGGAGGACCTGCACCAACCCCTACTCCTACACCTACACCTACACCTACACCTACTCCTAGACCTGAGCATCATTTATTTCAAGAAATGGTCCAGTGATTTGATAGACTTGAATCTCATTTTGATCAATAGTTTGATCATATTGAGACTCACTTAGACCACCAAGATGCAAGATATAATGAATATACAGGCTGGGCTAGAGGACAGTTTGACTCTCTGAATACTCAAGTAGCTACAATTGATAGCTACTTTTATATGTTCACTTCTCTTCAGCCACCTCTAGATCAAGATCCTTCGACGTACTGGTTTTCTTTTTCTGTTGTACTTAATGTATGTTTTATTTCTTTATGTACTCATGTGATGGATTTGTGATATTTTGTTTTTTTATTAGTTGTACTCAATTTTTATGTTTTATGAAATATTTATCTTGTGTTATTTTTTAATCCTCCTAAACTTTCTTAAGTTTCTATTGTGCAACTTACTAATGTTGATTTAAGAGAAAATTTTAAAATATTTTGTACTCAACTTAGTTTTCTCGTAAAATTGTTTTTCTTTTCCCAAACTTTAAATCAATTTATAATTTAGATTTAGATAATAAGATTATTTCAGTGTTCTAATAGATCACTATCTTAAAATTATAATTATTGCAAAATTAGTTATGTTTCATTTATTTTTTTATTCAATGTGTTGATTTTATACTTGACAATAAGATTTTGTTTTGTGGATTATTATTCTTTATATGAAAATTTTCTTTTATTTGGAAGATAATCACACAAGCTAAGATTTACTGAATTAGGTTGTGGAAAGAACAAAATATCAAAAGATGCACAAAGTGTGCCAAATTTCAAAAGAGACACAGAATGAGCCCAACATGAAAATGATGCGCATTGTCGCCAAATTTGAAATGAGGCACAAAATTAGCCAAAAATGAAAATATGTGTAATGTTCGTCACTCAAATATTTCTTATTGATAAAGAGGCATAAAATGAGCCAACACTACATTTAATTCTTTCATATACTTTAATTCTTAAAAAAATCATTGCATTAAATAATAATTTCATGAAAATATAAGATCTCTATTTTAATATTTTTTTATGATTATTCTATTTAATATTTCTACTTTATTGGGCAAACATTAAACATGTTCAACTTTTCTTATTTAAATTATTTTTTGGCTTAAAGTTTGAGTCTTTCTATTTTCAATCAATAATTTAATTTTGTTTGTGCAAATAGTTTAAAATTCTCTTCTTTATCATATATTAAATTTTTCTATAGCAACTTAATTTATGTAGGAGATTATTTTTTTATGGAAAAATAGGGGAGGTTATTGTTTGTATTTTGGTTTGAGGTATTATTTGTGTTATGTTTGAAGTCTTTTGGTTTTTTGTTTTGGTATGTTTTTTTTTTTAGAATTTATGTTCTCAGGTGGAGGTTATTTCGTGTACTTTATTTTTATGTTTGTTTATAAAACCAAAATTTAAAAATGGGATGAAATTTTTATGATCCTCATGTTGTTTATTTTTAACTTCATTGATTAGTAGTTTAGGAGAAATGGATTTTATTTGTAGTTCAAACAATAATTATTTTTGCTATCATAAAAAAGGATAAGATTATTGTAACTCAAGAATACAGCTTGAGAATGTGTTTTTTGATGATATAAAAAATATTATTATTCTATTATTTTTTGATATATATAAACTTTTTGTACTATACGAAGTTTGTTCGTACAGATGAATCATAGAGTATGAAATGAGTGCATACCAGTTCATCCCAAATAAACTCATTTGTTTTTGTATTGTTCGTACTGTACGATGTAAGTTCGTATAAATGACTAATAGAGTATAAAATTAAGTGCATACCAATTTGGTCCAAATGAATTGATTTGATTTTGTACGGTTCATACTGTACAATTTCAGTTCATACAGATGACTAACATAGCATGAAATGGAGTCATCCACGTTCGTACCAAATGAAGCATAATTTGTGTTAACTATTAATACTGTATGATGTCAGTTCGTACAAATAATTGATAGAGTATGAAATAAGGTTTGTATATGATCGTACATAGATTTTTGAACTATTCATAAAGACGATCCTAGATCGTACTGTATGCTCTTAAGTTGGTTGACTTGTAATTTTTAATTTTCTGGACTATCTTTCTTAGGTTTCATATATAAGAGTCATAATAATTGACACTCGATACATTTGCTATGATTTTCTCTTGAGAGTGACCATTGAGTGTGAGTGTTTGAGAGAGATTGTGAGAGTAAAGAGTGAGAGTTCAAGTGAGGGGGAGTTCTGAGGGATTCACAAGGGTTCCTAAAGCGAGGATCACTTTTTCTTTTTCAAATTTCTGCCCATCTCCTATGGAGGCTTTTGAGAAAAGTTCTTCAACATTGTGTCACAGTACTCTGTTGTCACCAGGTTGATGAGAAAAGACATTGACACTCTACCGTCATTGGGAGGGTAAGAAATGACCTCGGTACTCTGCCATCAACAGGAGGGTGAGAAAGGATGAAGGTTCTCTATCATCACCAGGAGGGTGTGAAATGATAATGATACTCTACCATAATGGATTGGTGGAAGAGAGTTTGTAAGGTCTTCTCTACCTTACTATGGGAGCAAAAGGAGAGTCACTTTGATTTAGTGTAATACCTATGGAAGAAGTCTCCAGGGAGTGAATGTAGGTCTAGTTTGGACCGAACCACTATAAATTTGGTGTTCTTTTATTCACTTTAATTTTTCAGTATTTTTTATTTTTTTTGCACTTTAAAATTGGACGGCTCTATTTTAGAAATGGTCGTACTGTACGAACTCAAATTGTACTATACGAATAATGACAACTAACATGAATTTTTTAGGGTTTCTTGAAGCCCATTACTTAAGAAAGTTTTAGTAATTCTTCTTATAATGAAGAGATTATTGAGTGACATCTAAAGGTACTTTGAGAGATAAGCTTTTGAGAAATCTAGGGTTTTAGAGAAAGGAGAAGGTAAGGTTAAGCGTAAGGGAGGAGTGTGAGGGGATCACATAATTCCTCTAGGCTAGCTACACCCTTGCTCCTCCAATGACCTTGGTGAGTCTTGAAGACTCTCTTGAGTGAGAGGCTTCTAGGTGAAGTCCTTGAGGTACTATGTCTTCTCCAGGAGGGAGAAAAAGGAGTTGAGGTACTCTTCCTTCTCCAAGTTGGAGAAAAATGAGTCAAGGTGTGCTATTGTCATCGGGAGGGTTACATTAAATCCAGCACTATGCCATATTATGTTTGGTAAAAGTGAGTCTGTAAGGGCTTTTCTGCCTTGCTGTGGGAGCAAAAGGAGAGTCACTTAATGATTAGTGCAATACCCAGAGCAAAGGACTCTGGGAGTAGAGTTAGGTCATGGTTGACAAAACCACTATAAAAATCTATAGTGTATTTTTTCCTTTTTGCATTTTTACTATTATAACTGTTTGGGAAAATTGGTGATTATTGCTTCGTCTCATAAATAAAGATATCATCATAGTTTAATTAATATTTTTTATAAACTCGTTCACTTGCACATTAAATTAAAAATTGGTATTTTTAATTTCTGAAAACTTTTCAAAAATCTTATCATTGTTATTTTGAAGTTAAATTTTTTTTTTAAATTAGTAATTCACTCCGTCCCTCTTGGTGAACCTTGGGCTAGTTCCTTAAGGCTTAACAACCTTCACGAATGATGAAACAATTTCACAATGTTAGTATTAATTATGGGGGGAGTTCCTAAGGGTAGTGTTAATTATAGTCTAATAATAAATTTAGGGAATATGTGATGTCATGGGGTGCTTCTCTAGTGCTTGAAAGGTGCATGTATTATTTATTATAGATCTTCAATCGTAATGGTAACCTAAATTTCACATAGATAGGATTGTATTGTGGTATGGTTAGCTATGATTCTATGGTTTGAAAAAATTCAATAAGAAGCTCTATGTGGTAGGGGATGCTAGATAGATAAGGAATTTGGGGGTAATAGTGACACATCAGTTTGGTTCTTGATATGATAGATTTTCTTAATCTAGCATTTTAGAGTTCATGATTGAGGCTTTTCTACATTATTCATATCTTATATGGTCCTCACTTTGGAGGCAGTCATCCAACTGATAAGTCTAAATTATGTAGTGTTTTACATATTTTATTTTTAGTGAACATATGTTGTTTGAATTGTGTTTGTAAAGAAAAACATTAAAAACTGATAGAAAATTCTAGGGAGCTTACTGCGCTACAATATACGATGAAACAATGTCATAGCATTGCCTTCAATACCACTGAGGTGCCTCAAATCAAACATTATAGTGCTAAGTTCTCTATTTGTCATCACTGCAGCATCACCAAAGCAAGCGTCATAGCAGTACCATCATTGTGGCATCAAGAAGTTAGCTTGGTAGTGCCAAATTCATTATTTTCAAATGCCATAGTGCCATAATTTCTCATGCCTTGTTGCCATTTTTTGCACTCGAATGCCACATCACTTGAATGTCAATAACATTGTAGCATTACAGTTATAACTTCTAAGGGTCAAGTTCTATCAATAAAAAGATGCGATTGTTCACTAAGTAATAGATCCACATCAGTAAGCACTTTGGTGGTGCAAAAGTTTCAGTGCTGAGGCGCTATTCATTTCAAGGGCATTGAGGAGCCAGTGTTAGATGTCTTTTTTGTCTTGTCCAATAAATAGTTGTGATGTTATACTTATTAGAAAGTTCAGTTACTTGTATAAAATTCAATATTTCTTGGAGTACTTCTCTAGTTTCCTCTTAGAGTAAAATCTAAGTGAGGTTAGGGAAGTACAAAATATAATCATTTGGAGTATTTACCTATGTTTCTTGGAGCAACTCTGTACGTTAAGGGAGAAGGAGTATAGATGAGATACTTTGATCCTTTTTGGTGATATCACTCTCTTGTATTTTCATTCCTCCGTAAGTTTAATGAAAATGAATTTGCTTGTTATTTATTATGTATGTCTACTTTTTTTAATCTAGATTGATGATCCAAAATGTATGTTAAGTATTAATAAAGGCTCTTATTCTATACATATGAAAAGATCTTTTCAATATTATCTTATTCTTAATTTAATACACATAGTAACCATATGTGTAGTTAAAATATAGTGTTATGTATGGCCTCAATAGAGGAATGAAAGAATAACTAGGAATACTAAGATAGAATGTTTGCATGCCCAGACATATGATGTAAAATGTTTTAGGTTTTTAAGGAGATATTATAAATATAGGAGGTCAATAGACATCTTTTTCACCCCTACAAGCTCGATAGAGATCTAGCGATGTATATGCTCTAAATCGCATCAATAATTACGAGTTTTATTAGGAAAGTATAAAATTTACTGTCATCAATTTAAAAATTTAATTAGATATTATATATAATATTTTTACTATTTTATTTAGTGATAATTATCATTTTTATTTTAGTAGGATAATAATTATAATTATAGAAAATAATAGTAGTTTATTGCAAGTGAGAATACTTCCTTATGGGTTCGACACTCTACTCTATCACTTTATTGTTTGATTCAACACATATACTTGTGTAGATTAAGTGGGATTTGTTAAATTTTTATCAAGGAAAAAATTATTTAGTGGTGATAGATCTCTAGACTTTTATATAATTTAAAAGCTCACTCCACAACCCCCATCACCAACTTAGGCCTTTAGAAGCTTATTTAACCTCGCTTGCTGGCCATAGAGGGAAAAGGAAAAGTGCACACTAGCGAGTAAAGAGTTCAAAAATTTGAAGGTGTAAGATGTTGTTAGTGGAAATATCCCTCTATTTACAGCCTTATGTCCATCATATAGTATGATCAGGTTTGACCAAATCATCCCATCAAGAACGTACACTCAATGGTCAAGTCATCCAGTATAATAAGGAATCATGCATTACAATCTTCATATTTTTATCATCCTTAGGACTTATTTGTAAGGCTTTTTGACTAAATGAATAATACAGTACAATTGATAATAATGATCGTAACAAATGGTTAAACTATAAATTAACCATTATATCCTATATGTATCGTATAGTATAATGTGTATTGTACAATACAAATTGAGGAATGTTTTAAGGTTTATGAGATGATCAGGAACACTTTTGATCAGTATTTAAGATAATTCATAACTTTAATCTATCAAGCAAGTTTACAGGGGTGTGAATGCAAATGTTGTTTTTCCTTTTTTCCTTTTGGTATGTTAAAGCATATGAAAAGAAGCTAAGAACTTACAAAGCACAGTGGATTCCACTAGCAGAATTTTGAATTTTTGTCTTTTGAAGCAAACGATAAAGTAGTTTCCCTTCCACGATAGCATTTTTCTCCATCTGCACATGCCGAACGAGTGATTCAAATTGAAATAAGAGTTGTTATCTTTTCATGTAGAGGCACTGGGCTAATTCTCTCCATAATGTATATTTTCACACTTCCTTTTCGTCTCCATATTTTCTATCACTCCCTGATTCTCTGAATTATATATCATCTTAAGTTTAGTGCACCAGGTTCCAATATGGGAGGCTTTTGTGGTTCCAATAGAGTTTTTGTTGCGGATCTGTTTTCATGGTTTATGATTTTGATGACAGCAAACACTCTTATTTCTCTACAACGACCATATTTACTAACATTTTAGGTCCACACGATCAGACTGCAATTTGGAACCAGCTCAAGATTGGGTAGACTAGGTCTGAGTCAGTTTGTACACTTTTTCCTTTCTTGAGTCTATTATATTTGGTGTGGCTCCTGATGTTTATAACTTGGAAGATTTTCTGTTGCTCCCAAAAGATTTCTATTTTTGGTAACATCGTCCGGGACGATCTGTCCAAAAGCAGAAACCCTAATTAGGGCATCTTCATTAAAGCAGCCGTCAATTTGCAAAACACATCGTCCTGGATGATTTTGTATCAGCCAGAATGATATGCTCAATTCAAAAAGAATCTGCTGTCATATCTAATTAGAAATAACCTATTTTTGGACATCGTCCAGGTGGATCGTCCAGGACTATAAAATATCGTCCAGGACGATCCAGGTTAATTTTTCTAAAATTTCTCTGGAATTTAAGGAAAGAAATTAAGACTTGATTTCATGATCAAATCGTCCTGGACGATCGCCAAATTGTCCTGGACGATCGCCAAATCGTCCTGGCCGATGTGCTGGACGATTGGACACCGGATAACTATTTTTCAGGGTGATGTTCAGGACGATATTTCATGACTTGTTCTGATCGTCCAGGATGATATATTATCATCATCGACGATATGAACAAACTTCTGCTGATCGTCTCAAATCATCCCGGTTGATTGGGCTTAAATTGCACTGATCGTGCAGGACGATATTAGTATCGTCCTGGACGATAATGTCGGCAACTTGCATTAATGAGCTTGTTTTGAGATCTTCTATTTAAGCTATGACATGACACTTTGTAAGAGTCTTTGGCAGCTATTGTAGCTTCATTCTTATGGGGAAAACTTGAAGAGATAGCTTGAATGGGAGAGAGGAAAGGGTGGAGTTTGTAGAGGGAGAAGATCCTGTGAGGGGGGACTCAAGGGAGTGTGGAGGGGGATCCACACGGTTGCTCCGGCAAGCTCGCACCTGAATACCGTCGGATTCAAGGCTTCTCTCTAAGGAAGTTCACCAAAGAAGAAGATCTCTTTGGTGTCAAAGGACCCGGCGACTCCGCCGCACCGGGGAAGGTGGAAGTGATTTTGTAAGGGCTTCTCTGCCTAGCTGTGGGGGCTGAAAGAGAGACACTTATTTTAGTGCAATACTTAGAGGGTGCCTCCAAGGAGTGGACGTAGGTCAAGATTTGACCGAACCACTATAAATCTGGTATGTTCTTTCTTATTATTTGCTTCCGCATTTAATTTCTGCATTTAGTTTTCTTTGTGGTGATTTTGGTTTAAGTTTTATCTTTGGTTTTAAAGTTATCATATTGACCTCTCTCTTTGTTAGCCTTGGGCAAGTTCATAAGGGCTTAACATCCCTAACGAACTTTCAAGTGTCATCTGAGCACTTTCAAGTGGTATCAGAGCGGGATTCATAAAATAAGTTTTTAAAAGCCTTCAAATTTTTGATCCATGGCTAATCATAATTGCGGAAGGTTATTCAATCACCAGACCTCCTTTATTTGAAAATATGTCATTTTATTTTTGGAAAACTCGCATGTCTATTTTCTTACAATCAATTGATTTTTGCATGTGGCATATGATTTTAACTGGCTATTCATCACCATCACGTATTATTAATGGCATTAAAACTGATATTCCTTTTAATCAATAGAATAAGGAAGAACAACTGAATGCTCAACTGAATGCAAAATCTTTAAATTTTCTTTTTCTGTGCTTTAAATTCTTAAGATTTCATGTTAATATCCACTTGAACTACTGGTAAGGAAGTTTGGGATAAACTACATACCATATATGAAGGCACGAATGAAATCAAGCAATCCAAGTTGAATTTGTTAATGCATGATTTTGAATAATTTTCCATGAAACCTTATGAAACGATCTTAGACATGTATACCATATTCATTCAAATTGTAAACTCATTGCATGCTTTAGGAAAAGAATTTTTAAATTTTGAAAAGTTAACAAAATTCTTCATTGTCTACTAGATAAGTTTAATGCCAAAGTAGTTTCTATTTGTGAATCAAAAGATTTGAATGATTATTCTATTGATAATTTGATTGGCGCACTCATTGCCTATGAGTAAGGTTTGGGTCAAAGACTTTTGGATGCAGGTGAAACGATTGTTCTAAAAATTGAAGATACAGAAAGAGGTAACTTAGTTGGTGATGAATGCAATAACTTGACAAGCAAATCACAAAGCTCACCAAAGCATAAGAAAAAGTGGAGAAAAGGTAAAAGTGGTAAGGATGTCCATATTTCTTCTAACGTTATTTGCTTTCGATGCAGGAAGCCTGGACATATGAAAAATCAGTGCCCTAATTTAAGAATTCTTCCTACGAAAGAAAAGGGCAAGGCGAAGCAAAATTTAAACTGGGGATATAATGAAAGGTAAAAAATCTCATGGGCAGATCTGGTTTCTAAAGCATCGGACCAGGAGAGAGATAATTGTTAAAAGCCTTTCGTGTTTTTGTGTTGTGTTTTTATGTGTTTTTATTTTGTGTTTTTGTTTTGTTTATTCTTTGAAATTTTTGTTTTCGTGAAAGTTTTTCTCTGATTAACACATACATTCACTTTTCTAAAAATGAAAAATCTACTTCCTGTTTTTTCTTGAAATCCTTGGTAAGTTGTGTTTGACTTCTCTAAAACTGTCAAAGAAAGGAAACTCATGTTTTTGACTCTCAATCTCTATTTCCTAAAAAAGGTTATTCTACTTTTGATTTAAAATCTTTTAAATTAGTCTTTAAAACAAAAATTTTTATCTCCCTACATTTTAATTATCGCATAGGGATCTTTTGCAAGTTGTTAAATCAAACTCATAATTTTCTTAATTAAGAATTTGCTTTATCAATAGAATGGGTTTACTTTTGTTTTTAAGACTTCAGAAAGGTAGCATATTAAATAAATAAATAAATAAAAAAATTGGCCAATGATGCCAAAAATAAAAGATGCGCAATGACGCCAAATTGAAAAATATACACAAAAGTGTATCAAAAATCAAAAGATGCGCAGTGTGCAAACCAATTTTCAAGAGGCATAAAATGAGCCCACAAAGTTTAATGCTTACCATTCTTGTACTTCTTAAAAGCTTAAGAAAATCCTTGATACTTTCGATACTTGAGTTTGAAAATTTTGATTCTTGATTGAACAATTCGTGCATTAATCTTCTATTACATATATTTTATGGAAGGAGTTTTGAAAAATAACAGTTTCTTTCTCAAATTTATTCTTTGAATTAGATATTGAATTAAAAAGTTTTTGAGCCTTTTAAAAGAACTTGAGTTTGGATGATCAAATTTTGGATTTCTAACCTTTTCTGGGCTATGCGTTGTCAATCCAATTCTACTAAGTTTTTGATTAAAACTAAGAGGTAACTTTCTCATTTTAAGAATTTTTTTTTTTATTTTTTTTCACTAGAACAGGTAACGTTTTTATCTTTTTTTCATTTTATTTTTTTATTGTGCCTCCTCTCTTTTTGATAATGTCAAAGGGGGAGAACATACTGTTGAATTTGTATCTTTTTTTCTTTTCAAAAATTTTAAAACAATAAAAATATTTTTATCTCCCCTATTTTTTAAAGTGTTATTCTAGTGAGGGGGAGATTAGGAGAAAATGTTCTTTTTTGCAAATTCGAATTGAATTGTTCTCCATCATAAAAAAGGGGGAGATTGTTGCGGATCTGTTTTCATGGTTTATGATTTTGATGATAGCAAACACTTTTATTTCTCTACGACGGCCTTATTTACTAACATTTCAGGTCTACACGATCAGATTGCAATTTGGAACTAGCTCAAGATTAGGTAGACTAGGTCTGAGTCAGTTTGTACACTTTTTTCTTTCTTGAGTCTATTGTATTTGGTGTGGCTCCTGATGTTTTATAACTTGAAAGATTTTCTATTGCTCCCTAAAGATTTCTATTTTTGGTAACGTTGTTTGGGACGATATTTATATCGTCCGAGACGATCTGTCCAAAAGCAGAAACTCTAATAAGGGCATCTTCATTAAAGCAGTCATCATTGTGCAAAACACATCGTCCTGGATGATTTTGTATCGGCCAGAATGATAGGCTCAATTCAAAAAGAATCTGCCGCCAGATCTAATTAGAAATAACCTATTTTTGGACATCGTCCAGGACTATAAAATATCATCTAGGACAATCCGGGTCAATTTTTCCAAAATTTCTCTATAATTTAAGGAAAGAAATTATGACTTGATTTTACGATCAAATCGGTCTGGATGATCGCCAAATCCTCCTGGCCGATGTGCTGGACGATTGGACACCAGATAGCTATTTTTCAGGGCGATGTTCAGGACGATATTCCACGACTTGTTCTGATCATCTAGGATAATATATTATCTTCATGGACGATGTAAATAAACTTCTTCTGATCGTCTCAAATTGTCTCGGCTGATTGGGCTTAAATTGCACTGATCGTACAGGACGATAATGTCGGCATCTTGTATTAATGAGCTCGTTTTGAGATATTCTATTTAAGATATGACATGACACTTTGTAAGGGTCTTTGGCAGCTATTGTAGCTTCGTTCTTGTGGGGAAAACTTGAAGAGAGAGCTTTAAAGGGAGTGAGGAAAGGGTGGAGTTTGTAGAGGGAGAAGATCCTGTGAGAGGGGACTCAAGGGAGTGTGGAGGGGGATCCACACGGTTGCTCCGGCAAGCTCGCACCTGAATACCATCGGATTCAACGCTTGTCTCGAGGGAAGTTCACTAAAGAAGAAGATCTCTTTGGTGTCAAAGGACCCGGCGACTCCGCCGCACCGGGGAAGGTGGAAGTGATTTTGTAAGGGCTTCTCTGCCTAGCTGTGGGGGCTAAAGGAGAGACACTTATTTTAGTGCAATACTTGGAGGGTGCCTCCAAGGAGTGGACGTAGGTCAAGATTTGACCAAACCACTATAAATTCGGTGTGTTCTTTCTTATTATTTGCTTCCTCATTTAATTTACGCATTTGGTTTTCTTTGTGGTGATTTTGGTTTGAGTTTTATCTTTGGTTTTAAAGTTATCCAATTCACCTCTCTCTTTGTTAGCCTTGGGCCAGTTCATAAGGGCTTAACATCCCTAACAAACTTTCAAGTGCCATCTGAGCACTTTCAGTTTTCTCGAGATCACTCTTGAGTGGGATGGATTTTTTTTATCAGTGAGATTTGTGTAGATGGTCTTGAGTGAAAAATTAAGATTTGGAATTCAAAATGATGTTTTTTTACAAAGGTGATGGGTTATATGAGCACCCGAAGCTTATTGGAGGTGATGCTAACTCAATCAGAAGGAAGGATGAACAACAAAAGGATTAACCTCATAAGGTTGAACAAAAAATGGAAGAAGATGGAACTTCCTCTTTTTTATTGAGGTTGGTAGACCACACAGGTAGTGCAACTTCTTCTTTTGACTACTTTACTCTAGGAACTCGCTAAGAGGTATAAGACTCTTTATATTTTCAAAAAACTTGTATCCTTCCACCCCTTATGCATAATAGGTGAGCATGTTAAAGCAAGTTAAGAGAATAGAAACATTTTATGGAAATACCAAAATATAAAGTACTCACTGTAAACGTTTTTGAGAATGTTCTCATAAATGAGGTTGATAAGGATAATTAGTTCTTCCCACTGTTTTATGACTACACCTTTTCCACAAAATTGACATGGGTAAGTTTGTCTTTCTCTTTGGGAAATAGGCAAGGAATGTTAGCACAACCTAGGCATCTGAGTTACAGACAAAGACAAACTTCACCTTCAAATCATGAAAACTATATTAAACCATCCTTGAAGGCCTTAATAGTAAAGGCCATTATTTTGAAGTATATTAATTAGTTCATTGTGTAATTCCTTGAAGGCCTTAATAGTAAAGGCCGTTATTTTGAAGTATATTAATTAGTTCATTGTGTAATCGTATCTTATCACTTTTTGTGAGGAAAAAACAAAATTTCAATTTATGATCTAAGCTTTCCACTCATCACTCAACGAACACATATGATGTTACTTAACACTAAACTCGAGACTTATGAGATAGTCTCACTTGTTTCTCATGTACAACACTCGCCATATTAAAAAAAAGAGAGGTACAAATGAAATAAAAATTGCAAACTCATTCAAAATTTTAATTTTATTAATAGAACATCTCCCTTTACATAATGTTCAATAAGCACACGCACATCAACTCACATAATGCAATGATAAAAAAGTGGCACAAGACTACTTACTGCCATGAGTTCCTTGCACACTAGGTTTGTCGCCATCCGTAGTTATAAGCTTACTATCCTAATAAAGTAGTTTAGCACAAATTTGCCACTTGACATTAAGCTAAAGATCTTCATCTAAAAGTAGGCCACTCTCATCTCAAATTCATCAAAGTTCTCAACTCGGCAAACTCTCTTCTTAGTTAGCTGATCACCCTCCTCAGCTAAACAAGCTTTGCTAAAACCACTACACCCCTTGAGCTACTAACTTCATTGATGCCTTGAGGATTAATCATATTCTCCAAGATTGCCAGCCTCTTGTTGACCTCCACTAATGAGATCGAACTAGGGGGAGGGAAGATATGTGTGGAACAACCACCTGACTACGAGCCTTTGGTCTTCTCCTTATATGCCTCATATATGTTTTGTCCTCCTCCTTGGATATGCTTTCAACTTGTTGTGTTGTAGCAATCACCTCTAGATTTCTAACACCAGCAAGTTTAGGCACTCTCGAGGACTCAACTCTTTTATTTTTTTTATTTTTATTTTTATTTTTTTTATAGTTCCTTTGCAATCAACATTGAAATCACATAAAAGGATGAATCTAGTAAGCGTAAAGGATAAATTAGGTGTCGATCATGAAGGATAATCACATTGAATATTAAAATAACACTTAATGTTCCAAAGCCATTATCTCTTACTAGTTTAGTGGATTTCGTAACAACGTACTTAAGAAAGTGTAGATTAGTGGATCTCTCACATTGGGTATCTTTCTTCTTAATAATACTATACACAAGTACTTAATTTTGTTCATTTTTCTCCTACCTACCTCAAGTAGCTGCGCTTGAGAGCTCATGCCAACTTTAGTACATGTGATCTCCTCCGCACTGTCCTCTATTGGGCACCCCAATGCCACTTACCTCCTTAGTCACATGCCAAGAGCCTTATCCTTATCATTAGGAATCGAAACAATCCTCATAAGAGGATTGGCACCACCAGTGGGAGTGAGCTCAACATTTCCAATCGTTGTAGGTAGAACTGCAACAACCATAGTTTCTACCCTTACATCAACCTAATTCTTCTTTCTTGGTGAGGCAATAATGAGTTTATGGGTATCTAGCTCTATCTAAATACTGCCTTTGTAAGCCTGTCCATCTAGTGAGGCCCTAGTTTCCTTAGTTTACCTTTTCTTAGTCTTCTTAGTTTTCCCTCAATAAAAGGTCTTCAAATGAGAATGAACAATGTCATTGGGGTTCATTTTCTCAATAGTCCTAGGCTCTTAATTCATCAAAGAAAAATAGAAATATTTCCTTAGTGCTTGCTATTTATAAAGTTTCAAGTGGAAGGTGGTGTCACATCATTATTTTCAATAGAGGTGAACATAATCATTGAGGATATAGTAAAAATAGATTAGTGACTCTATATTTACTTTATTATTCATATTTGGTATTAGCATTTAAATTTATTCACTTGTTATTTTTTTCACTTACCTACCAATGGGCTGAGTGAATTAGAGAACTAAATATATGCTTACATACGTGTTCACAAGTATTTAGTATTTAGTTGAAAATTCATGATAGAGGAACTCTTCCTTAAGAGGGGCCCATATTAGAAATTTCCTAATGATATGAGAGGTGCTACTCACTTAAAACTCATAATAGAATTCACCATCTATGATTAAAAGACACTACTAACATTTTCCCATTGAAGAGCTCTCCCTTTTATAGTGTAGATCAAATATTTCTCATCAAACTAGCAACTTGACACTCATCATGTACTTGGTCACCATCTCGATCACTTATTCTATCATTGAGAGATAATTCAAATGAAAGCTCGCCAATCTCAATTATAAAAAAGTGCTTGCTCAGAAGACCCTTAGCTCGTGTCGCCATAATCATTCAACTCAATGCCTCCACATTCTCTCATAAACATCTCATTCACCTCTCTCTTTTTAGGTGACCCTGAATCTCTCATAAAAGTTATCGGAAACATTAACAAGCAACTATTCGTAGGTTCCCTTATCTCAGCACTTTCCCCAACATGCTTGACCACTTGACATTACTGAGCTTACAAGGAGATTTTTCACCTAATATTTTTTGGTATTGCAGTCTTTTATCCAATCATAGGATCACACATGTCTAGGGTAGTGTATGTAGAATTATATTGATGTTCTATGCAGCATGTACTTTTTTTCCTTTTTATATAGCCTTTCTTATTATAATATTTGAATAGTGTGAAATGAATTTATTTGAAAAATAATAAAAAATTGAAGTAGTGCGCTATGGTGCTAGGATACTACTAACATTATATATATATATATATATATATATATATATATATATATATATATATATATATATATATATATATATATATATATATATATATATATATATATATATATATATATAATTGTAAATATCCATGCCTTATCAAACTGCCACCCTCACTTAGTTGCTTGGCCAGGAAGCAACTAAAGGAGAAGAACAAGAGAAATAAGTGAGAAAAGTCTTTGGGTCATATTTGCCTGTTATTTATATTACAAATTTTGTTCAATTCAATTTAAGTAGCTATCTTCTTGCTTCTGTATTTGATGATTTTGATTTTTATGGATTTATCTCTCCTAATTCTACCAAAAATAAATTATCATGGTTTTATAAGCTTTCACCATATAACTTTTGATATGCTATATATTTGATCATTCTGAAATGTATGATATGATTTTATTAAATTTTTATTGGTTAAATATGTGAATATGAATTGTTAGGTAAAATTGAAATTTTGTGTAGGTTGTTTGACCTTATAGAACTGTCCAAAGGCTAACCAAGAGGGGGGGGGGGGGGGGAGGTGAATTGGTTATTAAAAAAATTCTTGAATTGTTGAAAACCATTTTAGATTTTGAAAGTTAAATCAAGAATCTTGAAACATGCAGTTGTTTATAGAAATGATTATTTCAGATAATTTTTCAACCGTAAAATTTTAAATGCAAAAAAATAAAAAATGCAGTGAAAAATTAAAGGAAATAGAAGAACACCAAATTTTATAATGGTTCAGTTCAACTAGAACTTCTTCCACTCCCTGGAGACTCCTTTAGGTATTGAACTAAATAAAAGTGACTCTTCTTTTGCCCCCACAGTATGGCCGGGAAGCCTTTACAAGCTCTCTTCCTCTAACCCGATGAGTCAGAGAACTATTTGTTGTTGGAGAATTTTTGTATCCTCAAACGGATTGCATATTTTATGATCGAGTACCACATAAGAACATGATATATTACCCTGAAGGGTAAAAATATCATGTCCTTATGGAATCAACTATAAAATTTATAATTTTAATAGAGATTCCCCAGTTCGATGTTTGGTTGAGTGGGGTTTATTTATTTTTGGGGTACAGACATCCCAAAGGGGAAAGCCCATATGGTAAATTACAACTCAAGCTTTGGCTTGGGAAAACTTTTGATTAAACTAGTGGTTTTCTTCATTTTGAGAGTCATTCAAATATTGGCTAAAATTTATTTTTTTTAATTCCAAGAAAGTCTTGTTTAAAGGTTTTGGCCCTTTAGGAATTTCAAGGAGGAGTTGATCAACTTAAAATCAGATTTTGGAATGAGAGTCAAGGGTGGTGAAGTAGGAGCACTTGATTCTGAGGGAAACTCAGAGGTGCTCAAACTATCCTATGTTGGGTTTTACATTTTAGAATTTAATTTTAGTTTAAGTTGATATTTTAATTAGAAAGTTGGGGCTTAAATTATAATAACAGTTATTGAAGGGATTGCCCAAAAGGTTTGGACTTATAGGGTGATTTGGAATCAACGAATGCCTCGGACCCTGAAAGTAAGGTGACGATTACCGATAGGTAGTACCTCGAACCTAAATCTAACGAGTGCAAAGGGGCTTACAAACTACACCTCACAAGAGGCATAGCCTGCTCGACCATTGGATTTACTCTCCCGCCTGAAAGGGACTACCAACTAAACCCTCCTAATCACTTTTAAAATCATGTATCTTGGTCTCAATGTAAATGTAGAGTGGGAAGGCTATGTTTATTTAGAAGGTAGGGCTTATAACTTGGCTTTGAGGCCAAGATGTCTATTTATGATTGGTATGCAGATGCTGACTCACAAAAAGAAATATTTTTATTATCTAGTCCTTAAGTGAGGGATTTTCTACATGAGACACTTTTTTGCTATGTATGTTTATTTTAATTTTGAAAAACTTGGCTACTTGAAACGAGCCATACAATTTTCTTTTATTTGAAATCATGGAGCCTAATTTCATTTTTTAGATTGCTTACATTTTAAGAGGTAGAAAATTTATTTTATCATAAGAGCCTACCACAATAATGTACATGCCACACCCAAATAAAGCAATAGAAGAAACCTAGAAAAAAAAATATGCTTTTCTATTACACACCCAGTAAATAATCAGACATGCTTTTATATATAAATAAAGTGCAATGAAAATAAATAGAGTCCAAGTTATTACAAACAGGTTTGACAGCTGAGTTTCCTGTCATTATATAACCCAGTCAAATTTACAGACTCTACTTGTGGGGTCTTCATGCTTTTCAAAAAAAGGTCTTTGGGATTCATCTCCAAAAAGGTATTTTCCTATTTCACTCCTTTCTTTTGCTCCAAATCCCCACAAGTTTTACATCCTACTTTTATCAAATACAATTAAAAAATATAAAATACTCAAACCTACAAAATAGAGTTAGACAGCAATTTATATAATCATCATATCATATCCAAGATTGGTCTAGCACTTAGAGTGCTAAGCACCTGCTTCTACCCTATTGTCCATGCCTCTTGGGGAGTTTTAAGCAGCGCCAGCATGCAAATAGCATTATGATAATCATGATTTAATTTTCCCCCTCTTGGACATGGTCACCTGCACAGAAAAATATGTATATATTTTTAAACTAACAACTTAAGGGCAAATGCCCACAACATAGATAATCAAAAAGGAAATCACTCCACAACATCAATCACTTGCACACAGAAAGAAAAATCCTAATCTTAGTATGCCTAAGGGGTTGTGCACCTAAGTGTATGAGGCTTGCATGATATGTCACACTAAGGGTCCTCCTAGAATTTGGATCTAAGGAAGAAGTGTCCAACATATAGCTTTTGAGCTCAATGTTGGAGAAATTCCTCCTAGCTTTTGGAGCTAGAAAGGGAATGAACCTTTCTTTTAGCTTTGAGGCTAAAAAAGGGGGAAGAAAGAGAGTCCAACACATAAGTTTTGTGTCAAGTGTTGGAAGGGTTCTCCTTAGGTTTTGGAGCTAAGAAGAGAAAGTGGGAATCCAAAATTTAGCTTTTAGGCTAAATGTTGGGGAGTTCTCTCTAGCTTTGAAGCTAAATAGAGGGAAAAATCTCTTACAATTTGGAAGTTGTAAGAGAGTTGAGGAAATATGCAACATATGGGTTGTAAATTTCTGGATGTCCTTTGAAAATTTGATGTTCAAAAAGGGATAATCATTCTCCTAAATTTTGGCTTAGGAGAGCGAGAGGGAGGTCCCTTGAACACTTGATATTCAAAGGTGAATAACAATCTCCTAAATTTGGGCTTAAGAGAATGTAAAGGGTGGCATGATTTTCTATAGCCTTTGGGCTAGGGAAAATTGAAGAGTTTCCTATAGTCTTAACTCATTGGAAAGAAAGGGAAGATGCAACTTAGAGGTTGCAAATTCACCAATATTATTTTTTTTGAGCAATTTGGAATTAGAAAAAAGGGTATACATTCTCCTAATTTGGGCTAGGAGAATGAAAGGGGATTTGAATATTCTCCCACAACTTTGGCTTGTAGGAAAATAGGAAAATATGTAATTTATACGTTGCAAGTTTGGAAATATCTCTTTGAACTTTTGGGGGAGAAATGGTCATCTACTTAATTAAAACTAAGTAGATGAAATAGACTAGAATTTGGGTTCTATGTCTATGAGGAAATTTTACTTGTTGGTTTTGTGCTCCAACAAGTGAAATTAAAAGAACTTAGAATTGGATTATATGTTCAAAAATTATTCATCATTTTTTTTTTGTGTTACAATGAATAAATAACTTGATGAACTCCCTATAATTTTAAGGTTGAAGGAAGAAGACATAATTTGAAAGTTATAAAATTTCATAATTATTCTTTGAAGATTTTGCATTCAAAGAGAGGTAGCCACTCACTTATTTTATGTTAAGTGAATGGGGAAGTTTCTTTGAATATTCGATGTTCAAAGAAAGAGACAAACATTCACTTAATTCAAATTAAGTGATTGACTGAGTATTCCTAGGAGTCAGATCCTAAAGGCTTTGCTTATATTCTTTCGAGCCCCTCTAGAGGTCATTTGAGAACATCTACATGGGCTTTAAAGACCATTAGAAAAGAAGGCATTTATTATCTTATGCTTTAACAAAGAAAATGAAGGAACTCATACTTCAACTCTAAATTTGTTTGTATTCTTTTAGGCCCCTCTAGAGGTCATTTGGGCACCTCCATATGGGCTAGAAAAGAAAACATTGTTGGTTTTATGTTTCCAACAAATATAGAGAGGAAACTTAGACTTTGGGTTTGTCTTAGAAGAATGGGTTTGTCTCTTACAACTTAAATTGTAAAATGAGAGAGAGATGTAATGCAACCTAGATGTTGCAAGATTGAAAGAGATCACTTGAATGTTTGGTGCTCAAATGGATTTTTCCATTCACTTAATTTAGGTTAAGTGAAAGGATGAGGTAGACTAGGATTTGGATCCCGAGTCCAAATGAGATAATCATTTGTTAGCTTTATGTTTAAATAAATGAAAAGGAAGAACTTAGAAATTTGTTCTAAGCTCAAGGGTCTCATGTGACAGTAGATGGAAGTTTTGGAAAAGCTCCAAGTTGCTACACATGAAAGAAGAAATGATGTTGGGTTGTTGATTTTTTTTTTTATCCCAACAAGAGAGGTGATTTGCTTGGAGTTTGGTTCCATGCTTCTAATGGTTCTTGCAACATCTTTGGAACTTTTGGGAAGCTCCATGTGTTATACAAAAAGAGATGATTTATAGTTTGGAATTATAAATCAAGAGACAATCATTGAGTTTTTGTGCTCAATGATGCAAGGCTTTCTACCTATGCTAGGTTAAGCAAATGCTATAGGCTACGATTAGACTCCTAAGCCCAAGGAGGGAACTCATTCGTTAATTTTGTGTCTCAATGAATTATAGAAGGAGCTTAGAATTTGGATCTAAGCCCCTTAAAAAGACTTCATATGATAGCATGCTAGAACTTTAGAGAATTCCAAGTCATCATATGAAAAGAAAGGATGGGTGATTATTTGTTAGTTTTATGTCAACAAATAAAGGATAGACCACTTAGAATTTAGTTCTAAGGCCTCACAACTCATGAAATGATATTATTTTGAGAGCTTTATAATCATTACATTTGACAAAAAGAGAATATCGTTTATTGATTTTGTATCAACAAACCACCAAGTATGAGCCTAGGATTTTGGATCCTAAGTTAACATGGTTAATGCAATGAAGTGCTTGAAACTTTGGGATGTTCCAAACCCTTATGCATAAGGAAAGGGGAAACTCTACTAGAGAGCTCCTCATGCATTGGAAAGATTCCTAAATCACTTTTGGCATCATTAGGAGATTGGACATGAGGGCTCATTTGTTACTTTTGTGTCATGACAAATGAAGGTTTGAATTAGGATTTGATCCTACAGTCTTAGATAGCCCATGCAATAGAATATTTGGAGCTTAGAGAGGCTCCAAAGCTACATTTATAGGTGATGCTTGCTGGCACTCATACAACATAGAACTTGGACCTTTGAGGAAGTTCTAAGTATCAAGTTTGAAAGGGGACATGCATGAGAAAGGAAATTCCCTCATCATTTCATGAATGTGAGATATTCATTGAAGGAAGGGGTTGATTCCTAAAGCTTTGAAAGGTTTTCTAGATCAATTTTGATATGACCTAGAGGACTTGAAAGATTTTATGGATGTCTAAAATATTGATTTAACAAGCTCTACAAAGAACCTAAGAATATGCATACAAAGTTCCCAATTTTTTTTTGTTTGAGATGTTTGATTGTTTCAATTACTAATCATTAATCAACTTGCAAACTTCATTGAATATGTTTACCAACTTCATCCCATACTTTTTTCATAAGTATTTAGAGATTTGATAAGAATATTAGTAAGTTGACAAATCTTTAAATACACAGTAATATGAAACATTTGCTTCTATCCTTACTTTGCAAAGCATTGTATACAAACTTAATCAATTTTGCTCTCTTTGTGGGATTTCAACATAAGCCTTGGGAGGTTAATGTGCAATCTCACAACATAAGATGCTTACCAAATTGATTAAATTTGCTTCCAAACATTTGCAAAGCTTCAAAAAAATTTACAAGCTTCATCACATAAAGAAACTTTGCATTTACAAATTATTTTGCAATCTAAGCTTTGAAATAGAGATGCATATAATCAAATAAATTGAAGCTTGAAAACTTTCTCCTACTTTAATGTGTTAGAAGCATGAACAAACATCTCTAATCTTAAAGATTTCATAAGTTGAAGTGCTCTTTTCTATCATCTCCATGTGTTTCACAAGACACCCAAAATGGATTTCTAAAAGCTTTACCAATCCTAGGATTTGCAACGAGAATCTCTTAAGATTCGTATGAAATCCTACAAGAAGTGTGCCATAGATTTAAAATTCATCTAAAAATGTTTTTTGTGCATTCATGAAAGCCATAGAGAATATACAAGTTGGGAAATATAAAACCCCAAATTTTGTGTAAATTTCATTGTGAAATTTAATCAAGTGGGGAAATATGTCTTATGATGCAAAGAAATCTACACCTCAACGTTCATTTTGGGATGAGAAAATATCACCTAGCCTATGGTTATTGGTAGGTGAAGGTTTAAAAACAACATAAATGCTAAAACATACACTTGAGAAGCATTAGAAACAAATCTAATACTCCTACACATATTAACATCCTCTCCGGATTCTCACATGAGAACCAACAACTAAAAACAACCAAATTTTTGCTGTTTTGCAAAGAGGATAGCTGTCAAGGGATTTTGGGGGACCAAAAATCAAAGTTTCTAGGGACCTAAGGATTTGGATCGTCAATCACATGCCGTTGGCTAGGGAGCTTTAAGGTTTTGCCTAAGTTTTAAAGATTTTACCGCACCCGGGCTGTCCAAGCGCTCACTCTGCCTAGATCGCATGACAGCGGTAGAGCCGCACCTGTGGCTCTTTCCTTCCCCGATTTCATAGACGCAGGAGGCCCGATCAGGCTTCCTAGTTGCTCTGGCTAGATGAATACAAGCAGAGCCAGCCAGCTCTGCTCTCCCTTACTCTTATTTGAACGAGCACAAGAAAGCAGGAAGAACTCCACTCTTTCTTTCGGCTGGAAAGACCTCACGAAACCCTTCCTCTCAGTCACTCTCTCTATGTCGGGACGGGCAAACAAAAGAAGCAGAGGAGTCGAGTGGATCTCCCTTCTCGATCTTCCGCAGTATATGTGATGAATAAGCACGCGAGATGCCCATGCTCACTTGAGTATTATGCCGCAAGATGAGATTTCTGCTGTAAGAGATAAGAGATCTCCGTAATCTCTCTACTGTAGCCGCCCATGAGGAATTTAAGTTTAACGAATAACGACTGCAAAATTTGAAAATCTAGATCAATCCTAGCCATTGGATGCGAAGACTAATTTGAAAGAGTTAATTGGGCTCATTTTGAGTCCAAATTAAACTCGATTTGAACCGGTTTGAGCTGATTCGCATCTTATTTTAATTTCATCCAATCAAAGTCTGATTTTACTTCGTCAGCATCCAATTGAATGGGTTGAGCACTTATCGAGCCTAGTCGGGCTCATGTCGACTCGATCCGGGCTGGAATTTCATAGATGTGAAAATATATGTCAACAAAAGGACCCCCAATATATGTGGTCAAGAAATAGAAGTACACCACACATATTGGCATTGACCGAATAATAATCAAACATGATCTTCCAAATCAAATAGAGTATGATCTGAAAAAGAAAGAAAGATTTATGACAACCTAAACTTGGATTTAGGCAAGATCCACAAAGATAAGAATATTTCTATATATCACCTTAAAGAAAGAGTTTTAGATTACTCTTGGAAGAGGAGTTTAGAAGCACTTTGACAACTTCTAATGAGTTTTCTAAAGACATTTGATATCTTTAGAGATAATTTGATTTGATTAAAAGAAAATTGATAACTTCTAAAAGAGCTTAGGGATATATTTCTATCACCTAAAGGCTAGGGGTATTTTAGCTACCACCTACAAGATTTTCAAGGATAATTTAGCTATAACTTGAAAAGAGATTAGAGACATTTGGTGTCTCTAAAAGGGTCTTTGGGATATCTTGCTATCTCTTAAAAGTTAGGGGTATTTTGACTACCATTTAAAGGGTTCTCAAAGATAGTTTTAGTATCATTTGAGAAGGGTTAGGAACATTTATTGTTTCCTAAGGATCTAAAGGCATTTGTCCCCTATTGAAAAGCTCTAAGAGGTGTTTTGGAAACTAAGTAGAGGTAGAGTTTACTTTTTTTTTTTTGATAAGATAAAATTCAAGAAGGTTAAGGCTAAGAGTATTTTGACTACTACTTAAACCTTTGATGATATTTGGTATAAGATTATCTATTTTTGCTAGATAAATCTTAATATTTGGGAAGACTAAAAGTTGTTTTGGCAACCACAAAAAGCCTAGATTTTGGGTAGATCTATTGGCGTTCAATTTTGGTAAAACAATATCCAAAAGAATAAGCTAGGAGAAACCTTAGCAGGTTTGAATTCTACCTAAACACAGAAATTGATAAGAAGACTCCTATTTGGGGATGTCTACACTTAGCACTTGGTACTAAGATTTGCATTTGACTTTCATTTGGAGAAAGATAAATTAGAACTTTCCTTTGGGGGAAAGAGAAGATTGCATTTCCTTCACTTGGAGAAAGAAAAAGACGAACTTTCACTTAAACTTGATTCTCTTTTTGCGGAAAGATAGATGTTTAAAATTTTGAACTGAGGTTTTGGTAATCCAGACCTAGTCCACAACTGGATGGGATGAACATTTTCATTTAGAAGAAACATTCATTCATTAATATTGAAGTTTGGATACAATCAGTTGTAATATTTCTTCAGGTAATGTCCATTAATGGGCAACATAGGACGTTCACCAGTACAATTAATTAACTAGTAAGACCCACCTTGGTAAGCTTTTTCTACCATAAATAGGCCTTCCCAAGCAGGCTCGAATTTTCCACCTATTTTACGATGAGCAAAAATTGGTCTGCGAAGAATTAGGACCAAGTCGCTAACCTTGAAAGTCCTAGGATGGACCAATTTATCATGAGCTTGAGCCATGCGAGCTCGGTACAACTTGAGGTTCTGTTGAGCATGCAAATGCTTCTCTTCTAAACCATCGAGTTCCTCCAACCTTAGTTGGGCATTTTGTTCACTTGTAGCTTCATTATTTATTACAATTCTAAGGGATGGGAGCTATACCACCAAAGGGAGAACCACCTCTGCTCCATAGACTAGAGCAAACAGAGTGGCCTATGTTGGGGTTCTATATGTGGTCTGATAGGCCCACAACGCCTCAACCAACTTTTCATGCCATTGGTATTTTTTCTCATCTAAGGTTTTCTTTAACAACTGAATTATAGTCTTGTTGAATGCTTCAACCAATCCATTAGCTCGAGGATAGTATATTGTACTATACCTCCAATCATTGTTATATTTGTTAACAAATTGATTAAGCTTGGTACTCTTAAAAGCATGACCATAGTCGAATATGATTCAACGTGGAACACCAAACCTGTATACGATATGGTCCTTTAAAAATTACAGTACATGGCTAGTTTTGACTTCTCTCAGTGGTACATCTTTAGCCCACTTTGAGAAATAATCAGTCGCAGCAAGTATAAACCTATGACCCTTAGAGGAAGGAGGATAAATAGGCCCAACAATATCAGTTCCCCAGCTTTCAAAAGGCCAAGAAGCTATTGTTGGATGCAAACCATTTAGTGGTTGGTGCAAAACTACCCCATGTACTTTGGCATTGGTTACATTTTCATGCTATTTCAACATAATCTTTAATCATTGAAGGCCAATAGTACCCATGCCTTTTAATTTTCAATTTCATTTTGGGCACCGATTGATGGGCGCCACACAACCCCGCATGTACCTCGATCACTATCTTGTGGGATTCATCCTTTGCAAGGCATCGCAACCACATTTGGTCAAATGACTGTCGATACAAGGTGTTGTTAATCCATTAAAATGATAATGCTCTATTCTTTATTTGGTGAGCAACATACTTCTACTTTGTCAGTTTACCATTTTTGGAGTTATTCAATGAAAGGTTGGCGCCAGTCATCTTCATCATCTACCGCAAATGAAAACTCACTAAAGGAAGAAGGTTCATTCAAATTTTCAAAGTCATTAGGAGAAAAAATTTGATGATTTTGAACTTCTATCTGGACTGAACTCTTTTCAGGGCATGATATTTCCTTAGTAAGCTTTGCTAGAACATCCGTCATAGCATTTTGGCCACACAGTATGCTAACCAAAGTTGTATTAGGAATTTGCTCAAACAGTTTCATGGCATACGAGTGGTATTTAAGCAATTTGGGTTTTAAAACTTTGTAGGTTCATGCAACTTGGTTAATTTCCAACTGTGAATCACCATAAATTTTGATATATTTAATTTCCATTGATATTGTTAATTCTAAACAAGTTATCAGAGCTTCATATTCCTCCTTGTTATTTGTACAAGGGCCCGATAAACTGTAAGAATATCGCAATATAGCTTTATCAGGTGTTATGAATATCAAACCAACTCCAGCCTTACCGGGGAGGAGACTCTATGGTTCAGTACCTCTTTGGAAAGAGGCCACACCATCAAAATATAACTCCCAAGCGGGGCTTTCATGGTAATCTAGATTCATTATTTGTTCATCAGGAAGATCGTCATTCAAGGGAGATCCTACCGGTATTAGGTGTGCTGCTAATAAGTCAGCAAGGGCTTGTCCTTTCACAGCACATTGGGGAGTGAAAGTGATATCGAATTGAAGTAGTATCATGTCCCATCTGGCTAAACATCCTGAGAGTGTTGGATGGGTCATGAGGTACCGAAGGGGATTTACCTTAGAGATCAGATTGACTTTATGAGAGAGCATGTAATGCCTAAGCTTTTGAACAATAAAGATAATGCATAAGCAATGCTTCTCAATAGAACGATAGTTCATTTCTGTAAGAATTAGATGCATACTCAAGTAGTATAAGGCATTCTATTTTCCTTCATTATTGGTTTGGGCCAACAAAGCTCCAAGAGACTCATCTGAGGATGCAGTGTAAAGAATTAATGGCCTTCCTGGAATAGGAGTGGCCAAAACTGGCAGGGACAAGAGATAGCATTTTATACTATCAAAGGCTTTTTGGCAGCTATCATTCCAATAGAACTCTGAATATTTCTTTGAAAGGGCTGTAAAGGGTTGGCTTCTACCAGACAAGTTGGATATGAAGCATCTTAGATATGCCAACCTACCTTAGAAAGATCTTAGTTGTGTAAGACTTCTACGAGGTTTCATTTCTAATATCGCCTTGATTTTGGTAGGGTAAATTTCAATGCCACAGTGTCGAATAACAAACCCAAGAAACTTTCCTGAAGTCACCCCAAAAGCACACTCCAAAGGATTCATTTTGAGGTCGTACCAATGAAGCCGTTAAAATACAACCCTTAAATCAAACAAGTGATCCTCTCTTTCTTTGCTTTTGATTGCGAGATCATCAATATAACATTCAACTTTTTCATGAGTGAGTTCATCAAAGATTTTGGTCATTACATGCTGGTAGGTTGCACCAGCATTTTTGAGGCGAAAAGGCATGACATTATAACAGTATATTCCAATGGGTGTTCTAAAAGAAGTGTACTGCTCATCATCTGAGGCCATTTTGATTTGGTTATACCCCGAGGACCCATCCATAAAGGAAAAGAGACAATGAGAAGAAGCAATGTCAATCATGAGTTTAAGGATAGGTAATGGGAACTCATCTTTGGGACATGCTTTATTCAAGTCTCTAAAGTCGACACAGACGCGAATTTGTCCGTTCTTTTTCTTAACAGGGACAACACTGGCTAACCAAGAGGGGTATTTTTCCTCTCGAATAAAACCAGCTTCAATTAGTTTCTTTACTTCCTCAATCATTTGTTGTTCAATTTCCAAATGCATCCTTCAAGGAGCTTGTTTGACTGGAACAACATTTGGTTTAATGACAAGTTTATGGACTGCTATCTTTGGATTTAATCATGGCATTTTGTTATAACTCCATGCAAAACAATCCTTAAACTCTGTCAGGAGTTGTACCATATCACTGGCATCATTTTCATTTAACAAAGCACTTATGAAAGTGGGGCGTAGATTTTCTTCAGTACCCAAATTAATTTCTTTCAGTTCATCAATCATTGATTTGATTTCTTCCTCAAATTCAGTGGGTGCATCCCTAATTTGAGGGTAATCCGGGTCATTGTTAGCCTCTAAACATAACCTCCCAACAGTGTTGTAGGTTTTTGTAAAGATCATATCAACTTGTAGATTGTTGGTAATAACCAAATAATAATCATCGACATTTATTGGTCCGACAGTACCAAAGACAACACTATATCTATTCTTCTTCATTTTTTATTTAGAATTTCATAGATTTTTATGTTGTTGGACTTCACCTTTGGACCACATAGAAGGAGCAAAACCTCATTCAATTAAACTTTTTCCACCAGCAGGATACCAATCAAAAGGTAGTTCTACCATTTCTTTTAAAGAAAGATCCTCAAGTTCTACACCCACTTCTGAACTTTAGGGTTGATGTGCTTTTTAAAAGACACGCTCCTTCCCCACATCTTCTTCCAACTTTAGGTGCAACACATACACTTAAATCTTCAACTGTACTTTTAGATAAAGAAGTCAAAGTCTTTACAAACTCATTCAACTTTTCATATGTAGTGAAATCAGACATCTCCTCTTTCTATGAATTTTTCTCATCACAAGGGATATTTGCTTTAATGTTATAAATAGGTTTTTTAGTGATTACCCATTTTGAAGCTGCATCTCTTGAACTACCCATCACATTTGACTCAGCCTTTGAATTGGACCATGAGCCTACATGGATGATGGGCCTTCTAAGAGTAGGTGGTGGAGATGAAGCTTTGGTGGCCCTCATCCTCCACTCATATTGGCTTCTACCTCCTCTGCCACGATATCTCCGACAAGCACGCTGTGCCATCCTACCTCCTCGTTGTGTTGGAGGAGGGGCAGGATTCCATCAAATCTTTTTCTCAAGCTCCTCTTGAGGGTACTCTAGGGTAAGTGTTGGAGACTTCTCTTTCGGTGCACTAGTTCCCATTTGATCTTCAGTTGGTACCACAGATCTAGAAAGCACTGACAACCTCTTTCGAACATAGTAAGAAGCGTCTTCATATTTCCCGACTTCATGGACACTAAATGGTTTCAAATCTCCCTTTATGCAGTATTCTACACAATTCCATTCATAATTCATACATTGGTGTAGAGAGGAAGGAACCATTTTGTATTCATGGAGCCAGGGCCTACCATGAAGTACTTTAAATGAAGTTTTAAAATAAATGATGTGGAATTTAGCTTCAGTTTTCAAATCCCCCATCAATAGTGAAAGAGTAACGGAGCCTAAAGCCCTTTGCCCCTTTTCATTAAAGCCACACAACATCATTTTGTCAGAACTTAATTTTTGCGTGTTAACATTGAGATGGGCCAAAGTTCTCAGGCTCATTATATTGACCGATGCACCCAGATCAACAAGCACTCTATTCAACTTGAAGTTATTAATATCGACAATTATATAAAGGGGGCGATTGTGATCTGAAGTACCTAGGAGTAAATCCTCATTAGAAAATGTCACTCCAGGTACTTCCTTAAAGTGTAAAGCCTCCTCAAAGGAACACTCTGCGAGTTGAGCAAAACAAATTTCAGGATCAAGTAGAGCCATGATCAAAGCCTCTTGCATTTCAAGAGAAAGTAAGAGTGCATCATATGTACTCAACCTCGCAGGGAGTTTACTAAGGTGAGCTAATACATTGTTATCCACTTTTGGTGGTCCACCACCCACTTGCTCTTGTGGAGCAGGTGTTGGTGGAACCACGCCCTCATTTTCCCTTATCTTTTTTGGATGCCATTGGATATGGTACAACACGACCACTTCTGAGATTAATTTCTATTATTTCTTCAAGCTTAGAAGTTGAGGTCACATCAACCAAAACTTCAGAATCTGATTCTTACTTCACTTGCTTTGTCTCTAAGTCAGGTGACTCAGGCTCAATGATAATCTTTACTCCCTGTATTTTGTACAAGGGTAGATCATCATCATAACTTAGTTCACTTGATTTAGAAATTTGAGAAGATTCAGTTACTTGTTCATTATCAGATTCAGAGTGGACAGATTGCATGTACGCAGAAGGATAGTTCATTTCATTAACACCTTTTGGAGCATACATGAAATAAGAAAGAGTGATAGGCTTGGGGGATTTCCCCTTGCCAATTGGAGGGATAACTTGTTTGATTTTGGAAGTTGGCTCTTCATTTTATTTTCCCTTCACCATTGAAACTCTCTTTTTATGAAGTTTCAAGGGTGAAGGACCCATTGAGTTACTTAAAGGAACTCCAAATGATGCCATTTTGGTGGGCATTTTAGTTCCTTTTGGAAACTCCAATGGGACATTAGATAATTTGTCTAACATTTTTAATGAAGATTTTGATAAAGACAACTGCCAACCCTCTGTATCTATAAGCAAATCAACCATATCTTTTCGACTAGAAACTGCTGAAGGAGAAACTGCAATGGTTGACTCTGCTTTCTACCCTTTGGTAGGTATTTCTTCCACATGAATCACTTTAGCAGATCCTTGTGAAGGGTTTGCTAAGTATGCATCAGGAAGACTCATCCTACCAGATTTGTATTTACTTTCAACCCAATCTTTGAAGACATAACATTCCTCTAAAACATGACCCAACATCCTATGATAAGGGCAATTGTTTGGCTCATTGCTCTTATCAACATCTGCTGGTCTTTTGGGTTTAGGGAGTTGAAAATTATCATCTTGAATTAATGACTTAAAGATCTTCCTAATAGCATCTCTCCTAAAGGAATACTATTGGTTGATCTTTTCATCCAATCCCATAGGATCAGGCTTTTTGATTGCCTTCTCCTTATCTCTTCTAGGCTACTTTTCAGTGATCTTTCAGGGCTGCTGTTGTTCAGTCATCTGAATTTGCTTTCCCTTCTGAAAGGATAATGCTGACACACTGCCCTTTCTTTCAACTGATTTCTATTTGAATTTCTTGGCTTGATCACCATTACTGTTATCTTTAAAGAAGGATAATTGAGATGCTTCAGATTGCAAGCCAGAAGCTTTACTAATTAATTTTTCAAAAGTCCTAATAGTGAACCCTTTAAGAATGAGTGCTATAGGACCATGAATATTCCTTAGTAAAATTTCTATGGTGTGATGTTCTTGGAGTTGTGGTTCACATTTTAGGCTAAGGTTTCTCCACCTAAGAATATAACCCACCAACCCCTCATTGGTTATTTGTTTTTCAACTATAAGGTTCCCTACTGTGATGTAATGTCAGGCTCCTGCAAATCTCTTAACAAACAAAGACTCAAATTCTACAAAGGTTTTTACTGAGCCATTTGGTAACTCAGCATACCAGTCAAAAGCTACACCAGAAAGGCTGCTCATAAACTGCATGAAGAGGAGAGCATCACTACCACCCACATTACAACACCCAACTCTAAAATGAGCTAAGTGCTGGCGTGGGTTTCACACTCCATCAAAAAGCTTAAAGGAAGGGGCAACAAAACCTTTAGGGTACTGTACCTAGTCAAACTCCTCAGGATAAGGCCTTCCTCTTTGAACAGAATGATCCCCCTTACCATGGGCCATGGACTCCTTAAACTCCTGACTAATGAAATCGTTCAAATCTTCCTTTGAGGGCTAGAGATTTATTGATCCTGGCTCAATCTTCTCCTGACTCCCAATATCTTCATCAATCTATACAACCTCATTGGCCTTTCCTATACTAGTGGGAGGCCTATCTGCTAAGTCTGGGGTCTTTTGAGGACCCAAGAGCTAAGTGGTAAGGGCTGTCATGGCAGAGGCCATTTCATTTAATATCTTAGCCATGTCATTGAGCTGAGTGTCCTTATCTTTCAACTACTGAAGTAAAGAATGGATCTGGGGACTTTCACTCCCTTCCTTCTCTACTTGCACTTCCAACAACTCATCTATATGAGGGTCTCCTAGAAGAGAGGATCCTCTTTTGCTATAGTAGAGAACGCAGACATCCTCCTCATCCATAAGATCATCCTCATAGGGGTTAAAGTTTTCAATCAATTTTCTATGATTTTCCTCTTCCTCCTCCTTTTCCCTCTTCTGCTCTTCATCAATCTTTCTAAGGCTATCCTTCAAATATTCCATTATTTCTTCAATGGTTTTGCCTGTTGAAGGGTTGACATGGAAAGGGCGATACTTCTCATAACTATTGACTTCCATGGGTGCTTTCCCTCTATCATTGGGATCAATATGAGTAGAAGGGGAAGAGTATACCTCTGATGGAACCACCACCTTGGGTCTTCATTCTTTCTTCATCTCAGATGGGGAGGTGTGGGATTTTTGGTGTCCCACATTTAACTCATCTAAAGGTGGAGTCTGAATGCGACCCCCAGAGTGTGGTTCAACATGAGAACTAGGAAGTCTATCTTGTTGTGAAGGCCTCCTAAACCTATCAAGTACCTTAGATCTGCTAGAATTGGAAAGGGAGGTTTGAGGGACCACTTGGTGATCAGGGTGATCAACCTTTGGTCTCCCTTGGACCTCATTTGGTGCTACAGAGTTATCAACCAGAATAATCTGCTCCCTAATAGATCTCTTCTGGTGAGGTTTGGAATCATAACCATCTGTTAAAGCTAACACTGCTGGTTTCTTAGAAAATCTATGCCCATCCCTCTAAGATGGCTGAACAATCAACCTACTATCTTCATGATCCCTATCCTCTCTTAGAAGTAACTCAGCAAAGTCCCATGTGACTGTATTTTTCATAGCCTTGATCACCTCCTCTTTTCTTATATGCATCTAATCAGCTACCCTTTGAAAAATCCTACTTATACCCTTCTCCCACTTCTTTTTCATCTCATTAGTACTTTCAGAAGTTCTAGATGGAGGCCTAGGGGTTGGTGCAGCTATCTTCTTAACATCCTCCTCTCCCCTAGACAAAGAAAGAGGATAAAACCTACTCCCCTCAGCTAATGGAGAGAGGTCCATCATCTCAGCATCTCGCTCAGCTTTCTCTTTCTTTTCCTTCATCTTTTTAAATCTTCTATATTTATTTCCTTTTTGAGATTTGGTTGGAACATAAGTAGAACTACCCCCTTCCTCATACTGACTGGATTGAAATAAACTCCCAGACTCTGGAACACTCGGGACAACTGCTAGAGGCTAATTTGGCTTAGGTTCTTTCTTGGAAAATTTTTGCTTATGCAACAGTGGAGTCAAAGCTGTTTTCCTTTTATCTAACTTCAGGACCTTAGGGAAGGTCAACCTATCAAAGATAGAAGGTCGAGAAGCTAAAGCTTTTGGAGACAACTCATCCACCCTCTTCCTACCACTCTAAGTAGGTAACCTCTTCATAGCGGGCAAGTTTATTTCCAAAACTTTCTTTTCACGTAAAGGTTGGTTTTCCAATAACCTAACCTTAGAAGGTGTAGGACCCTAGAAAAGAACCTCCATGTCCTCAAAACCATGCCCAAACTTGATCATGTCCCCAAGCGCAAATTAGGACTGATCAAAAGACAACTACAAGTGGCCACCAAAGTTAAAAAATCAATTTGCTTTCCATTTCTGGCTTACTGAACTCTCAGACAATCAAATCTCAAGAGTTTTCCTAAAATTCAAAATTCATTGTATCAATCTTTCTGCTATATTTCCATGAATCCAATTAACAGATAATCAACCAATCACTGCACTTTTTCTGGGTATCTGACCACTAACTTGACTCATTGACCACCCAAAACTGTGGCTCAGATTTAACGAATGATGAATGATAATGATTTTGGTAGATTTTGAAATCCTATACCATCTAAGATTATTTGGTTGTAAATTTATATAACCACCATAGTTTTGGTGTAAAGAAAATTTTGGATTGGATTATTTTGAAATGTGTATTTATCAAAAATAATTGATTTAGAGAATCAAAATTTCATCTTTCTAAATTTTGTTTTTTAAAATGATTTTGAAAGTTCATCTTGAAATGCATTTGCTTGTATTGACATTACTCAACCCAATATTTGAAGATGGGAGAGGCATACAATACAAAATTAATTTTACAAATGCCATTTAGCCAATATTTAGGATGACTAATTGAAAACCATTAGTTTAGATAAAAAGAGACATCCTCCCCAGCGGAGTCGCCAGAAAAATTTGTTGGAGAATTTTTGTATTCTCAAACAGATTGCATACTTTATGATTGAGTACAGCATAAGAACATGATATATTACCCCGAAGGGTAAAAATATCATGTCCTTATGGACTAAACTATAAAAATATCATGTCCTTATGGACTCAACTATAACAGAGATAAAAAATAATTACCTCGATGTTTGGTCGAGTGGGGTTTAATTATTTCTGGGGTACAGACGTCCCATAGCGGCAAGTTTCTATGGTTAATTACATCTTAAGCTTTGGCTTGGGAAAAATTTTGTTTAAACTAGTATTTTTCTTCATTTTGAGAGTCATTCAAATATTGGATAAAGATTATTTTTTTAAATCCAAGAAAGTCTTATTTAAAGGTTTTGGCCCTTTAGGAATTTCAAGGTGAAGTTGATCAACGTAGAATCAGATTTTAGAATGAGAGCCAAGGGAGGTGAAGTAGGAGAACTTGATTCTGAGGGAAACTCAGATGTGCTCAAACTATCCTATGTTGGGTTTTACATTTTAAAATCTAATTTTGGTTTAAGTTGATATTTTAATTAGAAAGTCAAGGCTTACATTCCAACAACACTTATTGAAGGGATTGCCCGAAAGGTGAGGACTTATAGGGTGATTTGGAATCTACCAATACCTTAGATCCTAAAGTTATGGTGAGGATTACCGATACGTAGTGCCTCAAACCTAAATCTAACGAATGTAAAGGGGCTTACAAACTACACCTCACAAGAGGCATAGCCTGCCCGACCTCTAGATTTACTGTCCTGCCTGGAAGGGACTACTATCTAAACCCTCATAATCGCTTTTAAAACCATGTATCCTAGTCTCAATGCAAATGTAGAGTAGGAAGGCTATTTTTATTTAGAAGGTAGGGCTTATAACTTGGCTTTGAGGCCAAGATGCCTAATTATGATTAGTATGCAGATGCTAACTTATAAAAAGAAAGTTTTTTGTTATCTAGTCCTTAAGTTAGGGCTTTTCTATATGAGACACTTTTGGGCTATGCATGTTTATTTTAATTTTTGAAAACTTTGCTCCTTGAAGGGAGCCATGCAATTTTCTTTTATTAGAAAATCATGGAGCCTAATTTCATTTTTTAAATTGCTTACATTTTAAGAGGTAGAAAATTTATTTTATCCTAAGAGCCTACCGCAACAGAGTCCAGGCCACACCCAAACAAAGTAATAGAAGAAACTTAGGAAAAAAATATATGCTTTTCTATTGCGCACCCAACAAATAATTAGACATGCTTTTATATATAAATAAAGTGAAATGAAAATAAATAGATTCCAAGTTATTACAAACGGATTTGGTAGCTGAGTTGCTTGCCATTATATAACCTAGTCAAATTTATAGACTCTACTTATGGGGTCTTCAAGCTTTTCAAAAAAAGATCTTTGGGCTTCATCTCCAAAAAGGTACATCCCTCATATTCCACTCCTTTCTTTTGCTTCAAACCCCCATAAGTTTTATATCTTACTTTTATCAAATATATTTGAAAAATATAAAATACTCAAATATGCAAAATAGAGTTAGACAGCAGTTTATATAATCATCATATCATATCCAAGATTGGCCTAGCACTAAGAGTGCTAAGCATCTGCTTCTACCTTATTGGCCATGCCTCTTGGGGGGTTTTAAGCAGTGCCTGCAAGCAAACAACATTATGATAATCATGATTTAATTTCCCCACTCTTGGACATGGCCACCTGCACAGAAAAAACATGTATATATTTCTAAACTAACCACTTAAAGGGCAAATGCCCACAACGCAGATAATCATTCTCCTAAATTTGGGCTTATGAGAGTAAGAGGGAGGTCCCTTGAACACTTGATATTCAAAGGGGAATAACAATCTCCTAAATTTGGGCTTAAGAGAATATAAAGGGTGGCATGATTTTCCATAGCCTTTGGGCTAGGGAAAATTGAAGAGTTTCCTATAATCTTAACTCATTGGAAAGAGAGGGAAGATGTAGATTAGATGTTGCAAATTCACGAATATTATTTTTTTTAGCAATTTGGAATTTGAAGAAAAGGTATACATTCTCCTAATTTGGGATAGGAGAATGAGAGAGGATTTGAATATTCTCCCACAACTTTGGCTTGTAGAAAAAAAGAAAATATACAATTTATATGTTGCAAGTTTGGAAAGATCTCTTTGAACTTTTGGTGTTCAAAAAGAAATGGTCATCTACTTAATTTTGACTAAATAGATGAAATAGACTAGAATTTGGGTTCTATGTCTAGGAGGAAATTTTACTTGTTGGTTTTGTGCTCGAACAAGTGAAATTAAAAGAACTTAGAATTGGATTCTAGGTTCAGAAATTATTCATCAATTTTTTTTTTTTTGTGTTACAATGAATAAATAACTTGTTGAAGTCCCTACAATTTTGAGGTTGAAGGAAGAAGACATAATTTGAAAGTTGAAAAATTTCATGAATGTTCTTTGAACATTTTGTATTCAAAGAGAGGTAGCCACTCACTTATTTTATGTTAAGTGAATGGGGAAGTTTCTTTGAATATTCGATGTTCAAAGAAAGAGATAAACATTCACTTAATTTGAATTAAGTGAATGGTGGAGTATTCATAGGAGTTAGATCCTAAAGGCTTTGCTTATATTCTTTTGAGCCCCTCTGGAGGTCATTTGAGAACCTCTATATAGCCTTTAAAGACCATTAGTAAAGAGGGCATTTATTATCTTATGCTCCAACAAAGAAAATGAAGAAACTCAGACTTTGACTCTAAATTTGTTTGCATCCATTTAGGCCCCTCTAGAGGTCATTTGGGCTCCTCCATATGGGCTTTGAAGTCAACTAGAAAAGAAAATATTGTTGGTTTTGTGTTTCCAACAAATGTAGAGAGGAAACTTAGACTTTGGCTCTAAGTTTCGCTTGTATCCTTCTAGGCCCCTCTAGAGGTCATTTGGCCACCCCTATATGGGCTTTGAAGGCTACTAGCAAAGGATACATTGTTGGTTTTGTGTTTCCAACAAATGTAAAGAGGAAACTTAGGCTTTGGCTCTAAGTTTCGCTTATATCCTTCTAGGCCCCTCTAGATGTCATTTGGGCACCTCTATATGGGCTTTGAAGGCTACTAGCAAAGGATACATTGTTGGTTTTGTGTTTCCAACAAATGTAAAGAGGAAACTTAGACTTTAGCTCTATGTTTTGGAAAGGTCCCTTTGAACATAATAACGTTCAAAGAGATCAAAGGGAGATACACGTTCTTCTAGCTTTGAGTCTTTGAAGAATGGGTTAGTCTCCTATAATTTAGATTGTAAAATGAGAGAGAGATATAATACAACCTAGATGTTGTAAGATTGAAAGAGATCACTTGAACGTTTGGTGCTCAAATAGATTTCTCCATTCACTTAATTTAGGTTAAGTGAAAGGATGAGTTAGATTAGGATTTGGATCCCAAGTCCAAATGAGATTTTCATTTGTTAGCTTTATGTTTAAACAAATGGAAAGGAAGAACTTAGAAATTAGTTCTAAGCTCAAGGGTCTCATGCTATAGTAGGTGGAAGTTTTGGAAAAGCCCCAATTTGCTACACATGAAAGAAGAAATGATGTTGGGTTGTTGATTTTTTTTTATCCCAACAAGAGAGGTGATTTGATTGGAGTTTGGTTCCAAGCTTCTAATGGTTCTTGCAATATCTTTGGAACTTTAGCGAAGCTCCAAGTGTTATGCAAAAAGAGATGATTTATAGTTTGGAATTATAAATCAAGAGACAAATCATTGAGTTTTTGTGCTCAGTGATACAAGGCCTTCTACCTGTGCTAGGTTAAGGGAAAACTCTACTAGAGAGCTCCTCATGAATTGGAAAGGTTATAACAAATCACCAAGTATGAGCCTAGGATTTTGGATCCAAAGTTAACATGATTCACACAATGAAGTGCTTGAAACTTTGGGATTTTCCAAACCCTTATGCATAAGGAAAGGGGAAACTCTACTAGAGAGCTCCTCATGAATTGGAAAGATTCCTAAATCACTTTTGGCATCATTAGGAGATTGGACAGGAGGGATCATTTGTTACTTTTGTGTCATGATAAATGAAGGTTTGACTTAGGATTTGATCCTACAGTCTTAGATTGCCCATGCAATAGAATATTTGGATCTTAGAGAGGCTCCAATGCTATATTTATAGGTGATGCTTGTTGGCACTCATACAACATAGAACTTGGAACTTTGAGGAAGTTCTAAGTATCAAGTTTGAAAGGGGACATGTATGAGAATGGAAATTCCCTCATCATTTCATGAATGTGAGATATTCATTGAAGGAAGGGGTTGGTTCCTAAAGCTTTGAATGGTTTTCTAGATCAATTTTGATATGACCTAGAGGACTTGAAAGATTTTATGGATATCCTAAAGATTGATTAAATAAGCTCTACAAAGAAACTAAGAATATACATGCAAAGTTCACCATTTTTTTGTTTGAGATGTTTGATCGTTTCAATTGCTAATCATTAATCAACTTGCAAACTTCATTGAATATATTTATATCAACTTCATCCCATACTTGTTTCATAAGTATTTAGAGATTTGATAAGCATATTAGTAAGTTGACAAATATTTAAATACATAACAATATGAAACATTTGCTTCTATCCTTACTTTGCAGAGCATTGCATACAAACTTAATCAATCATGCTCTCTTTATGGGATTTCAACATAAGCCTTGGGAGGTTAATGTCCAATCTCATAATATAAGATTCTTACCAAATTGATTAAATTTACCTCCAAACTTTTGCAAAGCTTAACAAAAATTTACAAGCTTCATCACATAAAGAAACTTTGCATTTAAAAATTATTTTGCAATCTACGCTTTGAAATAAAGATGCATATAATCAAATAAATTGAAGCTTGAAAATTTTCTCCTATTTTAATGTGATAGAAGCATGGACAAACATCTCTCATCTTAGAGATTTCATAAGTTTAAGTGCTCTTTGCTATCATCTCCATGAGTTTCACAAGACACCTAAAATGGATTTCTAAAAGCTTTACCAATCCTAGGATTTGCAACATGTATCTATGGAGATTCGTATGAAATCCTAAAAGAAGTGTGCCAAAGATTTAAAATTCGTCTAAAAGATAAAGCCATGGAGAATATATAAGTTGGCAAATATGAACCCCAAATTTTGTGTAAATTTCATTGTGACATTTAATCAAGTGGGGAAACATGTCTTATGATGCAAAGAAATCTACACCTCAACATCCATTTTGGGACGAGAAAATATCACCTAGCATATGGTTATTGGTAGGTGAAGGTTTAAAAACAACATAAATGCTAAAACATACACTTGAGAAGCATTAGACACAAATCTAATACTCCTACACGTATTAACATCCTCTCCGGATTCTCACATGAGAACCAACAACTAAAAACAACCAAATTTTTGCTGTTTTGCAAAGAGGATAGTGGTCAAGGGATTTTGGGGGACCAAAAATCAAAGTTTCTAGGGACCTAAGGCTTTGGATCGTCAATCACATGCCGTTGGCTAGGGAGCCTTATGGCTTTTCCTAAGTTTTAAAGATTTTATCACACCCGGGCTGTCCAAGCCGTCCAATACAAGTTCTAACTGTTATCCAAGCTCCGTTCCAAGTTCCAGATGCTGTCCTAGCTTCGGTCCAAGTTCTAGATGCTGTCCTAGCTCTGGTCCATGCTCTAAATGCTGTTTGGAAGCCTCCAAAAGCCCCAAACCGATGCCCTCTCCGTGAAGGCGTTGCTGGAGGTGGATTTCATCGGCAAGAAGTCTCCAATGTTGGTAGAATGGGAAGGAAAGTCTTCTGCAGCAAGAAAAAAGCCTTCAAAATGTTCTCTAATGTTTCCAACAACCCTCATACTTTTCTTCCTTCTCCTTGAAAAGGAAGAAACAGTATCCCCCTTTAAATTTCAGAGATAAACAAAGATGAAGGTAGGGAGAACTGCACAAGAAAAGATCCCTGTGTGCTGGTTGAATTTGGTTGCATACAGGAGAGCTTGTTCCTCCCTCTGGTAGGGTCGGATGGACATCAAAAACACCAGTGAGAGAGAGTTGGAGGGGTTGTTCACTTCGCCTGGGTCGCGCGACAGTCGTAGAGTCACAGCTGCGGCTCTTTCCTTCAACTGTTTCACGGACACGAGAGGCTCGATCGAGCTTCCCTGTTGCTCTGGCTGGATGGATACAAGCAGAGCTAGCCAGCTCTGCTCTCCCTTACTCTCATTTGGACGAGCAAAAGCAAGCAGGAAGAACTTTGCTTTCTCTTTTGATAAGACCTCACGGAACCCTTCCTCTCAGTCTCTCTCTCTCTCTCTCTCTCTCTCTCTCTCTCTCTCTCTCATCTCTCACTCTTTCTATGTTGGGACTGGCGAACAAAAGAAGCAGGGGAGCCGAATGGATCTCCCCTCTCAATCTCCTGCAGTATATGTGACGAACAAGCACGCGAGATGCCCATGCTCACTCGAGTATTCTGCCGCAAGATGAGATTTCTACCATAAGAGATAAGAGATCTCCGCGATCTCTCTGCTGTAGTCGCTCGCGGGGAATTTAAGTTTGACGAATAATGGCCACAAAATTGAACTTGAATCGTCATCGAATTACGTCGAATTTGGCAATATGAAGCTCGATTGAGTTTGATTTGATTTGATTCGATTTTAATTAAATTTAATTTAATTAAAACAAGACTAATTTGATGAAATTAAAGTTTAGTTTCAACCAATCGATGTTTGATTTCACTTCGACAGGTTCCAATTTGAATGGGTTGAGCACTTATCAAGCCTTGTCGTGCTCGAGACGACTCAATTAGGGTTGGAATTTCATCGATGTGAAAATATATGTCAATACTATTGCTTTTTTACACTCTCCAAGTGATGGAAATGTACCATCTCATCCTTTTTTACCCTCCTGGTGAAGGCACAGTAGCTACACATTATTTTTCATCCTCTTGGTGAAGGCAGAGTACATACACATTCTTTTTCAAGGCATAAAACATTGATCCAATCTTGAAGATCTTCTCTCAAGAGCCCCCAAAGAAGTTAGATAGAAACTTGAAGAAGATAAAGAGATCCTTACTTTGGGCAACCTTGTGAATCTCTCATAACTCCCCTTCATTAGACCTCTCACTCTTCACTCATAAACTTTCTCCCAAACACACTCTCAATGGTTCCTCTCAAGAGAAATTTGAAGTAAAGGATAATTAGACAGTTTTTAGGACTCTTTATATAGAAAAACATTTGAAAACTATCCAAAAAATGAATTTTCCAAGAGAATCATCCTACGATTGTATTGTACGATCATGGATCATCTAGTATGAATAGTTCAAAAATTAGGGCTTTATTTGGTACAACCTTGGATTAACTCAGTTTTAAATATTGTTTTTCATCTATATGAATTAAGATCATATTGTAAGAACAGTTCAAAAATGAACGTGTTTGTTTAGTATGATCTGGTACGAACCTAATTTTGTACTATGTCAGTTATCTGTATGAATTTTGTTTATAATGTATGAACAAATAAAAGAAGAATGTGTTCATTTGGAATGATCAAGTACTAACCTAATTTTGTACTTTGTCAGTAATCTATACCAATTCATATCATATTGTACGAACAGTTTAAAAAAGAATGTGTTCGATCGGTACGATCTAGTACAAACCTAATTTTGTGCTTTGTTAGTTGTCTATATGACTTGACATTGTATAATATAAATAGTTCAAAAATTTAAGCCAAGATTTGATTAACTACATTGTGGAGGAAAATATATGCCAAGTCATATAATATGATTAGTTTAAAAAAAAAAATTTCACACTCCCCCTATGCGTGTGTGCATAGTTACCTAATTACAACCATACTTGCTCAGACTCAAGAAATAAAAATGGAGATATACATACTCTATTACATGAAATCCTATTCCACCTTATCTTGAAGTCTTCAATAATCTTGAGTAGTATATGATTTTCCTGAAATGTTAGTACACACAGAAACAAACAAGAATATTAAATATATTCTATGATAAATAATAAAATCATAACATTAATATTTTGTTATCATCAAAAATAACCATCTCAATCTTGATTCCCGATTTACAGTAATCTTTCCCTTTTTTGATGATGACAAAAATAATTATTTTTTGAATTTTAAATTAAAGTTCTTTTCTCCTAAGCTCCCCCTCCATGAATGAAAATAAAAAATCATGGGAAAGAAAGAAAGAGAAAAAATTTTCACCCTCCTTTCCTTTTTTTTAAAAAAAAATTGATTTTTATAAATCAAACACAAAACTTGAAAGAAATACACAAGACAAACATAAAATAAACACGACAAAAAACATAAAATACCAAAAACACCAAAACCAAAAACACCAAAATATAAAACACATGACTAGAAGATATAAAATAAACACAACTAAAAACACAACCAAAACATAAAAATGACACTCATAGCCCTCAAAATACTATAAGTGAGGGGTGTAAGGTGCACTTTGAGACTTTTAACTTATTATAGTGGGTTTCATGCTTGTTTGCGATTTACAGTCTTCTTGATCTTTGTACAAATTCTCTCTTCCTCGTTTACCTTCTTCCTACTCTCTATTCTCACATAGTTTTCGACGCACTAGCTCACTAAGTATGCCTGATAGTAAAGTAAAGTGTCCCAAGCCATAGAATTTAGACTTTTAAATTTAATAGTAATTTGGAGTAGCTCAAAAATAACTTGGATCTCCTCCCAGAAATAAGAGATATAGCTTCACTTAAAGTTGCTACATACTACCAAAATGTTGCTTGTCACTATGATCATATGGTAAGACCTTGATTTATCTCCATTGAGGAGCTAGTTCTCTACAGGATCAAAGCAGTTGGGAAGGGCCCCCAGAGCAATAAACTCTCTCCCCTTTGGTAGGATCCTTATTTGGTGGCAGCTATAGTCAAGCATGACATCTTCAAACTAAAGGATGCCAATGGAAAGATGCTCCCATAAATTTGGCATATTAGAAACCTTCGTAAGTATTATAAGTAGGTGTTGACAGTACTTCTTATCTCTTGTTATATATTTTATCTAAAGTTACTGTGTCATCCCCGTATTTATCCCTTATGTGTTGAGTATGATGTTACTCTTATATACCTAAGTCATACTAGGGAATTATTATATTATTTTATATAATAATGTAATGTGTTGTTCACTCTATTTCAATATTATCTCATTCTTTAAAAAGGATCAAAACGATAATAAAAAACTAACGATGAATCTAATTTTTGTATACATGATTTGAGAAATACAAAATCTACATTATATCTGAATCACTAGATGATCAAACCCAAGGGATTTTATCTGACCTCTTCTATACAGGTTAATTTCATCAAGAAAATATTTTAATTAACAATCTTGAATATGTCAAACATCCTAGGAGAATATCTCTTACATTCGTTAAAACTAAAAGAGACTACTATAATATTTCTTATAATCTAATTTGAAATAAAATTAAGTAAATTTTATATATATGTGAGAAAAAAAGGAGAAAACATCAACAACTTCTTGATATATCACTAAACATATCACATGCATCATATGGAAACATCAACACTAAATACATATAATAATCACTAAAATATATAAAGTGATATAACTAACAATAAAATCTTAAGGTCAATATCACCATCCTCGAGGGCAAAGGCCATCTATAACTCACTTTTGATCTCATAACAATCAGACTCTAAAGAAGAATTACCAAAAGCTTGTTTAGGTGTCAACCCCTCAATTTCAGCTCCAGTCTTGCACTGCACTAGATGGACCCCTTTAAGAAACCCTTCAATGAAGGCTTCCGCCATACACTCCAGCTCCAAGGTCTTTACCTCCACATCATATATGTGATCATTAGCTTCCTGAACTTAATCTTGAACTATCATCTTGAAGAAAACAAACTTCTTGAATTTTTCAATGACTTTGGAAGGTGATAGTTCTGATATGGACTTGACTTATTTCTTAGAAAATAAAATTTGGAGCGTCCTATTAACATTTTTAACGTATGCTATATTCTCCTTAAGGATTTGTTAATCTTTCAAATGCTAATTGATCATCGTATGTACATTGAACAACTAAATATTATGATGATCCATATGTTGATTTTGTAAAGAGGCTGAAGTTTTCTATAATAGCCAATTTTATTATGCACTATACTAGTTTCTTCTCCACTGCCTTCTTCTTCATGATTTTTCCATCATACTTCTTCTTATATTCTCTCTGAAGATACTTGACATTCACAAACTCATTGTTCTAATCATTCAAGGTCTTGAGTAATTCAATTTCAAGATCCATACATTACAGTAGCTAAAATAATAAGAAAAAATTTATAGGAGATATATTCTTCTAAAAAAGATATATTCTTCTAAAAATGTCAAAAGAAAAAGCAAAAAAGAAAATGGGAACTCATAAATTCCTCATCTCATTGATGGACATCACATTGCTGTTTCAAAATATATTTTGCAATGTGTGACTTTGATGGAGAAGAATATTAACTTTTGCTAGTGAATGTCAAAATCTCCTCCACCCTTTTCTTCTTAGATGTTGGTGGATCACCTTCATTCGCTGATCATTTAGGAGGAACCTTTAAAGTGTGGACAACTGCTTCCAGGACTTTGGCAGACTTCTTTAATATATGTACATGAGATCTCCCTGTATGTGTAGATTATCCAACCACAAATAAATACTCCTCATCCTCATATTTACTTAATTAACACACCTCATAGTGAAGGGTGACTACATTAGTAAGGTTGAGCATCTTAAATAGATCCTCTGCTTAAACATGAAAGGGAAACGATAAATCCTTTAAATTTTCCCATATTTCTAGTAGATTACATTCATTCTGCATAAAGAATAACCCACTAACCCAGCTCTTTAATGGGCCTTGACTATAATTATCTAGCCACTTGGATCTAAAACATATATGATTCTATGTATCATAAGTAAGATGACCCATCGAAGAAAGGCACTCTAGAGATAACACCACCCCATGATCTGTAAAAAATATGATCAATCCCATTATGATCAACATGGCTCTATAAGAAAGATAGGATAAACTCTCTCCACATGTCGCTAAAATATCGATCAATTCTATGGAGGGTGGAAATAGTAGCCTTGCTCACAAATTAAACTCATACACCGTCAAAAATCTGGGAGGAGAGAATAGTCATTATTTAACTTTTCAGGCACATCCATCATAAGATTATTGGGGAAGTGAAACTCCTTTCTAAAAATGATCAATGAGCCACTTGTTATGGTGGAGGCATTACAATCAGCCTTGTCCTCCTTTTGAGTCTTCTTCATACCCTCATGTTGAGCAGTAAGACAATTTCCTTTTTCTAGGGGAATTTTAGTGAAAGTGTGGTCACCCATTTGTGCTTCTACACTAAAGAGAGACACTAAATTTGGGTAGGAGATAAGAACTAGAAAAAGTAAACGAAGGCCTATAGATTAAGAAGAAAAACGGGGGAAAAAGAAAGGGGAAGGCTAAAAATTCTATCATCTCCACAATAGAGGGGCATTGATTTTGAGTAGGGGATGCCACTTGCCAAAACATTGAAAGGCTTCAACTGTTAGAAAGTTATAGGGAAGGGTGAAGGGGAGATGAAATTAATCCTATGCCCTAGGGGTATTTATAGGATGAAAAAGGGGGGAAATTGTTCGGAAAAGGGGAGGGGGATTTTTTGAAAATGAGGGGAAAAGAGGCTTTTGAAAGCTTTTTAAATTTTTTTGGATTTTTGGGTCCCCCTTGAGGCATTTTCAAAATTATAAAAAAATGAAAAAAAGAGAGAGGCGGTGGCACTGTAGCTATCACCATCTCTATAAAAAAAAACTCTGTAAGCCCTACTTTTTTAAAAAATTCTTTTTCACAACCGGCAGTTAACTGGCTGCTGAACTAGGGGACTTACAAAAGGGCGTGTTTGGAATGACGTGTGAGAACCCTTCAAATTTAAAGATTTTTTGGTGCAAGTTCGTCTGTACGAACAATATATAGGAACTGAACTTGGTGCAGGTTCGTATGTATGTACTGAACAAGTACAAATCAGAGGCGATTGTCCCGGTACAAATATAAAATAATGTGTGTACAAATATGTTCTGAAGGCATTCCAGAGCTTATCGTCCCGGTATGAACGTTAAATATTATTTGTATGATCGCAAATATCTTTTTACGCACTGTTTGAGTCATTTTGAAGAGAGTGAAAGAAGAGGGAAAGAAGAAGAGATTTGCATTTTTGGCAACTTCGATTTGTTTTCGTCCATCGTTGCAGTTGAGAAAGTTATTCGACTCCAGGTAAGGCACATTATGCTTGTCTGAATTTTCAGAATTTTTTTATTTTTGATGAATATTTCGATTAAAGTTTTGTGTCCATTAGCAAAAAATGGGAATAGCTTTGCACTGATAAAACTTTTGGTTCGTAACTTTTGGTATGTTGTAAAGTTTATGAATTTGCACATTTTGAATATTTTCTGGAATTTTTCACCAGGTATTTTGAAATCTGTGGGGTTTTATTGAATAGAAAATTAGTGGGATGTTGAAAATTGTTATTTCAGTATAATAAAAGCTTTGAAATATTATTTTATATGATCTATGGTAATTTGATAATTTTTTGAAATTGTGTATTTTTAATTCATTGGATTGTCTATTGTTTGTCGCTATAAGAAAAGGTGAAATTTTTACATGTACTTAATTTCTTCATATTTATTAAGATGTGATATTTTATGTGCAAATGTGATTTGAATGATATATGTTGGTAGCTATAAGGGGCCAGAATCCTTTGAGATTCTGTCTGTGTTAGGGAAGGGAGGCATAAGGGGCCATAATCCTTTGAGATTCTATCTGAGTCTGAGAAATAAAATCTAATATGAATAATTATGTATATGTGATATATTCTGGTGCTGTAAGCACAAATCAAGGCATAAGGGGCTAAAATCCTTTGAGATTCTATCTGTGTCAGAGAAATTCAAAAGGGAGGCATAAGGGGCCAGAATCCTTTGAGATTCTGTCTCTATCAGAGAAAATTTGAATAACTTTGAAATGTGATTTAAAATGTGATTTGAAATATGAATTAAAATATGATCTAAAATGTGATTTGTATGATTCTGTGATATGAATTTTATTCAGTTCTTCCATATATGTTATTTGATTTTATATGATTTATCTATTATATATGAATATATGAATTCTGTCTGATTATTTGATTTTGGCACGAATATTTAAATTCTGTACGACTGTATGAATTAGTGAATGAGGTTCTATAATTTTTAGTTCAATGATTTATTTGATCTACAAATAACTATTTTTAAATCTTCTGTAAAGTAATTTGAAATAAGAGTGTCTAAGAATTTAGATCGACTAGTGTGATCTTGCTAAGCTGTTAGTTCACTGTAGTTTTTATTCATGGATTTCAGGATCTGGGAAAGGGAAAGAAGTTATGGACTAGACGCTCAGGTTCTGATATGAAGTTATAGATATTTTTTTATACTTTTGACTTTTATACAATCATGGCTAGTTAAAATTTCAGTTCCATACTTATTGTCTGTAGCCATGTACTGTAATGTATATGATTATTTTGGTGAATGAAAAAAATATATTTGGATGAGTTCTTATGTATTTGAAAGTTTTTAGTAGCTCTGTGGTTCAGTATGTTAAAGAATATTTGAAGAAAGTTTGAAAAGCAATTCCAAAATTAGATCCTGGGATTCGCCCATCGCAGCTCAATACGATAGGATCTATCCTGGTCGGGTTGGGTTGTGACATGACGGGCCAGGTACTGGTGGCGACTAGCCGGTTTGGCCACCAATTCACGTTTAGGCCTATTTTTTTTCCCGGACAGTCTAATTTAAATGTTTTTAGGGTATCTGTAACTATTTTTCAACATCCTAGATCTAATTTTAGCACTTTCAAAACTTAACGGAGTTGCTATGAACAAATTTGAGCAAATTTAAATTTTTGGAAAGCAATTTTTTTGACATTTTTTGCTATTAAAAAATTTGAAATACTCTGACACATATTTTCAGATTTTTGGAGCTTTGACGTCTAAATATAGGGGGAAAATTAATATATCATCAAAAAATTATCTTGATTGGGCACGAATGTTGAGGTAAAATCAAGTTGGAAACTTGCGAAATTAAATTTGTTTCCATCCGAACTTCTATTTCAACAAACTTATAGTTAAACTAAATGTCTCAGAATTACAAACCTAACAACACCAAATTCAACCCAATGAGGTCAATTGGGTCCAAATCTAAGAACCGAAGCACATTTAAATGGCTCAAACCATAATTTGGATTACCAATTGGTTTCCAAACATGACTTGCTTATAGTCGAATTGAGTGGCTCGATGAGACAAATCCAATGAGCCTAAAATCATTGATTTTTGATATCATTAAGACATACAAATGCCCTATAAATAGTCCATGATCAAGGGACTCAACATTGGCTGTCCATTTAAACCACTCCTAATTTACCCTTTTGATCACCCTCATAGTTACTGACCATGCCACTCTTGGAAAACTATAAATAAGCCCCTCGTTTCAGATGTAGGGGGAACCAAGCAAGGAATAGAAGGAAGAGAGTTCTCTTGCCATAAGACTCCACCTTGACCACAGCCAAACTTCCGCCTGGCCGGCGACAGACACTAGACTTCCGCCTGACTGCCGATTGACGCTGAATTTTTGCCCGACCATCAATTGATGCCAGAATTCTGCCCAACTATCGACTGATGTAGGATTTCCAACCGACTGTCGACCGATGCCGGACTTCCTCTTGGCCGTTGCCTAACACACAATTTATGTCCAGTCACGGAATGACGATGGACTTCTATCCGACCTACATTGTAACTAGATTTCAACCTGATGGTTGACCATTGTAATATGATTATCCTCAATTTCAAGGATGCATTAGTTATCTGTAATATATTTAAATACTAGTGGAATCATTTCAATTGGGCGTGACCCCATGGTTTTTCCCTTTTTTATTATTTTCTATGTTAAAATTTTGGTGTTATTTTTTCCATCTGTTTGTGTGTTGGATATCCCTACAACGCTAAGACTAAAAATTCTAAATCTATTTCCGCACATATTTTATTCCGCAATAATGAGTAGGTATATATTTGATTAAATATTTTTTATTATATTATCATTAAATATTTAATGTTATATGCAATACTAAAAATTATATTAAATAGTTATCACATTAAATCAAGTCAATAATTTAAAATTTATTATATAATTAGTTTATATATATATATACATATATTACTTAAATGACTAATACATTAATAAATACAATAATTACCCTAAATAATTAAGTATTAAATTAAAATTTATATAACCACTTCTCTGAAATAATAAAATACTATTTTAAAAAAAGTTTTTTTACTACAAAATACTTTAATTACTTATAATTAGTTATTAATACATAAATATTTAATAATTAAAAAAATAGTTTTAAAATAAAATTAAAATTTTAAAATAATTATTTATTTAAATTAAAGAAAACATTTTCCTAAAAATATTTATATATAATATTATTTTTTGATTAAAAAATAAATAATTTTTTGTATAAAACAAGGTTTAAAACTAATTAAAACATTTTAAAAAAAATAAAAATCAATTAAATCATTCACGGCTACATGGTAACACGAGATTTGATCCTAGAACCACGAGCAATGATTGCCTGATGGTGCAATGGTTACACCGCCAGAAATGATTGCCGTAATGATTGCAATAATCAAAGCTGCAGATACGACGTTTAGTTAGCCACGTAGGCGCTTACCCGTAGCCGTCAGATTCTCCGTGGTTTTGGTTGGACGGTCTAGATGGAGTCAGACCAAAATCTAAATGACAGAGGCGCTACACTAGTGTGGATCATCTGCGGAATGAAAGAATACTAACCCTAGATCATGAAATCAATGGTTAGTTTTTGTATGCCCAAGACTAGGGCGATATCAAAACCCTAAAATAATTCTCAATTCATTCTCGCAAATGAATCCATCAAATCATTTAAAATTTTAAACGCAAACTATAGATATGAATAGAATTCATTGGAAGTTTATTTTATGATGAGAAAAGCACTTATGAGAATGCTATTTAGATCTAAGTGTCGTGAGCTATATCTAAAATTTTTGAAGAATCTCACTGTTGGATCTTCAGGATCTTGATATAGTTGAGCTTGTAGACTTTCCTCGTACCAGTTTTGAAGTCGAGATCAAATGAGCCACGGATCGAGCAGAATCTTCCTTGGAACATTTGTAGCTTTAGTTGGTTGGAACTCTCATCGTCGATGAGGATTTGCTCAAATATAAGAGCTCAAAATTTTGCTAAGAAACCTAAAGTCTCAGGAAAGATCTTTTTAGAGTTTTATGAAGCTTAGGGGACAATATAAGAGCATAATAAAAACATAATAAAGTAGAAAGATTATTAATAAGAGTTAGAACATTATAATTTTGGAAATGAGGTAGATGCTATTGGCCTTATTCTAAACTAAGGTCATTTAAACCATAAATCTTTGAATATATCATATTGTCTTAGATCCAATGACCAGCTTAGATGCCGTAAATCTTTCCACTAAACCTCGGGCTTCTTAAACTAATTATAAACACACCTGAACTAGTTTAAAACCTTGATTTAAATTTAACTTATGTAGAAGATTATACTATAAATCTCACTAGCCCCTTAGATTTAAACATTACTTGCACATCTTTTATAGGAGGTTTAAAAACTAAATTTATCAACCCTGGCTCCCCAAGGGAGAGGTTAAATCCATTAACCTACTCGAGTAAGCTCAAGCTAGCTTAATTGACTAAACTATATTTGTTTAAAAAAGTTAAGTTTTTAAAAGTTAATTTTTTGGGATAATTTTATTTCTGGAATTTTAGTTTTGAAATCAAACACATTGACATGAATGATATATCACCTCGGGAGGTGAGAATATCATACCATAATAGGTTCATATTACAAAACTTAGAATTCATCCTGTTTATCATAGCCAAACTCAGGGAAGGACAACATATAATCCCGGAGGATCAAAATGTTGCTTGATCAATTGTTTGACTATAAAAATCTAGGTAAAGGTTCATTAATTTTATTATCAAAGTTGTGATAATAGAATGATATATTTTTTGAGGAAAGAAGTCATCATTTACCATCAATCATTTGAATATGATCATAATGATCGTTGATCTTGATTTTTTCAAAGATAATTAATTGAAATTTGAAAACTTAATTTTGAAAACTTGATATGGGTTATGAATCTCTTATGATATAAGCCATCGTAGTTAATTGTATCATAGGAAATTATACTTTCCTATGAAAACTCTCTATTAAGACATGGGTAGAAATTTTATTTAGAATTTCTCAAGCATTGATATCAAAAGATTGAAGCTAGTATTTCAAATGGAAATGGAACAAAATTGAACACTTATTTCTAGAGGTCAAAGGAGGAGAGGTAGGAAGCATATTGGGATTTTGAAATAATTTGAAAAAATCCCTAGACTATCCTATGTGTTGGGCTTAAATTTTGGAGTGAAGAGAATTTTTTAACTTGAATTGTCATTTAATTAGAAGATCAAGATAATCTTCCCACAAGGTTGAGGCCTTATAGTCTAAATCTTCCTTAGAACCTAAATTTAAATTAAGCATTAAAAATCTATAGCCAAAACTATCCAATTTATTGTAAATCTGGACTTACCCTGGCCTGAATTGGAGTGCCAGCTAACCACCTAAATGCTTAAAATCCATGAATTTGGAATTTAATGAAAGATTCATAAAACTTATTGATTAAGTTAGAAGAGGTGGGGCTGATGTCTAGAGAATATCCAAAGCAGCCCCTGGACATATGTAGGATTTTATTAAGCTTGAAATAAAATGTTTTTAAAATTTTCATCACTTTAAATTTGTATCTAATACGATGTGTAATAGTTGACTCGATAAATGCTTAAATAAAATATGAAACAGTTTAAAAGAAGGCTTAAAAATAGGGTTTCCCTAGAGATTGTGTAACTTTCCCATGATAGGACTACAGGCTAATAGGTTAGGTGGCCTGCCGGAGCTTACTGACAGGGAGGTGTCTAATAAGGAAAAGAGTATAATATGTGTGCACATGAACTCCTGGGTCATTCCCGGGCTTACTTCTTAAAATTATCAGAGTTTTTATTTGAGCTTAAAAATTTTAATTTAATTAAAGTAAAAAAATTTTGTTCATACCCTCACGAGCCTTTGATTGAGTTCCAAGCTAAATCAAAATCACATGCAATAGAAAAAAGCTAGAAAAGTATGTCATTTTTATTACGTAATAAATTTAATAAATTAATTAAATTTTATATTCAAATTGAATGTCCATGTGATAAGTGCCACTTAATAGTATATCTTAGGGTTTGAAGAAAGTAAGGTGGGAGGGTACCACTAACAACAACTTGAATTCTGTTCCTTAGACACAGATGACTTTGAGAATGAGATTCTTCTTGATCTTCACTTCTTCATCCTTTGTAGGCTCCTTGGATTTGTTGGATCCACATATCCAAATGAAAAGAAACTCCATCAAGAATGGGGGTTTTCTTTTCTCTTTGGATTATCAAAGTACCATAACTTGGATCTCCAAATGAAAAGAAACTCTCCCCTGAGCAATGTTCCCCACTCTTTGGATTCCATGTTCGATAACTAATATCCCATCTTAAAGTCACTTTAATATTAAAACTCAATTAAAATTAAATTCTATAACATAAAATTAAAAAATTAGGCTCAAATACAACATATACGGTTATCCTTAATAAATAACATTTAAATCAAAATCCCAAGCAATTAATATTTATTAAAATATTTAAAACATGATCAGAGCCACGTTTAGACATGTTCTTTTAATTTAAAGGCAAACTTATGCATTTGTATCACATGTAAAAAATCTGTTAACTTTAAAGCTTTAATTTATGCCCCCTTTATTTTATAGCCATGTACAAGTATGGCTACTTGTAGAAAATTATGTGAGAAAAAAAATCATTCCTAGCCTAAGGGTAATATAACACCTTTCAAATCAATTCATAAATTGCATTAAAATTTAAACAAATAGTCACATAAACTAATTATAGCAACTAGCATGTAGTGAAAACTCAAAAAACATGGCACACAGCAATAGCAAAGTAAAATACCATCCTAGCTTTAGACTAAAGTGGATTGTCCTAGCATACCATCTAAAGTGTGTGAGGTAGGCTGTGTGGTTTGGATAAATCCTATATAGAATAATTAGTTAAATTTATATGATGTTCTAGTTGGTTGAAAAGCTTAAGGTAAGTTTAGTTAGAGTTTAATTATTAATATTTTAAAATTAAGTTTATGACATATTTTAAAAGTTGGATGTTTACTACCTTGGTTAAACCAAGGCCATGAAGTTTATTTCACCTTCATTAGGCTGACTTATTAGCCTCGTAGGCTGGGGTTTCCCAATAGTAACCGTATGAGTTAGGTAACTTGATTGATTTAGGGTTTGAAGGTTGATAAATTTTAATTAGAATTATTGGTGGCTGGTTTTAATGTTAGATTATGGTTTACTAGATTTTTAAATTAAATATTAAATTCTTAAATTTTTTTAAATTATTTAAATGTATTAATTAAGGTGTCAAAATTTGAATTTTGGATTAAGGTTGATTTTTAGAGTTTTAATATTTTTGTTAAATATTAGACCCTATGATGAGTAATTAGACTCTAAGTTTGATGAATTTAGATTTTTCTATATTTAGTTATGAATTTTTAAAATTTTGACTAAAGGTTGACTAAAAAGTTAACTTTTTGATTTTAATTGAGGTTCAATATTTTTAATAAATATTAGACCCCAAATAGAGTCTAATACCTTTGAGTTTACTTAATTTGAAATTTTTTGGAATTAATTATGATTTTTTTTTTAAGTTTATGAATTTATTTGAATTTTTAAAATTATTTAATTAAAGGGATTCGATGATTTGAATACATATGAACTCTATACTTCTTAAAATCACCTCAAAAGGTCATAAAAAACCTAAGGAGATGTTCTCAACATTTTCAGAATTTTTTGGTATTATTAATTATTTTTAATTAATTAAAATGTTTAAATATTAATTTTTTTTAAATTAAATTATTTTTTTATATTAAATTAATCTTGAAATTGAAATCCAATTAAGAGTCTTTAAATTTTTTTAGTTAAGGATTGAATTATGATCAGTTTAATATATTATTTGTAATTTTTAGATTTAAATTTGATTTATTGGTATTTTTGATATTTTTTGGGCTTAATTAAAGGGTTAATATTGACTTGTTTAATTTTCTAACCTAATGGGCTCCAAATTCAATAAAATTTGAACCTTAGATATAAAATAGCACTAAGTTTAATATTGTCAAATTTCACTACAATTGGGTTTACATAAAATTTTCTAAGTTGTCTAGACATGGCACTAAATTATTTTTCCTAGGTGTCACTAATGTTCAACTGGATTTGAATCTCTGGTCATTTAACCCTGGGACATATGCAAGCACACCACAACAATTAGATAGCCTAATTTTACCAATTTGAAGAGTTATAAATTTTCAAAGTTTTGGGTTCAAAATGGACCCATCAGTTTGTAAATTTATCCCATATAAATCCACTAGACATCTGAACCTAAGAAAATTACAGATAATGCATAAGATGTCCGAAAATATTTCATCAAAATGTTTGTCTTGTTTAATCACTAGATTGTGAGAAAGTTGATAAATTTAAATTTCAAATAATCCAAAATATCTCACGATCCAGTGACCAAAATAACTTAAATTTCATTTTAATAAATAATTTGGCTCAAGCCCTTTCTAATGAGCTAAATAACACTCAATTTGGTATTTTTTTGTGAATTTTTGACGTTATGGCTATTTAATCTGAATTAATTCAATTTAAGGGAATTTCAGACAACGGGCTACATGGCAAGGGCACAATGCAACATGTTGCATACACAGCGGCTTAGTAGTACTGTGGGACACATGGAGGCTCAAGATTGTGACACATGGCACGATACCGGAGTTCAGGTAAAAATGTTAGCGATCAGTTTTGACTGTCAGATTTATCATGGGTTGAACAGATGGCCCAGATTTGGCCACATCACCTCTTACGGTCTTACTTCCGATCCACTGTTTGTATCGTTAGATGAGTCATGATGTACCATGCCTTCTGGATCTTCCTATTGCACGTATATTATGATCGAGCTATTCTGCTTCAAATAGAGCTTTTTAGTTTATTTTAAACTAAATTTTTAAATAACCATAACTTAAAAAAAACTTGTCCAAGTTTGATGAAATTTGAAACATAAGCTCATGGTGTCCCAATCTTCTAATTCTTAAAGTTTGGTGGTTCCATGCATTGTAGATTGAGAATAATTTCAAATATAACTTTTGACTAAAAATGGGTATAACTTACAATCTAGCCATCTAATTTTTTGATTTATTAAGCTTGTTGAAAAGTTAGTGACGTGTTCTAAAACTTTGATGAAGATTTCCTGACCTAGTTATGACTAGATTGGAAGTTGTTCTAGAAAATCATCTTTCTCTCTCTAGATCCTTCTCTCTTAGCTAATGGGGGCTTTGGAGGCTGGGATTTGATGGAGAAAGGCTTGGAATGTGTTGGAGAGATGTTAGAGGAGCTGGGGGAGAGTTTTTTTTAAATGGAGATTGCTGGAGATGGAGAATGAGAGAATGAAATCATTGTTTCCTTTTGGCCCATTCATCCTTCCATAATCCAAATGGAGGGTTAGGATTGCTTTTTCTTGATCCCTGATGCTTGACACTTGGCCCTTTTGTTAGGAGGTAGGGAATCAAATGATAAGAGAATAATAATGAGGTTGAAAGCCTCACTTGTCCCCATGTGCACATGGGAATGATTAAAAGATACTTAGGGCTAGATTAAGGGTTAAGCTGGGTTTAGGAGTCATTTAGGAAGACTCTAAAAAGTATTTGAATGGATGGAATAAATTGGATTTGAAGTTGGGTGCTAGAGGAGTGGTTTGACCACTAATGGGTCTTTTAAAGTCTATGTTGACTAGGTTGACTAGTCAACCAGTCAACATGGCTGCTAATGTGGCATGTAGGAATATGATTTGTTGGTTAAGGTTACATGAAAGAGATTTGATGCTTAAATATTGGAGCTTGAATGAAAGTGTGTGGTCTTAAGTGGATTTGACCAAGTTTTATAGAGTTGACCAAGTCAACTTGACCATGAGTTAGCTTATGGTAGGCTAGGGAATGCTAGGGAATATTCAAAGCATTAAGTGACACGGGTTTAAAGATTTGGTGAGATTTGAATACACTTAAAATTTGATTCAATGCTAAGATGGTTTAATGGTTGATTGGATCATCCCTGGTTAACTTAGTTAACCAGGTAACCAAGGTTGACCCAGGGCCTGGGTCTGGGTTCAACATATTTGGCTTGATCTCAGGGGTCAGGATGGCCTTTTGGGTCAAAATAATAATTTAGACCCTTAGAGGGCTATTTGGTCAACCTAGGTTGACTTGTTCAACAAGGTTGACCTAGGTTCAAGGTTTGGGCTAAACTAGATTGAAATGATAAATGGAGTATATTAGAGGTGGTTAAAAGTATTAGAATGGTTATTTGGGTCAAATTGACTATTTAGACCATTAATGAGTTATTGGGTCAACCTAGGTTGACTTGGTCAACCAAATTAACCTAGGGTATGAGTTTAGGCTGAGTAGGTTTGGTTTGACATTTTGAATTGAATAGAACTAGTTCCATGCAAAGAGGAGGCCATCGGGATCAAAATGGTTGTTCAAACCCTTACGGGCATTTTGGTCAAAATAAGATGACTTAGTCAAGCAAGCTTGACCAGGGTCTTTGTTTGAGTCCTACGGTCTCCTAATGGGAATTATTGTACATTATAAGAGGTTTTAAGGTTTGATTTGAATTGGCCATGTTGAAGTTTAAAGGAAACTTTAATTTTACCCTTAGGGGGGCATTTTGGTCATTTTGACCCTTGATCAATTATGGGTCAAAATGAGTCCAAAAAAAATACATATTAATGCTTAAAACATCATAATAAAGGGTTTGGTTTTGGTCAAATGCTTTTTAGGAGGCTCCAAGATCAAATTCCACATGGTAGAGGGTCAAATGACATAGGCTATAAATACTTGAAGGTTTTGCAGCTTTTGGAAATAGATTTAGGGCGCGTTTGGGACAGATTTTTTTCTGCTGTGCTTTACCAAACACAACAAATAGGTCGTTTGGGATGGACTGATGGTGCTCTGTTTTCGACAATTTCACGTCCCGCGGTTGCTTCTCACATCCGTAAGAAGCCTCCTGCGATTTGCCTTCTTCCTGCTATTCATAGATATGATAAATATAGTAATGCGCTTACAGCCTCACAAAGTTCCTATATACCAGGCAACTCCTCCTCCGCTTCCGTCTCATCTCGCTCGACATTCGCGATAGGAACTTTCTTGCGGTGAAGGTTGGCTTTCTTCCTTCCTCGTAGCTGTCAACTCCCACGCCTTAGGCACTCGTCTCCGCCACCCTCAACAACATTTTAGCTTGTTGAATCGGAAGTTTAGCAAAATGGAAGTTCTCTCACTGTGACCTGATCAGAACCAAGACCGACAATCTTTCTAGGGTTGGAGAGAAAATCTTCAGCTCCGTCCGTTCTGCTCGCACACTTGGCCTCCTCCCATCTACGTCCGATCGCCCTGAGGTTTACCTTCAATGCTTTTCTTCTGTGTGTCTACATTTTCTAAATTTTTTTAAGTCGATGATATTTGTTGGAAATTGGGTTTATGGGGCGAGTAGGATCATAATCGCGGCTCTGAGTTCTGTGTTGAATTTAATGCATAATGAGCTCGGGGTTGAGTGTTTATTCTTTTGGTGCTTTTTCAAAGAGTTAGTGACCGAAGTAAGGGGAACGATCATTTATTTTTTGTTTTCATTAATGAAAAATGCAAAAATAATTTCTTATTCCGATTGCACACCTATATTGTTGAAAGATGGCAGTGTAACGACTGTGTTGTTAGGGATATCAAAATGTGGGTGACTGAACTCTCATTGAATTCTCATTTCTATAGCAAACCACAGGAACATTGTTAGGTCTCCAGTTTTAATGCGTGACTTGGGGCTTCAGATGTGTCATGATATCCATCCCGATGCAAAAAACAAAGTTTGTAACTAAAGGTAATTTTCGAGTCACAAAATTGCTATCTTTGCCATGCAAGGATAAGGCAAGATATATCAACCAGTTATAGATCCTAAATTTGCTAAAGTTATTTGTATGAGATACTCTCTTTTATCTGGGAAAAAAATTTAGCTAAGGATATTCTCAGCATTTTTTTGATAAGCATAAATTTCAAAATAAAAGCTTCCACTTACATCGTCAAGATATGTTCTCCTGCATCAATCAATGATATCTTTACATATTTTTAGAGCATTATGGTACAACTTAGACAAATCTTCTTGTACAAAGTCATTAAGCACTTCAGCATATTCAGCACCAGTTGGACCACCACCAATTAACACAAAATGAAGATTCTTCTTCCTCTCTTCTTCACTAAGGTTTGGCAGGCTTGCTTTCTTAAAGCAATTCATCACACTTCTACGGATTCTCTGAGCATCTTCAACTAGCAACAACAATCAATTATATTGCTTTGCATATTTCCTCTTATTATAATTTGTTAATTTATAATACATCAATTAATAAATTCAATGGGTAAACCAAAGGATGATGGACCTTCCACAACATGGGAGAAAGATGTGAAGATTATATTCTGTGATTTATGTCTAAGAGAGATTGAACTCGGCAATCAACCAACTACACACTTCAATAAAGAGGGTTGGATGAATTTAATTAAGAATTTTTTTTTGAAAAAAATGGAAGAGAGTATGATAAAGTTCAGTTAAAAAATAAATGGGATTAGTTAAAAAAAGATTGGAAATTATGGAAAGAATTAAAGCGTGGATCCACTGGACTTGGTTGGGATCTTAGGAAGAAAACCATTGGCGCACTTGATGAATGGTGGAAAGAGAAATTAGAGGTAAATAATAATTTTATACGTTTCACATATTAGTCTAATTCAACCTTCATGTTATGCCTTCTAATTCTATAAATTGAATCTTTCTTTCTAGGTTGTGCCAAATGCAAAAAAGTTTAGATACCGTGGCATTGATCCTGAGCTTGAAGATAAGCTAGATCTTATGTTCCAAGGTGTTGTTGCTACCCAAGATCATGCTTGGACTCCAAACCAGGGACTTCACCATGAAAATGATACTGAAGATTCTGAACACATTTATATAGGTTCTAGTCTTTTGAAGATCCTTCACAAAATCTTGAAAGCATCAATGATTGTAGCCAATTGAAACGTCCTTCATCTCCAACATCAACATGTAGAAGGAAAAGAATATTTGGTTCAACATTTCTAAGAAGCCAAATTACTCAGCTTGTAAATTCTTGCACAAATATTACCTTTGGAATTAGTGCATCAAAGTCAAAAACTGATACTCCATCCCTTTCTGCTGCCATTAAAGTTCTTGAAGAAACAACTGAAGCATTTGAAGATATGCCACTGTATTTGTTTAGTACAAAGCTTCTCGAGGATCCAACAAAGTGAGAAATTTTTATGTCAATTTGTCCTGATCGAAGAGTTAATTATCTTTGATATTGCTATGGAAATCATGATACAACATCATAGTTTCCTGGATATTTATGTTTTTCTTTAAAACATTAGTTTAGTAAATGTGTTTTGTACATTAGTTTTGTATTTTGATTGTGTTGTTCTGAACAGTTTAATATTTTTTTTACTACAACAATTGAAAGATCTTACGTTTATCTTATGTTTTTAAAATTGCAATGTCTTTCTTTTGTTAAAAATGAAGATGAGGACCTTCAGAGAACATTAAATGCTTTGGATATATATTTTTGCAATTTGATGGCATATTTTAGCTGATTCTTTAAATGCTACCAAAGTTTCTATAAGAAGTCGGCTCTTTCTTTGAATCACAATGAAATAGTTAACCAATTAATATTTGTCGTCGTTGCTCCAACGTCAATGTGGAGGACTGAGGAGCAACGCTGGATGCCACATTCATAGCCGCCATTAGAGCCATCTTTGTAGCATCATCAGGAACCACATTTTTTATTTGATTTTTCCTTGGTTTTTATAAAGCGGCTAATATAATGAAATGCAGCCAAGCAAGTGGATGCAGAATAATTGGTTTTACAATGAAAATATTAGTGACTGTTTGTCTTATGGAAATTATGCAGGTATTTCACACCATGTAGCATAGTGAAGCTTAAGAACAATATCTTTTTCATGATTCTTACATTAGGATACAGGTGTTTCTTGTCATGATCTACTTATTTTCAAGTAATATATCTCATGAAACTATCTTATATACTTGCCAACATCATTTAATCTTGAAATTGGTACCTGCTTAGCATAGGAATAATAAGTATTTGTATGACCTGTGACCATGTAACATAGTAAGGGGACCAACAATAATATCTTCTTAATGATTCTTACGTTATTATACAATCTTTTCTACATTTTCAACTTCTTAGAACTTCCTGAACTGAGTTTTCTTGATATTTTTGTTAGTTCTACTCGATTATTGAGCGATCAGTTGTCTTGCTTGAAGGAAAGTTCTAGTATATTATTTGAATCCATACCTTGTATCTGTCCCTCCTTCCAGTTAAAGATGTGCGTCTCAATAAATGCTTAGAAAATTGTAAGTCTATTAAAAACTTTCTATATCTGGAAACATTGCACCTGGGGATTAGTTGGCAACATGAAAAACTTAATGATTCTATGACATTGTTTCTTTATACTATTATATATTATTTGGTTTATATTTTATCTCCTTTTAGTCAAATTCTTTATCTATGATCTGCTATTCATGCTAATGCTTATTTCATATAGGTTATTTATGTATCTTTTAATTTAGCTACAAGCTATGACTATTTTAGAGAGCATAATACTTGTTTATAGATATAATCTATTAATACTTATTACTATCTATATGCAGGAATGGCATGTAATGTGAATTTAAGCGAGCCAGCTGATATTGCAAATATTAAAAAGATTATACTTGAGGCAATATGTGTTATAAATGAGTATTATGAAACATATATTTACAAGAAATCGTGTATGACATCGTCATCTAGAGGAGACAAATGGATTGGAGAGCTACTACAAGGTCATCCAATGAGGTTTCATAATATGTTTCGTATGTCTCAAACAATTTTTTAGATCTATTGTTTGAATTGGAATGTGTTCATCATCCCCATGGATCATCAAGGAAAACAAGCAGAGAAGTACTTACGATGACTTTATATATTTTATCACATAATGAATCAATAAGGTCCACATGTGAGCGGTTTCAACACTCTACTGAGACAATCATTAGGTATTCTCGTTTGGATTGGAGGCTTTGGTGAAATTTTCATGTTATGTGATCGAGCCTATCGATCCTCAATTTGGTGATATCCCAAGGAATATTTTGTATGATAATCGATATATGCCATATTTCAAGGTAAATTTTTTAAATTTCATATTATAAGAATGTTTAAATGAATATAATATCTAATCATCGCTTCTTAAATAGGACTGTATTGGAGCAATCGATGGAACACATGTGGATGCTCGTGTTTTGAATGCTGAGAAAGCTGCTTATATAGGAAGATGTGGGTCAATGACGCAAAATGTTATGGCTGTATGCGACTTCAACATGTGCTTCACTTTTATCATGGCAGGATGGGAAGGAAGTGTACATGATAGTTGCATTTTTAAATTTGCAACTCGTAATAGGCGTAATAACTTTCCCATGCCACCTCCTGGTATGTTATATATAGTTGTAACGTTAGTAGTAATAGAACTTATACTAAAGTACATGTACTTTATAACAGGAAAATATTATGTTCTTGATACTGGTTATCCGATGCAATGGGGATTTTTTAATCCATTTCCAGATACCAAATATCATATCCCTGATTTTGAAAGAGGAAGCAAATTAGTACGTGGGAGGAAAGAAACTTTTAACAAGCGACACTCTTCCTTAAGAGGTGTAATTGAGATATCATTTGGTGTTTGGAAGAAGAAGTGGGTCATACTACGAGATATGCCTACATATTCATTCAAAAAATAAATAAAAATAGTGATAGCAACCATGGAATTGCATAATTACATACGTCGACATCCCAGTCGGGAAGACCTTATTTCAATATATCTGATGCGGATGGAACATATATACCAGAGGAGGCATATGAGTATAGAATTGGGCAATCAGTAGTAGAGACAGAAGGAAATGATTTTAATTGGGAGGTACGAGATGGTGAAGGAGCAGAGGAGATGGTCCAGTTACGAGAGAAAATCACAGATGCATTGATGGATGAGATGAATTAGGAAGTTTCATATGTTTGATAGCATGTTCAGTTTTATTTGATTAAGTTTGTGAATCATATGCTGATATATATATATATATATATATATATATATATATATATATATATATATATATATATATATATATATATATATATATATATATATATATATATATATATATATATATATTGTGTGTGAATAGCTGCATTACTTTTTTTCTTTTTTTTAGTGAATATGACAAGCTTCTTCAGGCCAACTGGTCAATTTTATTTGGATCTTGTATATATTTCTCTTTGCTTTCTTTTTCTAATAAAATGAACCTTCTGTAGTATGTAGATATCTGAACTGCAAAAGTATTGTTTCAAATCCTATAAATAGAGATTGTCAGTTTGCTCTGCTGTTCATAAGTTATGGGTGCTGTCTTCATTCATAAATCTTGCCTCCTGTTTGTGGAAGTAAAGATCATTAGAAAGCATGTTGTATTGCTTAGTATGCATTAGAGTCCCTTTATTATCTGTATAAGTGATCTGTACCATACTCCATAATTAGTTTATTTTCTGTTTAAAACACTCAGTAACAAATAAACTATATTCTGTAGTTGATTTTCAAAGCTTTAGGAAGGCATTTTATATAGGTTTTGATCCTTTGCTTTTTCCACTATGCTTGGCTACATCAATTCTCTGATAGTTTGATTTGATCTTACTTTCAATATGTATTAACCAATGAAATCTAGTGTGATGCATTGGCTGTAGACATTGTTCATGTTATTTTAGGTAGACATTGCTATCTAGATGATATTGATTCGCAAGAACTAATGATTAGTGTGATATCCTTCCCCAACTTGTTATATAAATTTCAATAAAGAATGACTCTTTGAAATCGTAATTATAATTTTTATTTTTTTTATTTTTTGTACGACTTACAAATATTTTTAATAAAAATTTATTTTTTATAACAATATATAAAAAAAAGTTTGGCAGCTTTAATATATTTAAAAAAAATTGTGCCAACTTAAGAAGTGATACAATTTTGATTTAGAATTGTTAGTTGATTATCATTTACATTTAAAAAATAAATAAATTTTAAAAAATTATATATTTCATCTAAATATATATAAGGGTATGATGGTAAATTGTTCCCATACAGCTGGAGCAAAACAGTTCTACAGTAATGCTATCCAAACAAAATATAATGATTTATATAAAGCAACTTCAGGAAGAAACTTTTTGTACAACAATTTCACAACCTACTTTACCGACAGCTGCAGCCGTCCCAAATGCACCCTTAATTTATGGGGCTATAAGCCTTAGATTGAGATCAAATTTGGAGGGTTGGCCCTAGAGATATGCTTAATCAATATGAAATTAATAGATCGTGATTTGGGAGTCATTTTACTAGGTTTTCAAGTGATTCAAAATAACTCAAAAGGGCTTTAGGACCTAGGCCTTTAACTCTTGATTTTGGTCTGGATTTTTGAATTTGAATTGGGTTTTTGGTTTAATTTCTTTAATTTGAATTATCCATATCAATAAAAATCATATTGATGATTTTAAAATGATTGGATATGATTTATAATTGATAGAAGGCTGGATTGACTAATCTTGGGTTGATTGAAGGTCAGGATTATCTTGAAGCCTAGAATGGTTTGAGACCTAGATTGATTTGAGATCTACATTGACTTAAGGAGAAGATTGATATGAGGTTTGGATTGATATGGGTTCTAAATTGATCTAAATTCTACATTGATATGGGGTCTAGATTGATCCGGGGTCTGGATTGATCTGGGGTATGGATTGGTCCTAATGACCTCATACAAAAATGAGGTCAATAAACTCCTACATTGATCTATTATAAACTCCAACTCTTCATCAAACTTCACTAAATAAGTCATTCAAAGATCCTAATGGGTTGGACACGTTCGGTCAACCTATCCTAATCAAATGTTGACCTGGTTGACTCAATCAAAAAATGGTCAAACTAGAATGGCTTAGGTTATACCATTATATATAGTCAATTATGCTCCTACCTAAGTCATGGGTGAGTTAAGCCATGGTGAGTTTACTTGCTCAACTCACCAAAGCTAATCAAACATACACATATAAGGTCTCCCCCATATAAACATCTAATTTCCTAAACCTAAACTCCTAAACTTGATCCAATTAGTCTCTAGAGGTTCCATCAAGTTTAACCGAGGTGGTTTATTGACTAGTCGAGCCCATAGAATAATTAAAAAAATAGTTAAAATTGCCAAACCCTTTAAATATTCTTCTTTAGTCCATGCCAATAATTTTAGCTGATTCAAACAACTCTAGAACATTCCTAAGCACTCCCTGAACCTATCCCATGGCATGGGCTAGCCCATTTGACCTATGTGGTCCCCCCATTAAAAAATAGCCCCAAGCCTTTTTCAGATTACACATCCACTACTTGGGCCTAGAAGCTGCTTCCAAATGACCTCTGCCATTTGGCATGAATACAAGCAAGGTCACTGATCAATACATAAAACTTTCATACTAACTTCATTCCTAAACCAGAGCTTCCATAAGTGATTTCTCTTTTTATTTTTTCCTCCTAGAAACTTCTCCCCATTTCCTTGGTGTTTTCTGGTCATTAGAGTTCACAGCTAGTGAGACTACGGAGTTCCAAGTGTTCATCCTTCCCAAGTGCTCATAATTACAATCTATCCTTCCTCCAGTCTTCTATTCTTTAACAAAGTTGGTGTAGAAGATAACGAGCAAAATAAAACCAAATATTAGTCAAGACATCCATTGGATTGACGTAAAATGTAAGCCGTAGGTTTAGGAGTAGTTTTAAAATTGCTTCATATACATATTAAGAAAACCTATCAAACTTCATACAATGGTGTATTAGATCTCTAGGAAGCTTTGTGAAAAGTTTTATTGCTTGGCCTGCATTCTACAATGAGCTTAAAGGGCTTTCTAAAACTAGGGTGTTGGCCTCTTTATCGGGGAAGATAAAATGTGTTCCATCCAGCCCACTTGTATTTGCTCAGGTGGTTCATATCTCATCATCTCACATGTCACGTTTAATCCCCTCCAAAATGATAGAATGGCAGGTTTGATCTCAACCATTCAATATATACCACGTGATAATAGATGGTTGAAACCCTTACTCTTTTTTTTGGGAAAAATAGGGGCATACATGCCCAATTTTATTCCAAAAAGTGAAAGGTTACAATAAAAAAAATAAACGAACAATAAGAAAAAACTTATAAGAACAAAGAAATTAAATAAACTTAAAACCTCCTAAAAATAGGAGATAACAAAAAAAATAGTTTTAAAAAAAGAACCTAACAAAGAAAACATCTCCAAATAAGACTCAGCGAGCAAGCCAAGACCAACAGCAAAAATAACACAATAGTCCTCCAAACTAGCTAACCGAAGCATCTCAATCAATAAAACCAGAGGATCTCCCAAAATAGCAAGCAGGCCCTCCAAACAAGCATAAGAATAAGAGAGCTCCTACACCGGACAAAACCACCAAAGTTCCCGAATCTGAACCACCAAACCGAATAAGCATGAACAAAAAATAGTCCCAAGCCTCCAGGACACAACAAATAACCAACAACATCAAAGGGAAAGAAAGATATCATAAAAACTACCAAAAATAAGCAAAGCCAAATGGCCAAGAATAAGAAATGTCCGAAGATCTCCTAAAAGAGCAAGCAGGCCCTCCAAACAAAAGAGAACTCCTACACCTTCCTAAACAACCAAAGTTCCAGAACCTGAACCACCAATCCAAATAAGCAGGAACAAAAAATAGTCCCAAGCCTCTTGCACACAATAGCCAACCAACAATATCAGAGAGAAAAGAGACATTATAAAAAAAGCCCAAGAAGACCCTAGACTCAGCAATAGGGAAAACTTTTATATTTTTCAAAAAACCACCAACCTCAATGGTTTGTAGTCCAACCTTCTAGCAAAAATTGGTTGCTAAACTAGCCATCCAAAATAATAAATAAGAAAAATGCCCAAACATCATAGTCCAAAAAACACTCAATCCATAACATTTAGATAATAAGGTGCTGAATTTTGGGCAAAGAAGCCCAATTAAAAACTTTAGCTTGATTAACAAACCTGATCTGATTACAGATAGAATCATAACTGTTGAATTTGTTATCCATTTTTCTTCTATTGCTTTCTTTCCAAACAAAATAAAGAGTACAACAAGTATAAAGAAAATAAAGACTTTTAGCATCATAATTCCAATTCAAATTTCAAATAAATTCAAAAGTTTGAATTAAAAGAAATTAATATTAGGCACAAAATTAGAAATAATATTGAAAGAAAAATTGCATTCAAAAATTAAATATCTATGACATTCAGTCCCAATATTACAAAGGATACAGTTATCAGTCACATTAACGTTCCTTTTAATCAAAAGATCAACAATTTTAAACCTTTCAACATTGCCATCCAAGAGAAACAAGAGAATCTTAACGCATATATATTATGCTAGACATAATTAAACCAATCAACCTTGTTAACATTATTAAAGAAGACATAATAGAAATTCTTAAAAATAGTAAAATTAATATATTGAGCTCTACCAATAAAAAATAAAATTATAGCTTTCCAACTGACTAGAAGATCCATAATTTTATTCATCAACGACTGAAAATCAAAAATTAAAAGCCTTTAACAAGAAATCGGAAGACCTAAGTATTTCAAAGAATTTTGGGAAAGAGGGATACCCAAAATTTGACTAATATTTTAAGCCATAAGACAATTTTTAGAAAAAATAATGGAACTTTTACCTTGATTAACCTGAAACCCATACACCTTATAAAAATAATCCAAAATCTCATTTAACTTAACATCATTCATAATATAAGCTTTCCAAAAAACAAGAACATCATCTACATATAATAAATGAGATATGGAATTCTCACCAACAATAATACTCTCAAAATTAACCATTTGAGACTAATCCTCTAGAATATTAAAAAAACCATACCTAACTATACAAAAAAGATACAGAGAAAGAGGACAACCATTTCGAATGCCAGAGGAAGAACCAAAGAAACCATTAAGAGCACCAGGAAAATAAGTATCATCAATGCACCCTTTAATCCAAGAAATAAAGACATGAGGAAAACCTTTTTTGAGCCCTCCTATTAAGCAGAAAATCCCTGGAAACTGAATCAAAACCTTTATGTTTATCCAACTTGCAGCATAAGAATTTCTCTTTATTTTAACAATTACGCTCTCAATAATTCTACAGCCAGAATAATATTATCAGTCATAAGAATTTCTCTTTATTTTAACAATTACGCTCTCAATAATTCTACAACCAGAATAATATTATCAGTAGAGATCCTTTTTCTTAGTGAAACTAGATTTACTATAATGAATAATCAAGGGCATAACATCTTTCATTTTCAAAGCAAGAATTTTTACAATAGTCTTATAAAAATGATTACAAAGGGAAATAGGCTAAAAATCAATAATATGAGAAGCATTACTATTCTTTGGGATCAGAGTAATTGCCGTCGCTTTAGCAACTTTAGATAAGTAAATAGTCTTAAAGAAATAAAAAACCATATTTTAAAAATTAGGCCCCCCGATATGTCAACTCTTCTTTAAAATTTCAAAAGTAAAACCATCCTAACCAGGAGTAGAAGAAGCAGATCCAAAAAATACGACCTTCTTAATTTCTTCTGTGGTAATCGGAGCCATTAAAGAGGCCAAATAACCATCAGGAATTTTATTACCAACATGTATAGAAATAGAAGAAGAGAAAGCTGGATTAAAAGTTTTGAATAGGTTCTTAAAATTATTAACAAAGGCCTCAACAATCTCTTTTGGTTCAGAAATAACACCTTTAGAAGAATAAATTGCCTTGATATTATTAAGATTATGCATATGGTGAATTTTGGAATAAAGAAAGCCCAAGTTATCCTCCCCATTATATAACCATAAAGCTTTAGCTCTTTACATAATCCAAGAAGACCATAAGGATAAATTATGACTAAGTAAACCATTAAAGTTCTTAAGAGCTGAATTAATATCCAAGTCTAATGGATTAGATTGGATCCTAGAAATAAAATCTTCCTGCTGCTTTTGAAGAAAGTCAATTTTAGTCTTGAGATATTGAGAAGAGACCCAAACTTGGTTTTTAATCTTATTCTTAAGAATCCATAATTTCCCATAAAAAGCATTCACATGATTACCAACAGGGAGAGCAACAAAAGCTTCAATAAGAATATCCCAAAATTCATTCTTATTACACCAATAATTTTTAAAACGAAATCTCTTATTGATAGGACTTTACCGATAATTACAAACAAAAAGAGGAGAATTATCAGAACATATAGGATTATCCACTTGATAAAAAGAATCTAAAAAGCAAGTAACCAAATGCCATTAATTAAAATCTGATCTAATTTAATATGAATAGGAGAATTAACTTGCTGATTAAACTAAGTAAATAAATGACGAACCGAAGAAAGTTCTTGAAGACTAGCATTGAAAATAAAATTATTTAAATCCTCCACTTTAGAATTATTAACTAAAAAACCACCAGATTTCTCATTTGTAGACCTATAACAATTAAAATCTCCTAGAATCACCCCAAGGATAAGAAATATTATTCGATAAATTTAAAAGATCATGCCAAAGAGAAATACAATCAGCAACAGAATTAGCCAAATAAATCATTATAATAAAAACCTTGCAAGAATAATTTACCATAATAGAACCATAAATAAATTAATTAGAAGAGACAATGCAATTAAAATTAATGCAAGAAGCATCCCATTTTATCCAAATTCTATGAGGCAGAGAGCTATTAAAATTATGACAGTCCCCTTCAACATTGTAAAATTTATGTTTAGCCAAAAAACAAGGATCCAAAACCTGATCCAATTTCACCTTAGCTTTAAGAATACAAAAAATCTAAATATTAAATTTAGAGATAAGATTTTTACAAGCAACAACTCTATCCAAATTATGAAATCCTCAAACATTCCAAGAAGCTATATTAGGCATAAACATTAATATTTATTTGAAGAGTTTGCTGCCTTTTTGGTAAATCTTGACCTAGTCAATTTACCAAAATCTAAAGAAACCTTAGAAACAGGTTGATCTTTAGCAGATCCAGTTGGAATGTCAATATTATCCTTATTAGAAGTAACCAAAGCATCTTCAAAATTACCTATTCCTAAGTCAGCTAGCTTTTCTTCCAAACCATCCAAAACCTGCAACTTATTAGCTATAATAGTGTATTTTGAAGAACATATAACATTAGGAATATTATTATTATAAGTGTCTAACACATAAATAGAATGTGCAAGTAAATATATAGAAAAATCTTCTGAAGGAGAGTTAAGATTATGTAAAGCCTCTTTCAAACAAGAAGAATTAATTTCCAATCTATTCAAAATAAAATTATTCGATAAAGAAATCTTATCTTGCTTATTAGAAGGTAAATTCCCTTCCCTTGATTCTTCAGGAACCTTAGAAAGAATATTTGAATCCGATTTCAGAAAAGAATCTTAGCAAACCTACAAGTTAGAGGATTTTTGAGCAGCAATATTAGATATATTATTCTGCTCAACTAAATTCTGAGGTTGAGCAGAATAGAAAGAACAAGTAGACTTCACCATCTCTAAGTCCTACTATGCCATCTATTAATACCCACCATAGGTTTCTCTTTATCATGCAAAAGATTCTCCTCAATAAAATCTTTCAATTTAGTTGGACAAAGAGAAAAAGAATGAACTAAAGAACCACATCCAAAACATGGAGTTGGCTTCCAGTCATAAACAATGTTTAAAGAACTAATATGCCCAGCAATAGAAATATTTACTTCCTCTGGAAGAGAAGAATATTTATTAATAAGAACACAACCCCTAGCATAAGTAAGTCTCCTTTGTTCTAATGTTAAAACATAACCGGAAACATGAACACCCACAATACTAGCAACCTTAAAAATACCCTCCGGCATCATGTAGACTAAAGGTAGATCCATAATTTTAATCCAAATTGGAATTGAGGAAAACTTCTCATGCTTAGGCCAAAATAAAGGCGACCATAACTGCAAGATAAAAGGTTTTCCAAAAAAAGAACCACGGTCCTCCAAACCACACCATATCAAAATTTTTTGAACAAGAAAACTAAAGGAGAAAACCCTCACTTAAAGCAAGAAGAGTAAGGTTCCCTTTTAACTTCCATATTTTAAGCATTACAACACGTAATGCTTCAAAATATGGTCTCATACCCAAAAAATACCTGGCTAAAGTTAATCCCATTTCTGACTCTGTAGCAACAACATCCTCAGAAAAATGTGCTAGAATATCCAAAGAATGAACAAAATAAATAGAATATGGTTTAGAAGAAGATTGAATAGATGTCAAAAAATAATTCCAAGCTTTCTTTCTATTCGACTAGACCCCATATGAGGAATCCAAAGATTTACTCGAAGGCAATGGAGGAAAATCTTTCGTAAGATCCATAAAGACACAAAGAAAGGTGAAGAGAAAAAACCACTTAGGGCATCACTCTCCCTCGCAATACACAAAACCCTAGAATCGCCTCTTTTTTCCCAAAGCTTAAGGAAAGTCAAAAATGAATGTCACCGTGTGTATTTATTTTATTTGTAAATATAATCACCAGTCAAGATTTCTCCTGAAACCCTTATTCAATCATTTAAATGGATAATTGGTACCATCCACGTAGTCTAATCACATGTCATCGTGTGTATAATGCTGTCCCATAGGTGTTGCCATCGTCAAACCCTTTTAAATTAATTATAAAATAGTTTTAAATTGTTAAAACTAAAAAATTACAAAAAATTAACCACTAAACTATTTTAAACTCATTAGCAAAGCATTTTCATTTTTATAAAGTCTTAATTAAAAGTCTTAATCTAGAACCTTGATTTTAAGTAAATGATGAGATACTTATTTTGCATACATTAGACTCAGCATGAATTTTAAATTGTGTACTTTAAGAGGCTTGCTATCTATCCACTCCAAGAACACATAAGTCTATATTACATAATCACTCTCAATATTTCCTCTCCATGAGTGTTATCTAATCTAAATAAATTATAAATTTAAATCAAAGCTAACTTCTAATCTAAACAGTAAGACCAAATGATAAATTATGTTAGAGTGTTTATGGGAAAACTAAATCTTAAACACTCTCTTCCTCTATTTTATTTGATTCATTAAGTAAATATTTGAACTTGATTCCTGTCCTATTTGGTAGATTGAAAACTTAAATCCTTGATTCAAACATTATAAACGAAAAAAAGTTTAGGCTCTACTTTAATTCAAAGTTTTCTCAAGAGTTGTCTTAAGATATAATTAATTGTGAAGGCTTACCTCTATAGGGATCTTCTAACCCTATAAAATAATAAATGCTACTTTAGTTTTCTAGGGTATAAGAAAATCTCTAACTGTAGATTAATATTTTTATCTTTGGTTAGTTTCATTTTGAAATGATAGGATGATGTTTCTTTTATCTTTCAAGATAAATTTAACATTTCCTTTGATGAGTTTGATTATAAAAATAAATATTATTTCTATTTTTAAATTGATAGTAAATAATTAATCTATCTTTTGAGGTGGAATAATTGGCTATGCCAATTTGTCTTTTGACTCCACTAGGAAATGATCTTCTTTCTATCTTTAGTGGAGACTAGACTTTAAAATCGATAGTAGACTTCCTCTTTTGGAGTGAGTTAAACTATCTTTAATTCTTTTGGATCCTTTCATTCGTTTCACTCTTGAGTGAAAGTAATCTACATTTGAAACATCAACCTATTGCTAAAGTAATTTCAATCCTTTAGTCCAAATATTGCATCACAGGTGAATATGTTTTAGATCAATCATTTTAATTTTCAATTCAAATCTAAATCCAAATTCCTTCATTCTAAAAAAAATTAGAATTCTAGTTTCACCCATTTCTCTTAGTTTGAATTTATTCAGACTAGTTCTAGATTTAAATATTGCATAAATCTAAATCAAAATCAATCCTTTAAGTCAATGAAAGTTTGAAGTTAGTATGTTTAGTATATTCTCACGATCTAGTATCTTGTCTGAATTTAGTGTGTTTTAAAATCAATATAAAATTTTGCCTTAATTTGATAAGGAATGGCTGGTAAATTCATCTTCAACATTGTTGTTAGTTAGGCCCAGTCTATTGAGGGCTCCCATGTCAAGGTTGATTTTATATTTGATAACATCTAGTTCAGCTTCACTACACCACCTAAAGTGGTTAAATTAGAACAAACTCTTCTAAATAAGCTAATAATAGATCACTATTGAGGGTAGGTTTACAGCTACTCCTATAATTGCTAAACCTTCTTTATTCTCTTGCCTCACTTTCCCCATGTATACAAGTAACCAAAAGAGAAAATTTGTTGTCGATCTTAAACTAATAGCTTTTAGCAAGTTCAAGATTGGTTCATATTTTAAAGTAAAGGAGATGATTAAATCTCAGAGATGTAATAAGATCCATCATCTGAGGTAGAGGGCCCTGAAGGCCTAACTGTTAGATGAAGATATGCTAATTAATGCTTTTATCGAGGTAGCAATAAATGATGTCCTAAAACCTTTGATAAACTCCCCACTATTTGGTGGAAGCCACTTCAATCCACTGTTTATAACTGAAGGAGCCAATTCTCCACCCCTTACTCCCCACAAACCTCCAATTCTCTCTTTATCTGAGAGAAAGAGAAAGTTTAAGTCTTTTTTTAGATAGATTAATCCATGATTGCACTAGTATTTATTAGTAATCGAAGATTGAGTTTTTAAAATTATTGAATATGTGATCACCCCCAGAGCATAATAAAAGCCATGTAAAGAAAAATTTGCTCCACCTCTAATTAAAGGATGAGTGACCTTTGAAGGTTATAAGATAATCATCACCACTGATTATCATCGACGATGAAAAATGTTCTTTGTAGATAATAATAAGGCATTATCATCTTGTACTTAGAATCATCAAAATCTTATGAAATCTTTGGAATATGGAGCTTTGGCCTAATAAGTGTATAATCCAAAATCTCCATCTTCATCAAATATGAGAAATAATCCAATTAAAGCCTTTTATCACTCTTTAGATTATAACTCTCCAAGAGTTGACTGACACCACTTAGAGGGCAACCAATCATCCTCTTGTCATGATAGAAGGAGACTGAAACTCATAAATCAACCAGCCTTGGTATCTAATGGGATGAAGGTTTTATGGCCCAAGATGGTTGGTACTTCAACTGTACTTATTACTAATAAAAATATTGCAACGGAGGAAGGAAGAAGGAAAGTTAAAGCTCAAATGGAATCATTATTTGTTAGAGAATACACTCTTGTTAATCCATACCAAGTGTTAGGAAAATCTATATAAGAAATGATGAATCAATTAAAGGATAGCATTATATAGATAGATGAGGAAGAAGCCAATGAAAGGGTAGATGTAGACTTATATGATAAGGAAATTATGAGAGTCTTTTTATGGAAGATACTCGATCATAAATACAAAAAGAAAATGGTAAAGTTAAAGCTAATCTTATAGATCTTGAGGTCGACAAAGGTGATATGTCAAGTGTCTATTAGATCAAATGAGTTAGAAAGACAATCATATCTCCAGTATGAAGAAAATGGAAGAAATGATGTCTGCTTTGGCTACCATGCATAATAAAGAGTATCCTATATAAAAATTTCAAATAGAGTCACATCTAGATGAATTCATATAGATAAACACTAAAAATAAATAAGTTAGCAAAGATGAAGTAGGGAATAAGCTAGTAAAAATAGTAAGATAATTAGTTCAGTCTATTGACATAAAGTAGATGCTAGAACAACAAGTTAAATAGGCACTAGCCTAATCTTAAGGTACTTCATCTATTCTAAGGAATAGACCATGCCTAGAGTAATATGACTTGGTCCCATCTCTTAAATGGATTGTACTATCTTCATTAAAGAATTTTAATGGCATGAACGATCCCAATCAATATCTTGCACATTTTAGAGCTAGCTATTAAAATGCTTGATGAAGTGATGCATTATTATTCTAATAGTTTATTAGCCGTCATATATTGTATTTGATTGGTATATTGAATTGTCCAATGGGTTAGTCTATACTTTCAATGATCTAGATAGTTTACTTATAAAGAGATTCACTGGAGAAAGATTCCATATCATCTTTAGGGATTTGGTTGTAGAGAAATAGAAACAAAAATTGAGATTTAGTAGATTATATCATGTGTTAGAGAAATCTTAGCATGAGGTTTGAGCGGCAGTTACAAGAGATGCAAATTATAAACTTTCTCTTGAAAATAATTCATGGTCAAGTTGCTTTTATGTTGAAAGGCTTCATAATCAAAGTTTTTGAGAAGTTATTAAGCGATTCCTCTAATCTTTAAGAGGAAGCTCCTCAATTAGCATTCATAAATGATTAGTCCTTGGTAGACTTGAAACTAAAATATCAAAAAATGTTAAAAAAATGAATTAGGATTAGTGTCTATAGTTGATGAAGGTAAACAATGAACATTGATTCAAGTAGAGAATATGGGTCATCATTTCTAGTATCAGCAGTATAGCAAACCATAGAGTGATCAGAAGTTCAAACCTCGATCTAATCTCACTATAGAAGATAGAAGATAGATGATTGAACACTTATGAATAAAACTTACTCAGTCAAAAGGGAAGCTATAAAAAGAATCTTTGAAGATCTATTGAAAAAGTCAAAATTTAAACTTTCTAATTGCAAGAAACTAGAAGAAGTGGGTAAATCAAGGCAACTCAATTATTTCCCATATTACTGTATTCTCAGTCACGAATTGGGTGATTGCATAACTTTTAAGGACTGGCTTAAGAGGAACATTAAAACTAGGCCAGTTGTGATACCCAAGTAGTATTTTTGAGATTGAAATCAAGGATCTACTAAATGCATGATTTGTGATCCTTTTGCATCCTTTCATATTTTAGAACTTGAGGATGACTAGGATATTGCATTATCCCATTCTTCCAAGAGAATTTTAAATGAAATTTATCATTCATCTTTCTAGGAATTCACAAGAGCATAGAGTACCATCCAGGTTGATTTGGTAGCTCTTGAAGAAGTGCAAAATAAAGATCCTGCTGAAGAACCCAGGAAAGTGTGTGTTAGTGAAGCTTCCAAAGTTTTGAAGTAGGATGATAAATGTAAAAGCAAAAATATATATAGTAAAATAATAGTTACCAAGTATGGGGTGCCTAAATCCCTTTCACCATTTACTCTATATGATTTTTAGTTTATCTCTCCTAGGATTAATAAAGTAATGAAAAAAGATTCCATTTACATAATGCTTATTTATGCTAATGATGACTATATTAAAAATTCAAATAGTAATGAAAATAGTTCTTAGGAAATATAAATGAATTTAAATAATTTAAAAGATTCTCTTTATTATTTTTTTGATAGTGATGCCCCTGTTCTCGGTGTTCAGGGTGATCCTATCAGTATTAAAATATATATGTTTGATTCAGATAGTTTACCATATGAAAATTCTAAGTTATTAAACAATCAAGAAGTCAATCATTATGTTGTCTCTTCTTTTGAAAAGATAGTTCAAGTCAATCTTCACATTAGTAAAGTTCTACTGTCTTGAGTTTTAGACGTTGATAAAGGGAAACAAGTAACATATAATCCTAAACATTCAAATCAACCTCAACTAGTTCAAGATTAAGATGTAACCAATCCAGAAGTGCCCAAAGTAACTTATAATGTCTTAGTTTATCTAAAAATTTTTTTCTAGAAAATTAAATATTTATGATGCTCTGGTTCTTTCCAAAGAAGTGTGGATGGCTTTAATCAAAGTTTTTCTTGACCCAAAGATCTACATGGCTCAACTAGAATAAATGTAGTATGAATAAGTGTTGTACTTCAAAATCTGTATGATTAGTAATTGATTCTTGCTGCTTGCTTTGATGCTAAAATAACTCATTTATTTCGTTATCCAATAATAAATCCTTCAATCACACATTTTGATTCTCCATTTGCTGGTTATTCTCGATTTCATCATCAATTTAACTTTTTTGTAATGAAAATTCATTTTCATTGAAAATAACATCTCTACTAATGATGCATTTTTCCATTCCTACCTTCATTACTCCATAGTTTATAATCCTAGCTTCATCAAGAAAACCAATATATATATATATATATATATATATATATATATATATATATATATATATATATATATATATATATATATATATATATATATATATATATATATATATATATATATATATATATATATTTGAATGTTATTGCTTGCAGTTTATCTTATTTTATGTAAGCATATGCTGGGCACTTGAATGCTTTAAGATTGTTGTAGTTTATTGGATGTCCTATCCATATTTCTATTGGTGTTTTGAAGTTTAAGGAAGGTTAAGGAGATCTGTTAAAAAAATAGCCTACAATTTTTAATGTTTCACCAGAGAATGACTTTTAACAACATACACTGAACTCTTTGGAGCAAGATTGGGCTCATCCTTTCAGTAAGCCCATTTTGTTGCGTGGTAGCCACCATTGTATGATGCCTTTCTATTCCTTGACTTGTGCAATATCTAACAAAATAATGTGAGCATTATTTCAGTCCTTTATTGATTGGAAATTTCCTTATTCTTAGACCAACTTGACTTTCAACTACTCCCTTCCAATCCTTGAAAAGGTTGAGCTCTTAGTCCTTGCATTTAAGACAATATGCCCAAACTCTTCTTGAGTAGTCATCAATAAATGATATGAAATGTTTAGCTTCTCCCTTATATTCAACTCTTGATTTACCCTAAAGATCACTATGAATGTAATAAAGAATTCCATTTCTTTTATGCACTATTTTGCTAAATTTAATCATGCAATTTTTACCTAGAAAACAACATTTGCATATATAAAGTTTGTCGGTCATGTCTCCACACAATAGGTTTTATTTGATGAGTTCAATTAAACCTCTCTCATCATGACTAAGTTGTAGGCAACTGTTGGTGGAATTTTGGAAAAACATGTTTTGAAAATATTAGTTTTCTTTGGGAATTTTAAAATTTAGATTTAACTCTAATTCTAGAAGTCGAATCAACTCATTCAGAAAAGTATATCACCCCGAGGGACGAAAATAAAATTCCATAACGGTGTTCAGACTTAGAATTATGAAATTCACCTTGAATATCATGGCTAGATTCTAAAGAGAACTTCACACGGCCCCGAGGGGACAAGGTAAAGTTCAACTAAATATCAAGTTATGATATTCAAGGAGTATGATTGTCGAATTCATATCCAAAGCCTTATCAAAGAAGAATGTATCTCCCCAAAGGGAGATAACACCTTTTAATGATAATTCTTCTAATATGATAACGACAATCATTCTTTAACTTTTCCGAAAGAAATCTAAGAAGACTTAAAAAAATTAATTTTGAAATCAGGTGTGTGTGGTTCCAAATCTCCTACGAGCACAAGCCCTCGTAGTTAATTACATCGAGGGGAGACAGAGTCCCCTACGAAAACTCTCGATCAAAATAAGAATGAAATTTTGTTAGATTTTCTAGGAGTGATATAAAAAAAACGAATAGGATCTTTTGGAAAATCAAAAGGGAATGGATCAAGGTTGAAAAGTTATTAACGGAATCGAGGGAAGAGAGGTAGGGGACACCTTGAGATTCCAGAACCATCCGGAAGTGTCCCAACTTACTCTAAGTGTTGGGCTTTATATTTTAGAATTGAAAGGAAACTTTAATTGAAGTTGAGCATTTTATTAGAAATTTGGGATTATATTCCCGAAATTTGGTGTCTTATAAACGAAGATCTTCCCCGGACCCTAAATCTAATTTGGACACTGGACCACAGTCGTCCGAACCTAACTAATGCAGTGCAATGCCTGGACTTACCCCGGCCTGGATTGAGGAGCCAGCTAACCACCTAATCGATTTAAAAGAGATGAGTCCGATCTCTTATGAAAGAGTGGTAGGGACGTTGTACTTAAAGTTTTGGAGAGTTGGGGCCGACATCTAGAAATTTTCCTAATTGGCCCCTTCGACTTATGTTGGGTGCTAAAATGCTAAAACTGATGCAATTAAAATTTTAACTCTTTTAATTTGTATCTAATGCAATGCATGCTGGTAGACAATTTCCAAATCAAATATGCTAGAAATTTTAAAAAATAGGCTTATAAAATAATTTTTTTAAAAGACTGGACTTCCCCAGGTCTGGCACCTCGTCCTCATAGGTTAGAATATCCAGACTCTACCCGCAGGTGGGGAAGGGTCTAAAATAAGGAGAGAATAATGCAGAAATATGCATGTGACCCCGGGGTCGATCCCAGGCTAATTCCCTAGAATCGTTATTGTTGACCTCATTATTCGAGGTCAATTTCCCCGTATTCGATTCTAGCATCTAGGTCTTCCTAGCCTAGTGTAGATGTCGCACCCGTAGGATTTCCCTTAGGTGGACACCTGATGACGTAGTATCGACTCGAACCTACCATTCAATTTGAATTAAAATCAATTCAATCTAGTTTCAATTCAACTCCAAAATGAAATAAAATCAAACCCGATTTATGATTCGTCAATTTCGATCGACTCAATTTAATACAATCTAATTCGTTTTCGATCAAACCGAGACATCATTGGGCTCAAATCAATTCACCAATCAAACACCAAATTCTTTCTAATTAAATTTATTTAATTTTAATCAAATTAAAATTAGCCCTTTGATCCCTTTTAAATTCAACTCAAATCTAATTCAACTCCAAACTAAACTCAACTCGACTCATATCAAATCAAAAAATTTTAATTTAATACTTCCTGATAAAACTCTGAAATCAAATCGTTAATTAAATAACCTAAACTAAATAATCTAAACATCCTAAACTAATTAAATAAAGGTTTAATGGCCGGTCTAAACTACCCAGCCCCATACGATCCCTCTCACTCTCTCTCATTTTTGGAAAACCACCCAGCAGTTTGCATGAAGCCCATGGTCTCTCTCTCGCACTCCAGGCTTGCAGTTCGAAACTTCCTCTCCACTCACGAACACACAGCCCCGAACTCCCTCTCCAGTTCGTGTGAGAAGTTCCCAGCCATTTTGCACGCTCCCAGTTGGCGAAGACCTCTCTCGATTTGCTCTCTGCTCGAACGAAGCCCTCATCACTCGCATAGACAGACCGAATTCTCTCACACTCATGCCTGCAGTTCACAAGTCTCCTGCTCCTCTCTACACGCATGAAGCCCATACAATTCCCGAACACCTCCAGCCCACTCTTCTCTAGCAAATTGATGATGTCGGCGGAATCGTCTCCAGCGATTATCTGACAAATCCGGCTAGCATTCGTTGCCGGAGTCTCTCCGGTTTATGCAAGCCTTCGATTTGGGGCCGTTTATCTGAGGACTGTGCCATTTCTATTGCCGTCGATGTTTTCTAGCTCAAGGAAGATCAAGGCGGCGGCTGCTGTGAACAAGAGTCTGCCACCGGAGCCCTTGGATTTCTTCATAGGACTGTTGAGGATGTTAGTTTGTGGCTTGAGGAGATTAACCTGGGTAGTTATCGGCAAGTTTTTGAGGAGAATGGCGTAAATGGTGAGTACTTGGAGGGCTTATCCATGTTCACAACCGAACAGATTCTGCGATTTATCAGGCGATGCCATATGAAGTGGGGAGACTTAATTACACTCTGCAAGGAACTAAGGCGCATTAAAGTTGCTTGTCTGAAAGGCGAGCAAGAAGTTCGAAAGCCTTGGTGGGCGCCGTCGTGCTTTTCTGCAGTGTTTGTTAGCATGGCCAAGCGAAACCGACAGTCTCGAGTCGTCTCTCTGATTTCCGAAACCACCACCCTCCTATCTACCCGAACAGCCCACCTCTTCTCCTACTCCAGATCACACAGAACCAAAACCTCCTCTCCATTGGCACGGACCGAACTCCATTGGCGAACAGCCCCCTCCTCTCGGTCTCTTTTCTCTGGTATGAGAAACCTCCAGACGGAAGTCCCCAAATCGCATACCTCCAGGCGAAACCAAGAAACGAACTCCCTTTTCTTAAAATTTTGAAACTTCTTCTCTCTATTCGCACAGACTCCCTCACTCTGATTGGCGAAATCTCTCAGCCCGTCATTCCTCTCTCCGTCGCTCTTTGGATTCGCACACCTCACAAAACCAAACTCCTTCATATTTCAAAAACCACCTGCTCTCTGCTCTGTAATACACGAAGCCTTCTCAATCCTTTTGTGAAATCAACCGGCTCGCTCTCTTTGCAACCCAACGAACGAAACTCCCGTCACTCCTCTTTTGGTCGTGTAAGAAACCTTCCAGGTCCCTCTCTCAATTCGCTAGAAAGCCGAATGATCCCAGAACAGTTCAAAAAGAACTCGTCACTCCTCTTTTGGTCGTGTAAGAAGCCCCTCCAGCCCAGTTCGCCTCCTTCTCTCTCTCGGCCATTCGCAAGGTCCCCGAGAGTTATGTTAATGCATACTGGAGGAGCGGTGATTTATTGAAAATGATCACTAATTCAGGCTTTCATCTCAAATTTCCACTAGTCACTGAATTTGAGCCCATCCAAGTGACCATTCAAACAGATATGGTAAGAGATATTCCTTGTGGAACAAAAGGTGGAGTAATGATTATGCTTTGTGTCTCATTTGTGAGCATTCATAAGTTTCTTTATATAAGATATTATATGAGAAATATAAAGAGTGAATTGTAGTGTTTTGAAAGGTCAATTGTGTAGAAGAATGATAAATGAAAATTGATTTATTAAAAATGAAATTTTGATACATTAGATAATGTTTTAAAGTGTATGATTGTTATAGTGTTGAAACGCTATTTTGAAAGGGTCAAGTACATAATCGAAACAAGGCATGTGCATATGGAAAATAAAATACATGACTTTGTAGAAAGGTGATGTGTGCGAGAAATAAAAGATGGAATTTGTGAGTTCGAAATGGTGAAAATTGTGTGTTATGGAAAGATGAAATTGTGTATGTGAGAAGTAAGATGATTGTGTGAGCTTTGGAATGTGTAAAATGTATGTTTTGAAAGGTGAATTGCGTGTTTTGTTTAGAAAGTTGATTTTTGTAGAAGGTGATATGTGTAAAGAGTGGAAAAGTAAAGTATTTGATTGTGTAGAAAGTGTATAACTTTGAATTTTGGAACTTGTGTATTTTGAAAGGTGAAAAAGTGAAAAGATGGGTTTGAGAAATGAACTTGGATGATTTGAAAAGTGAGAAGCATGTATCTTGAAAATGGAAGAAAGTGAATAGTATATATATATGTGTTAAAAAGTAGAATGTATTTATAGAAAGATATTTTGTAGTGGAAAATGTGTGTATGTATATTGAAAGACATTGTATGAGAATGATTTGAAATGTATTATATGAGAATGATGAAAGGCTAAATGGGGGATTTTGAAAGGCAAAGAGTTTGATAAGTGTATTTTTGGAAAGGTATACAATATGTTATCAAAAGTAAAAGGTTCCAAGATGATTTTCAACAGAACTGGTGTTCAAGCCCGAAGAAAGGTACGTCTTTATTTTCAATAAATTTCAATTATTTCATTATTATTTAAAAAAATGTGCTTTCTAATCCCTGTTTTCCCTGTTTTCTTTTCTTTATTGGCATGAACTACGATGAACGGTACCGGTCGAGGGAACAAATGTACAAGGAGCTAATGACGTCAGTCGCCTCTATCCAACCGGGTAGAGGTGCTACGGGCGGAACCACCGGGTCGTAGCCCCCGGTGACTGTGAGTATTTCTAAACTTAGAAAACCTCTAGGGACCCCTTGATGTGGTGTGTGAAACCTTCCCTTTTAGGTCCCTGTAGTAACTTCAATTTAATTAGGATTACTTTTTGCTCTTAGAACCCTAAACCCCTTTACGTACGAAATGTCTTAAGGGTTAGTAATAACAAAGATTTTCACCTATATGACAGTAGTGACACTTAAGGACAATAATTAAGGACTGAGTCTTAGAAAACCTAGACTTAAGATGCATGTACACCTTAAGATAGAGACATATAACATAGAAAACTTAGTGACATTCATTTATTATTATTATTATTATTATTATTTATTTATTTTACAAATTAAATTTAATTAACTAAAAATTTTCTTTTAAATAACAATTGATTTAGGATATATCAAAACCACACTTTCTAATACACGCACTTAGAATTGTTTGCTAGGATAACCGACTCTAGCTTTAGGTTAGGCCGGTGTTTATTTCCTTACTGCACTGTAACGGGCTTTTTCTCGAGTTTTATTGCATGCTGGTTGTAAATTGTTGGTGTGTTTGTTTATTTATTTTTACCGCACTCTATGATATGATCTGATTGACGAGTAGATTACCCATAGGTTAGGAGCGATCTGGTTGTTAATAGAATTTTCTGCAGGTGGCCACACTCGTGCAGGGCAGTAAAGGGGGGCTAACTAATTAATAATTATATATATGTGCTACGGTGCTTCAGCTGCTTAGCCCCCAAAATAAGAAAGAGTGTGGCCAAGTGTGGCTGAGTGATTTAATTTAAAATGATTATATATAACTGCTTGGGATGAATTTTATTATAAACTGCTTAGGATAATCCTGCAGGTGGTCTAGATTTTTCTTTTCCTTTCTGTGAAATGTAATGTAATGTAAATGTATTTGAAAAGTCAAAAAAAAAATTGTGAAAGTGATTTTGAAAGTGGGATATCACATCCAATTTGGAATCCAAAGAAAGGAGAATATACCTTAAAAGGATTATTCTCTTTTATTTGGAAAGCCAAATTAGGATGATTCAATATCCAAATAGAAAAGAAAATACCCCTTTTAGGGATGAGTTTCTTTTCATTTGGATATCTAGAACCCGACGGATTCAAGAAGTTCGTAGAAGAAGAAAGGATGAAATGGAGAAACAAAGAAAGAAGATGAAGAAATGAAGATTCAAGGAACAGTATATCCCATTTTAAAAATCACTTGCGTCATTCTTTGGATTAAAATCCGGGTTTGTTGTCAGTGGTGCCCGGCCACTTTACTTTTCTGCAAATTCTGGGTGTAATATGGACATTGGACATTGGACATTATATTTGGATTATTAAAATTGATTGTTTACATTGTTTGTGCAATAGAATTTTTTAGGACTCTTGCATGCCGTATTTTGTTTTAGCCTGGATTCGAATCGGAGAGATTTTTTTCGTAAGGGTACGCTTAAAATTCTTCTACTTTTAAATTTTAAATAAAATTTTTTTAGGCTCACATAGTAACTCTAACGATTTAAAGAAGTAAGCTCGGGACCGCCGAGAGTCAGCATAAGCATATTAATACTTTCTCTTCCTTGTTAGGCACCTCCCCGCCTGCGGGTTCTGGCAGACCACTTGACCTATGAGGGTGCTGTTCTGTCAAGGGGAAGTTGTGCAATCTCTAGGGAAAAACCTATTTTCTAAGCCTAATTTTTAAACTGCTTCATTATCATTTTATGCATTCGAGTCAATTAGCATGCATTGCATTAGATACAAATTAAAAAGAGTCTAAAATATTAATTGCATTTCTAGGCATAATTTACCCTACATAAGTTGAGGGGCCAATTAGGATCTGTCTTAGATGTCGGCCCCCAATTCCTTAAAACTTAAGCAACGTCCCTACCCATCTTTCATAAGAGACTGGACACATGGTTTTAAAGCGCCTAGGTGGTTAGCTGGCTCCCCAATCCAGGCCGGGGTAAGTCCAGATTTGCATTTCATTAGTTAGGTTCGGGTCATTATTTTATAGTACCCAAATTAGATTTAGGTTCTGAGGCAGATTCTTTTTGGATCTTAAGTCCTCACCCTCTGGGAATATAATCCCAAATTTCTAATAAAATGTCAACTTAAATATAAAATTTTCTCTTAAAATGTAAAGCCCAATATAGGATAGACTGAGGTTGCTTCTGAGTTTCTCAGAATCTAGCTCCTCCTATCTTTCTTCCTTTGACTCATTAATAAATGTTCAACATTGAGCTTTCTCCTCGAAAATTCATACTTCTTTTTCCTTGTCTTTTACTTTGTAATCAGAAGGGTATGAAATCACTGCTTTAATCGAGAGTTTTCTTAGGAGTATCCCTCTTAGGATGTAATTAACTATAGGGGCTTGCTCCTATAGGGATTTGAGAACCCCAGACTAAATTAAACCTTGTTTTATTTATATAAAACAAGGGAAGAATCTTTGGGAATGCAGATATCTTTAAAAAACTTTATTTCTAATCTTAAATATGCTCGTAGTATGTTATTATTGTCTTTTCAGGCATTATAATTTATTACTTGATATATTTAATTTTAGAAATGATGAATTTTATAAAACTCATTCTTGCTTTTGGATGTTCTTGAAGAATTTTATGTTCGTCTTTCAAGATGATATAATATTCTTCTTGCTATATCTAAATAAAAGAATGAATAAATTTTTCAAAAAGCTTATTTCTATTTTTAAACATATTCTTAAGAATTTCATGTTTATTTTTCAAAATAATATGATATTCTTTAAATTGTGTTTGATTATAGAAATATCAATTTTCAAAACCCTATTTTGATATTGAATCCATTGTAGAATATTGTTTCGGCCTCTCGAGACCGTACTTTATTTTCAATGTAGTATTCGATTACAAAATAGGAGAAATCAAAATCTGCGTGGTGTGACACAATTTTTCCCACCAAGGTTTTTCTGGCGACTCCGCTGGGGATCAATCCTCTCTCCATCTTTAGCAGTGTTTTATACCCTTTAATCGATAGTATACTTATGCTCGTCATAGGTTGTAACTACTTTTCTTCCGCCGGTTCTTTTATTCATTTCACTCTTGGATAATTTGGCCGATATCTAAAAAATTTTAGAGGTCTTATTTTGGACCCCGTTAGAAAACTAACGAGGAGCTCCTTTGTACGACCTTTTTGTAAAGAAATTTCCTGTACTAATTCGAATGTTGCAGTTACATTTTTTCTTGTAGCTTGATGTTTGACTTAGCACTGGGTCCAAAATCCCTTTGCCATATCTTTAGTAATATGTATAGTTACTTTTTTTTAGTAACTTAATATATTATTTGGATTGGGTCCAAATAACTTTAAGTCTTCAAAAATTTTAAACTTCTGTGTCCTAGTTAATATGTAGCAGTTATATATTTTTATAACTCGATATGTGGCTAGACAAATCTCAAGAAAATTTGAGCTTTTAAATCAAAGTTTTCTCCTTATCTAAACCAACATATTATAGTTATATTTTTTTTATATAGCTTAATATGTGTGGTAGGACAAGGTCTAAAAGCTCAAACCTTCAAATTAAAACTGTTTGCTTGTCCTATTAACATATTGTAGTTACATGTCCTTTGTAGCTTGATATGTTTGCTAGGACAGGGTCCATAACCCGATCTATTCAAGATTTTCAAGATTAAAGTCAATTTAAATTGAGAAAAGTTTGAAGGTTCAAATACAAGTTAAGCTTATAAAAATAAATTTTCTTTGAGAAAATAGTAGGTTGATTTCTTTTAAAATGAAATTTACCTCTATCTTCCTTAAATTGTAATTAAAACTTCATTGTAGTTGAATCCTCTAAACACTTAAAGAATAACACATATGGTTATCAATGCTAAAATGAAGAGTGTGTTCCCTCCCTCCCTCCGCTTGGGTGGATTAACGCTTTAGATGAAGATATATCTAATCTCATTTCCTTTTGGAACCTCAAAGCACAAAAATTTAGCTAATTTTGCTAGGTTCCTAGCACTCGCTAAATTAAATTTAAATATATTTTTAAATCTCATATTCAACCATATTATGATTTTTCTAATCTTAGGAATGAATAATTATTGGTTGATATATTGAAATTTGAAAATATTTTGAATTCCTCTATCTTTAACCTTATTGTAGGTTAAAGTTTAATATGCCTATAAATCCTATTTCCTAAGGGTACTACATGGATATGACGATTTGTCCTCTGCCATGTGATTTAACTCTAATAGATTAGGGATTTTATAGCATATAATGAAAATAAATGCCTAGTCAATTACATAAAAACATTTGTTCACTATCTAAAGTTTTCTCTTATGGTGATGTTTTTTAAATCAAATATTAGCTAAGTTTATTCTTAACTTTATTATTCCATTTGAGAAAACTCATGAGCAGTTCTTATTAAAGATTGATCATCTTAAATTTAGTTCGAGTCGAAAACTTAGGACAATTCAAGTTTCTTTATTAAGGTTAACCCATTATATGGTTAACATTCCATTTATCATGTGGTTTTCCCTCAAAATTAATTAACACATCTTGAATTGATACTAAGTTAGTCGATTTCATAACATCTTTGACAGTTTTCTTTTTCAGTAGTAAAATAAATAAATAAATTATTATCATATTTGAGTTCACCCATTATGATATCAATATGTGTCTTCTTTTGAATTAAGATTTATGTCAAATTAAAATTGGAGGAAAAGAAAGTTTTGTTCACCTCATTGTTATACATTTCATAGGCATCTTGCAAATTGATGAACTTATTTTTTAATTATCTCATTCAAGTTATTTATTCATACTATAGGATTGGGTCCGATTTGTAGATCCATATTCCTTATATAAGAGGGTTAATATTCTACTCTTATACTTGGAAGATGGTTTTATAATTAAAATAATAATTTCAAGATTTAAATAAAGGAAGCATCCTAAAAAAAGGTGTTAAAAAAAAAGAAAAAGAAAAAAGAGACACATTCATTAAATGTGTAGTAAAAAAAAAGTTGCTTCCCTTTCTAAATCTTGAATATCAAAGGACCTTTTATCATTTAGTATTTTTAACACTTGACTTTGAGAATTTACAATTCTGGTTCATCATCAAGCATTGATGTTTTATTAGATGTAAAATACATATACCATCTGAAAGATTTGAAAAGATTGAATTTCTACCTCCAATTTAATTTCTTTATATCTTAGTTTAAAAAGAAGAAAAAGATGAAGAAGGAAACCCCAGTTTTGCTTGTAGGGAGCTTTGATCTGGGTTAACAAAATCTAAATCTCAAGACCTCTCTAGTTAGCAAACTTTAGTAGGTCAGTTCATATATTCAAATCATTATCAAGAAAAATCACATAAATGATCAATCTAAATGGAATTGTAATGGTGCTGGTTGTACATTTTTGGGTTTTACATATCTAACCTAATTGAGATATATAAACAAACCATGATCCGAAAATCTTTTACTCTCTTTTGGACATCTTCCAATTTGAATGAGATTCTAGACAGGAGCCTGATACAGGATGATCTATAGTGATATTTATGGATATAAAAATCACTTTCTTTAGATTCAAAATTTTGAAACTAAACTAAGGGACATCCCTTAGTTGGTTCTGAGATGATTGTCTAATATTCTCATTCACTATTGAATAACTATAACTTCCAAATTTAAATCTATTATTGACCGAACTAGGATGTTAGAACATGAGGGGTTCTATCCTTAGTGATGTCGATGATACCTTTGTTTGAATCTTTGTCAAACTTCAAAACAAAATCAAGCTACAATTTGACTAAGTCCATAATTGACTAATCTTGGATGTTAGAATTAGAGGGATTCTATTCCTGATAAAGTCTATGGTAATTTCGTCAAATAGATATAAAATTCAATTCAATGTATATTTTTTTCATAAACTAGAATCGAATGTTAGAGTCTAAACAACTCTATCCCCATTAAAGGATCTTTCTATAAGCATTGAAATTCAAAATCTTTGAAATTACATTTTTCTTTAAAGAAAATTGTTAAGTTTTGGATATTTTGATTAAACTCATTATGGTCATATTCAAACTATTTAATTTAGGAGGAGTCAACCAATTATTTGTTGAGTTTTTGAATCTTTTCCCATCTGTCATTTTCATTGGGTTAAGATGATTAAAACTTAAACGATCACTTTCCAATATTATAAAAAAATTATTATCAAATGAAAAATAAAGCTTTCACTCTCTGATGAAAATAAAACTTTTCTCAATCATTATGAGTATTTGATATTTCTTAGTGTTTTCACTATAAAGAATGCTCAAATATACTCATTGTTCTATAACAACTCATGCAAAAGTTAAAATTTTCTAAAGGAAATTTTATCATGTTGCATTTAGTTCTCTTAGAACATGTAAACGAAGACTCTAGAAAATTCATATTATTTTCTTCGAGTTAATCAAAACAAATTCAATCATATAATCAATTTTTAAACAAAATCTTGCATTTCTCCTTTGGTGGTCGAGATGCTTTGTTAAGTCTTTACTTATCAAAGATGATCAAACTATCCCCTTTTGTTTTTCTCATATATAATGATCCGATATAAAAACATAATCCCTAGTAGATTATTTGTAAGTTATAAAGATCATTTATAATGAAGGATAAAACAAAATTTTAATTAAAAGATTTTCAAGTCTATCAATCTTTAAAATGTTTTTCTTTCCCTTCTAGAAAGTGACATATATAAAAGCTTATGATCTCTAGTAGAACATTTGCAAGTTGTCAATGTCATTTGTGGTTGAGGGAAAAGATTAAAAGCTTTAAAGGAATTAACTTTACTTTAAAAATTCACAATTCAATCTTAAATCAGTCTTTAGGTCTAAGTCCGCTTTTACGGCATCCTACTGGCTTTTTGGCTTAAGTTCGCTCTTATGACAGCCATTCAATCTTAAATCAGTCTTTAGGTCTAAGTCCGCTTTTATGGCATCCTATTGGCTTTCTGGCTTAAGTCCGCTCTTACGGCAGCCAATCCTGTTTAAATCAGTCTTAAGGTCTAAGTCCGCTTTTACGGCATCCTATTGGCTTTCTGGCTTAAGTCCGCTCTTACGGCAGCCAATCCTGTTCAAATCAGTCTTTAGGTCTAAGTCCGCTTTTACGGCATCCTATTGGCTTTCTGGCTTAAGTCCGCTCTTACGGCAGCCAATCCTGTTTAAATCAGTCTTTAGGTCTAAGTCCGCTTTTACGGCATCCTATTGGCTTTCTGGCTTAAGTCCGCTCTTACGGCAGCCAATCCTGTTTAAATCAGTCTTTAGGTCTAAGTCCGCTTTTGCGGCATCCTATTGGCTTTCTGGCTTAAGTCTGCTCTTACGGCAGCCAATCCTGTCTAAATCAGTCTTTAGGTCTAAGTCCGCTTTTACGGCATCCTATTGGCTTTCTGGCTTAAGTCCGCTCTTACGGCAGCCAATCCTGTTTAAATCAATATTTAGGTCTAAGTCCGCTTTTACGGCATCCTATTGGCTTTCTGGCTTAAGTCCGCTCTTACGGCAGCCAATCCTGTTTAAATCAGTCTTTAGGTCTAAGTCTGCTTTTACGACATCCTATTGGCTTTCTGGCTTAAATCCGCTCTTACGGCAGCCAATCCTGATTAAATCCATCTTTAGGTCTAAGTCCGCTTTTACGGCATCCTATAGACTTCTAGTATAAGTCCGCTCTTACGGCAATCAACCCTTAAATTTATCTTTAGGTCTAAGCCCGCTCTTACGTCATCCTATTGATTTCTAACTTTTAGAAAAATCAAAATTGAACTCTCAGTTCCGTCCAAACTATATTCAAATCATAACATTCAACTTTTCAGTATCTCGGCTTTATTAAATAAAACTAATTTCATTAGTTATTATTTGCTAAAGCCATCAATGCTAACATCAAACTTCAAATCAATTCATCAACTCGAATATCTATAATTTTTTTCATCCTAATTTTCTATCAAACATTCAAAATCTTTTCAATTCATATATTCATATCTTCAACTTCAACTCTGGATCTAGTTGATCATTTCGGTCAACGCCAATACGCACGATAAACTTTGGCAAGTTTATCATGCCTATTGGGGGTCCATTTGTTGACCTCATTATTCGAGGTCAATTTCCCCGTATTCGATTCTAGCATCTTGGTCTTCCTAGCCTAGTGTAGATGTCGCACCGGTAGGATTTCCCTTAGGTGGACACCTAATGACGTAGTATCGACTCGAACCTACCATTCAATTTGAATTAAAATCAATTCAATCTAGTTTCAATTCAACTCCAAAATGAAATAAAATCAAACCCGATTTATGATTCGTCAATTTCGATCGACTCAATTTAATACAATCTAATTCGTTTTCGATCAAACCGAGACATCATTGGGCTCAAATTAATTCACCAATCAAACACCCAATTCTTTCTAATCAAATCTATTTAATTTTAATCAAATTAAAATTAGCCCTTTGATCCCTTTTAAATTCAACTCAAATCTAATTCAACTCCAAACTCAACTCAACTCGACTCATATCAAATCAAAAAATTTTAATTTAATACTTCCTGATAAAACTCTGAAATCAAATCGTTAATTAAATAACCTAAACTAAATAATCTTAACATCCTAAACTAATTAAATAAAGGTTTAATGGCCGGTCTAAACTACCCAGCCCCATACGATCCCTCTCACTCTCTCTCATTTTTGGAAAACCACCCAGCAGTTTGCATGAAGCCCACGGTCTCTCTCTCGCACTCCAGGCTTGCAGTTCGAAACTTCCTCCCCACTCACGAACACACAGCCCCGAACTCCCTCTCCAGTTCGTGTGAGAAGTTCCCAGCCATTTTGCACGCTCCCAGTTGGCGAAGACCTCTCTCGATTTGCTCTCTGCTCGAACGAAGCCCTCATCACTCGCATAGACAGACCGAATTCTCTCACACTCATGCCTGCAGTTCACAAGTCTCCTGCTCCTCTCTATACGCATGAAGCCCATACAATTCCCGAACACCTCCAGCCCACTCTTCTCTAGCAAATTGATGATGTCGGCGGAATCGTCTCCAGCGATTATCTGACAAATCCGGCTAGCATTCGTCGCCGGAGTCTCTCCGGTTTATGCAAGCCTTCGATTTGGGGCCGTTTATCTGAGGACTGTGCCTTTCTATTGCCGTCGATGTTTTCTAGCTCAAGGAAGATCAAGGCGGCGGCTGCTGTGAACAAGAGTCTGCCACCGAAGCCCTTGGATTTCTTCATATGGACTGTTGAGGATGTTAGTTTGTGGCTTGAGGAGATTAACCTGGGTAGTTATCGACAAGCTTTTGAGGAGAATGGCGTAAATGGTGAGTACTTGGAGGGCTTATCCATGTTCACAACCGAACAGATTCTGCGATTTATCAGGCGATGCCATATGAAGTGGGGAGACTTAATTACACTATGCAAGGAACTAAGGCGCATTAAAGTTGCTTGTCTGAAAGGCGAGCAAGAAGTTCGAAAGCCTTGGTGGGTGCCGTCGTGCTTTTCTGCGGTGTTTGTTAGCATGGCCAAGCGAAACCGACAGTCTCGAGTCGTCTCTCTGATTTCCGAAACCACCACCCTCCTATCTACCCTAACAGCCCACCTCTTCTCCTACTCCAGATCACACAGAACCAAAACCTCCTCTCCATTGGCACGGACCGAACTCCATTGGCGAACAGCCCCCTCCTCTCGGTCTCTTTTCTCTGGTATGAGAAACCTCCAGACGGAAGTCCCCAAATCGCATACCTCCAGGCGAAACCAAGAAACGAACTCCCTTTTCTTAAAATTTTGAAACTTCTTCTCTCTATTCGCACAGACTCCCTCACTCTGATTGGCGAAATCTCTCAGCCCGTCATTCCTCTCTCCGTCGCTCTTTGGATTCGCACACCTCACAAAACCAAACTCCTTCATATTTCAAAAACCACCTGCTCTCTGCTCTGTAATACACGAAGCCTTCTCAATCCTTTTGTGAAATCAACCGGCTCGCTCTCTTTGCAACCCAACGAACGAAACTCCCGTCACTCCTCTTTTGGTCGTGTAAGAAACCTTCCAGGTCCCTCTCTCAATTCGCTAGAAAGCCGAATGATCCCAGAACAGTTCAAAAAGAACTCGTCACTCCTCTTTTGGTCGTGTAAGAAGCCCCTCCAGCCCAGTTCGCCTCCTTCTCTCTCTCGGCCATTCGCAAGGTCCCCGAGAGTTATGTTAATGCATACTGGAGGAGCGGTGATTTATTGAAAATGATCACTAATTCAGGCTTTCATCTCAAATTTCCACTAGTCACTGAATTTGAGCCCATCCAAGTGACCATTCAAACAGATATGGTAAGAGATATTCCTTGTGGAACAAAAGGTGGAGTAATGATTATGCTTTGTGTCTCATTTGTGAGCATTCATAAGTTTCTTTATATAAGATATTATATGAGAAATATAAAGAGTGAATTGTAGTGTTTTGAAAGGTCAATTGTGTAGAAGAATGATAAATGAAAATTGATTTATTAAAAATGAAATTTTGATACATTAGATAATGTTTTAAAGTGTATGATTGTTATAGTGTTGAAACGCTATTTTGAAAGGGTCAAGTACATAATCGAAACAAGGCATGTGCATATGGAAAATAAAATACATGACTTTGTAGAAAGGTGATGTGTGCGAGAAATAAAAGATGGAATTTGTGAGTTCGAAATGGTGAAAATTGTGTGTTATGGAAAGATGAAATTGTGTATGTGAGAAGTAAGATGATTGTGTGAGCTTTGGAATGTGTAAAATGTATGTTTTGAAAGGTGAATTGCGTGTTTTGTTTAGAAAGTTGATTTTTGTAGAAGGTGATATGTGTAAAGAGTGGAAAAGTAAAGTATTTGATTGTGTAGAAAGTGTATAACTTTGAATTTTGGAACTTGTGTATTTTGAAAGGTGAAAAAGTGAAAAGATGGGTTTGAGAAATGAACTTGGATGATTTGAAAAGTGAGAAGCATGTATCTTGAAAATGGAAGAAAGTGAATAGTATATATATATGTGTTAAAAAGTAGAATGTATTTATAGAAAGATATTTTGTAGTGGAAAATGTGTGTATGTATATTGAAAGACATTGTATGAGAATGATTTGAAATGTATTATATGAGAATGATGAAAGGCTAAATGGGGGATTTTGAAAGGCAAAGAGTTTGATAAGTGTATTTTTGGAAAGGTATACAATATGTTATCAAAAGTAAAAGGTTCCAAGATGATTTTCAACAGAACTGGTGTTCAAGCCCGAAGAAAGGTACGTCTTTATTTTCAATAAATTTCAATTATTTCATTATTATTTAAAAAAATGTGCTTTCTAATCCCTGTTTTCCCTGTTTTCTTTTCTTTATTGGCATGAACTACGATGAACGGTACCGGTCGAGGGAACAAATGTACAAGGAGCTAATGACGTCAGTCGCCTCTATCCAACCGGGTAGAGGTGCTACGGGCGGAACCACCGGGTCGTAGCCCCCGGTGACTGTGAGTATTTCTAAACTTAGAAAACCTCTAGGGACCCCTTGATGTGGTGTGTGAAACCTTCCCTTTTAGGTCCCTGTAGTAACTTCAATTTAATTAGGATTACTTTTTGCTCTTAGAACCCTAAACCCCTTTACGTACGAAATGTCTTAAGGGTTAGTAATAACAAAGATTTTCACCTATATGACAGTAGTGACACTTAAGGACAATAATTAAGGACTGAGTCTTAGAAAACCTAGACTTAAGATGCATGTACACCTTAAGATAGAGACATATAAACATAGAAAACTTAGTGACATTCATTTATTATTATTATTATTATTATTATTTTTTTTATTTTACAAATTAAATTTAATTAACTACTAAAAATTTTCTTTTAAATAACAATTGATTTAGGATATATCAAAACCACACTATCTAATACACGCACTTAGAATTGTTTGCTAGGATAACCGACTCTAGCTTTAGGTTAGGCCGGTGTTTATTTCCTTACTGCACTGTAACGGGCTTTTTCTCGAGTTTTATTGCATGCTGGTTGTAAATTGTTGGTGTGTTTGTTTATTTATTTTTACCGCACTCTATGATATGATCTGATTGACGAGTAGATTACCCATAGGTTAGGAGCGATCTGGTTGTTAATAGAATTTTCTGCAGGTGGCCACACTCGTGCAGGGCAGTAAAGGGGGGCTAACTAATTAATAATTATATATATGTGCTACGGTGCTTCAGCTGCTTAGCCCCCAAATAAGAAAGAGTGTGGCCAAGTGTGGCTGAGTGATTTAATTTAAAATGATTATATATAACTGCTTGGGATGAATTTTATTATAAACTGCTTAGGATAACCCTGCAGGTGGTCTAGATTTTTCTTTTCCTTTCTGTGAAATGTAATGTAATGTAAATGTATTTGAAAAGTCAAAAAAAAAATTGTGAAAGTGATTTTGAAAGTGGGATATCACATCCAATTTGGAATCCAAAGAAAGGAGAATATACCTTAAAAGGATTATTCTCTTTTATTTGGAAAGCCAAATTAGGATGATTCAATATCCAAATAGAAAAGAAAATACCCCTTTTAGGGATGAGTTTCTTTTTTCATTTGGATATCTAGAACCCGACGGATTCAAGAAGTTCGTAGAAGAAGAAAAAGGATGAAATGGAGAAACAAAGAAAGAAGATGAAGAAATGAAGATTCAAGGAACAGTATATCCCATTTTAAAAATCACTTGCGTCATTCTTTGGATTAAAATCCGGGTTTGTTGTCAGTGGTGCCCGGCCACTTTACTTTTCTGCAAATTCTGGGTGTAATATGGACATTGGACATTGGACATTATATTTGGATTATTAAAATTGATTGTTTACATTGTTTGTGCAATAGAATTTTTTAGGACTCTTGCATGCCGTATTTTGTTTTAGCCTGGATTCGAATCGGAGAGATTTTTTTCGTAAGGGTACGCTTAAAATTCTTCTACTTTTAATTTTAAATAAAATTTTTAGGCTCACATAGTAACTCTAACGATTTAAGAAGTAAGCTCGGGACCGCCGAGAGTCAGCATAAGCATATTAATACTTTCTCTTCCTTGTTAGGCACCTCCCCGCCTGCGGGTTCTGGCAGACCACTTGACCTATGAGGGTGCTGTTCTGTCAAGGGGAAGTTGTGCAATCTCTAGGGAAAAACCTATTTTCTAAGCCTAATTTTTAAACTGCTTCATTATCATTTTATGCATTCGAGTCAATTAGCATGCATTGCATTAGATACAAATTAAAAAGAGTCTAAAATATTAATTGCATTTCTAGGCATAATTTACCCTACATAAGTTGAGGGGGCCAATTAGGATCTGTCTTAGATGTCGGCCCCCAATTCCTTAAAACTTAAGCAACGTCCCTACCCATCTTTCATAAGAGACTGGACACATGGTTTTAAAGCGCCTAGGTGGTTAGCTGGCTCCCCAATCCAGGCCGGGGTAAGTCCAGATTTGCATTTCATTAGTTAGGTTCGGGTCATTATTTTATAGTACCCAAATTAGATTTAGGTTCTGAGGCAGATTCTTTTTGGATCTTAAGTCCTCACCCTCTGGGAATATAATCCCAAATTTCTAATAAAATGTCAACTTAAATATAAAATTTTCTCTTAAAATGTAAAGCCCAATATAGGATAGACTGAGGTTGCTTCTGAGTTTCTCAGAATCTAGCTCCTCCTATCTTTCTTCCTTTGACTCATTAATAAATGTTCAACATTGAGCTTTCTCCTCGAAAATTCATACTTCTTTTTCCTTGTCTTTTACTTTGTAATCAGAAGGGTATGAAATCACTGCTTTAATCGAGAGTTTTCTTAGGAGTATCCCTCTTAGGATGTAATTAACTATAGGGGCTTGCTCCTATAGGGATTTGAGAACCCCAGACTAAATTAAACCTTGTTTTATTTATATAAAACAAGGGAAGAATCTTTGGGAATGCAGATATCTTTAAAAAACTTTATTTCTAATCTTAAATATGCTCGTAGTATGTTATTATTGTCTTTTCAGGCATTATAATTTATTACTTGATATATTTAATTTTAGAAATGATGATGAATTTTATAAAACTCATTCTTGCTTGCTTTGGATGTTCTTGAAGAATTTTATGTTCGTCTTTCAAGATGATATAATATTCTTCTTGCTATATCTAAATAAAAGAATGAATAAATTTTTCAAAAAGCTTATTTCTATTTTTAAACATATTCTTAAGAATTTCATGTTTATTTTTCAAAATAATATGATATTCTTTAAATTGTGTTTGATTATAGAAATATCAATTTTCAAAACCCTATTTTGATATTGAATCCATTGTAGAATATTGTTTCGGCCTCTCGAGACCGTACTTTATTTTCAATGTAGTATTCGATTACAAAATAGGATAAATCAAAATCTGCGTGGTGTGACACAATTTTTCGCACCAGTTATCTTTCTATGTTATTTAGACTCGCTAAAATTTTAGACATTTAAGATTTTGAGTAGAAAACTTTCACACCCTCACGAGTCTCACGTATCCAGGCAAAAATAAAAGCGGCACACAATCGCCAAAAAATCAAGAAAAGCAGGCAGTCCTAAAGGCAATCAATTCATCACATCAAATATAAATTAACTAATTAATAAATGTCCATAGGCAGAGTTGCCTTGCTTATTACAAACCAGAATTTTGCAGAAAGTAAAGTGGCCGGGCACCACTGACAACAACCTGGATTCTAAACCTAGTAATGACGCAAGTAGTTTTGAGTGGGATACTCTCAATCTTCAAGTCTTCAATCTTGTTCTTTTTTGGACTCCTTTTCTTCAAACTCCTTGGATTCTTCGAGGTAAACTACCCAAATGGATAAGAGGGCACTTCCCTTTTAAGGGGAAGGCCACTCATTCCTCTTTGGGTATAGAGAAAGTGTGATCCAAATTTGGATTTCCAAATGGAAAAAGGAATACTTCCCAAAAAGGACATTCTTTCCTCTTTGGAATCCAAGCTTTGGACCTATGTATCCCAACTCAAAATTAACTTTCACAACATTTGATAGTTATACAAATTACATTTATTTGAAAATAAAATCTAGTCTCTCCTGCAAGGTTATCCTAAGCAGTTAATTAATCAAAGAAGATATATTCCCAAGCAGTTATATATGTGCAGAAAAGAAAGTAAAACACACTGTCCACGCTCTTTTTATTTGGGGGCTTTAGCAGCTGAAGCACCTATGCAAGCATTTATAACAATTAATATTTTTTTATTGATTTGGCCCCCTTTTACTACCCTGCATGAGCGTGGCCACCTTTAGAAAACTATGTGAACATCCAGATCGTACCTAATCTAAGGGTAATCTAGTCGCCAAACACATCAATCCATCCACAGAGTGCAGAAAAGTAGACAGACACAGCAAAGCAATTTCATCCACAACAAACAGTGAAAACTACAAAAATCTGGCACACAGCAGTAAAGTAAACACTGGCCTAACCTAAATCTAGATTTGGTTGTCCTAGCACATCATCTAAAGTGTGTATAAAAGGTCGTGTGGCTGGGATAAATCCTAAGTTGGGTGATTAATCAAAGTTGTCTAAAAGTCTGGGTTTGTTGAGGCTTAAAAGGGGAATTTGAGTTAAACTTCAAGTATTAGTGAATTAGGAATTTTAACTAAATGTATTTTAAAAGTCAATTGATTACTACCTTTGTTTCACACCGAGGCCGTAAAGTTTATTTCACCTTCCTTGGGGCTAAGCTAATAACCTCGTAGGCCTGGGTTACCCAGTAGCAATCGGGGTTAATTAAATTATTTTAAATTGGTTGGAATTAAAGGAGTGAGTTAATAAAAGGGGAGTTGATTACTGATTTTAATGGTTTGGTTGAGAATTTTATTAACCTATTAAGAGAATTCTGGAATTGGAGGAGTTAACAGATTGTAAAGGATTATCCGGATATGCTAACCAAGGGGTCAAAATTTGATTTTTAAAATTAGGATGAATCTTAAGGGTTTCAGATTTTTAATAAATACTAGACCTAATTATGAGTTGTTAGACAGGTGGCACACTCAATTTGGAGTTTTCTATCAAAAGTTATGATTTTTAGAAGTTTTAACCCGTTTTGACCTAAGGTTACCTAAGATGTTGAGTCCTTGATTTTGACCAAATTATAGAGGTTTAATCCTTTTAGGGAATAGTAGATTCTAATTGAAGTCATTAGTCATTGAGTTTGATTAGTCAAAATTTTTCTGTAATTAATAGTGAATTTTAGAAATTATACATATTCGTAGGGGTAACCAAATTATTACAACTAAAGTGCTGCTTAAGGATTTGAACCCAAATGAGTCTTAAACTCCTTGGGATCAATTCCAAAGGTCATAAATGACCTAAGAACAGATAAACAAGTGTTTAAAGCCCTTTTGGGATTTTTAATGTTTTTGGGATTAATTAAAACTGGTTAACCTTTGATTTTACCTAAGGACTAAACTAAGGCAAATCTAGAAATCAATTTAAGAGAGTTTCAATTCTTATTTATTAGGGGATTAATTAGGAATAATTATAAACATTTCAATAGATTTTATGAGTTAAGGACAATTCATTATCAATTGATTAGGGTTAATAGGCCATTTTTAAGAAGGATTTTTTAGGCTCCTACTTGGGGAACCAAATAAACTCCAAATTTGATGAAATTTGGACCATAAGATCACCTGAACCTAAGGACTAAACCCACCAAATTTGAGCTCAAATGGAGTACTCTAAGGTGGTTAACTAAACCACCCAAGGTGAGCTCTAAGTCACCTTCAAATCACTACAGGGGTCTATCCTAAGCTTGGATTGGGGCAAAATCAGTGGTTCTACACTCCTTATTCTACATGTCATCAGCACACAAAAAATCACACCCTAAATCCTATTGGATATGTGTATACCCCATTTTGAATTTAAGGGTTAAACCATGACCCTTAAACATAAAATTTGGGGAAAATGCCCTTGAACATCTTAAAATGGGGAGATAAAATTTGGACATGTCAAAAATATGTTCAATTTCAATCTCCCAAAATTTCAGGCCTGGTGGACTTGTATTTAAAGAGTAATTAAAGAAATTAATAAAATGCTCAAATTGAAATTAAGCCTAACACTAACCTAACCAGGGCCTGGAACCATAGGGCTTTTGTAGATCACCATGAGACCTTTCCAATGAGCCTAAGAACACCTAATTTGGACAAGTGTGGAGGGAGTTATGAATTTTTTAAGATCCCTTGAATTTCTGGAATTATTAATTCGGCCATTACGCAGTCAGCGCTCCCTTTACACGCGCCGCGCGCCGATTGGCTGGGTAATCATTGGCGCTAACTGTTAACGGTCGGATTAACCACAGCCTTCAGATGGCAGATCGGATGGCTAGGATCAAATGCGCTCCGATACCGCGGGATCTAATCCGAGCCGTTGATCGAAATCAACGGTTGAGACTTCGTCTTCAACCTCCCGCACGTATCCGAGACCGCAAAGCTTCTCCGGCGTGATCCGGGCAATCCCGCTGGCGAACTCCGATGAAATTTTGCAGGGAGGATCAGGACAGTGGATACCTTCAATCCAACGGTGGAGATCCGTTGGGGTGAAGGTTTCCTTCACACATGATCGAACTACCTAGCTAGGGAGCTCGGGATGAAGGGATTACCACAGAGAAAGTCTCAACGAATGAGCTTCTATATCAGGAAGCTTCAGGAGATGATGGCGAATTGATCTCCTTCAGGCGTCGAGACCGGAGGGCGGCCAGAGGTGTGACTTCGAGCGGGACGCCGAAAGCTTTCACAGGCGCTTGCTCGAACGGATGAAGGGATCGATCTGGGAGCTCGAAGGGAGCGTCTAGGAGGTTGAAGGAGCTCTGGGAAATGATTTTGAGTGAATTAGGATGCTTGTGGCGGTCTGGAGAGCTTGAGCTTATTCGACCACCTTTCGCGAGCTTGGACGACCAAGATTGAGCTGGAGAGGGCTCAGATTGCTGCCAGGTGGAAGATGGCGACGTCCTAGGGAGGTCGTGGGGATAAAACTGGTGGGCAGTAGCTTTGAACCAGAATTTGTCTGAGGGGGACCACCGGAACTCATTTTACATTGGTTCCGACAGCCGCCGGCCATGGTTTGGGTCGGGTTGACTGGGGGAGGCCGATGTGGACATGCTGGAGTCAAGGGTGGAGTCAATTTGGCTTGGGAATGTCTGGATTGAACTGGTGGCTGGGTTGGACCCAAACCTGCTCGGTTCGAGTCAAATTGAGCTCGATCCAGGTCAGGTCAGACCCTGGGTTTGGTATGGGAGATAGTTCTGGGTCTGGTGCACCCAATACAAGTGGCAATTGGATCCAATTTGGTCTGGGTTTAAAAATGGCTCGGGTTGATCCAAATCTGCTCGATTCGGGTCGATTTGGGCTCAACCCAGGTCAGGCCAGACCCTGGGCTTGAGGTGGGAAGTGGGACTGGGTCTGGTGGACCCAATGCAAGTGGCAATTGGGTCCAATTTGATCTGAGTTGGAAGATGGTTCGGGTCCATATGTTTTTTGCTACTTTAGGTTAGCCTTAAACCTGACCCAGGTTAACCCAAAGTATGGGCTGGCTGGAGGAGGTGTGTTGGACCAAGGGCTACCTATGGGAGGTGTTGATCAAGTTCAATTGGGCTTAGGTAAAGAATTGACTCAATCCCAAGTGATCTTGGGCACTTTGGGTTAGCCTAACTCTTGACCCGAGTTAGCCCAAGGGTTGGGCTGGTCAAGGAAGGTGCATTGGGTCAATGGGAACCCAATGACACCTTGATTTGGATTCAATTTGATTAAGGTTAAGAGATGGCTCAAGGGAGACCTCTCTTTGGTCACTTGGCTCAAGCCATATGGCTAACCCAAGTGAGCCCAAGGCTTAGATCTCCAAGAGAGGTCTCTTGGGTACCCAAGGGGTCATCCCTTACATTCAAAAGGACTTGGAATAGACTTGATTCAAAGATTTGAAAGGGAAGGGGTGTATGGGTTAATGGGTCAAACTTGGTTGACTTGGTCAACCAGGTTGACCCAAGGTCTGGATTTGAGTTCAACAAGTTAGGTTTGATATTTCAAACTTGTTGAAAGTGGTTTCAAAGAATTGGGAGTTGATTTGAGTTGAAATGGGAATTTGAAATCCCATAGGGGTATTTTGGTCAATTTTGACCCATTGGTCAACTAGGGTCAAAAATGGGTCTGAAAAATGCAGTTTATTGCTCAATGGGTTACAATCAAGGGTCTGGAAGTGATTGGAGGCTTTGATAAGGGCTCAAAGATAAAAATCTTCAAGGTGTTAGGTCCAATGGCATAGGCTGTAAATATTTGAAGGTTTTACAGCCTTTGGATTTTTATTCAGATTCTGGAGTTAGAGACCTCAGGATGGGCTCAAAATTGAAGGGTAACCTCTAGAGACATGTCTTATCACTTTGTAAGTGATAGACCCTGAATCAGAGGCCATTTGACTAGGTTTTGAAATGTTTGAAAAATCTTTGAAACAGGTCTTTAAGACAGGGCCTTAAGACTTTGAATTTGAGTCTGGATTTTTGGATTTGGAATGGATTTCAAGTTTGAATGATTAATATTGAAGTATCCAAATCATTTACAATCATGTTGTGGTTGTTAATGAATGGATAGTGTCAAAGCTAGATTAAAGGTGGGATCAAAGTCTAAGTTGAAGTTTGGATTCTCAAGTTGATTGGATCAAAGTTTGGATATGTTTGAAGCTTGAATTAATTTGGATTTGAATTGAATGAAGTTTGAGATTTGAATTGATCAAGGGTGGGGATTAACTTGAAGTTGGAGTTGATCAAAGGTATGGATTGATTTGAGGTTGGAGTTGATCAAAGGTAGAGATTGATTTGAGGTTGGAGTTGATCAAAGGTAGGGATTGATTTGAGTCTAGATTGGTCCTAAGATCTAGAGGGGTTCTAGGATCTAAGATCTAGAGGGATTATAGGATCTAGGATCTATAAAGGGTCTAGAATTTGGGATATAAAATAATCCTAAGCTCTAAAAGCTGGCTCTAGAATCTTAAGCCTTAGAGTAGGCCCTAAGGTCTGGCTCTAGGACAAAATCTTAAAGTCTAGAGTGGATCCTAGGATCTAGGATTGATCTGGAGTTTGGAAGGGCCTTAGTGACCTCATACAAAAATGAGGTCAGCAAATGACCCCCAATGTGTGTGATAGAAGGAACTTCCGCTGCATACATTGGCGTTGACCGAATAGAAGTAGAATCTTAAGAGTGTAAGGGAGGGCATCACCCAAACTTAGGTCTATAGGATGCTAATAGAAGGCTTACACCTATTAAACAAGATAACTGGAGAAACCAAGGTAGGGAATACCTAACCTTGGGTCTAAGGAAGGGCATCACCCAACCTTAGGCCTATAGGATGCTGATAAAAGACTTACTCCAAATAGGTAGATTAACTGGAAACCAAAGTAGGGAATACCTAGCTTTGGGTCTAAGGAAGGGCATCACCTAACCTTAAGTCCATAGGATGCTGATAGAAGACTTACTCCTAATGGACAGATTAACTGGAAACCAAAGTAAGGAATACCTAGCTTTAGGTTTAATGAAGGGCATCACCCAACCTTAGGCCTATAGGATGCTGATAGAAGACTTACTCCAAATAGGCAGATTAACTGGAAACCAAAGTAGGGAATACCTAACTTTGGGTCTAAGGAAGGGCATCACCCAACCTTAGGTCCATAGGATGCTGATAGAAGACTTACTCCTAATGGACAGATTAATTGGAAATATAGGTAGGTAATACCTAACCTTGGGTCTAAGGAAGGGCATCACCCAACCTTAAGCCTATAGGATGCTGATAGAAGACTTACTCCAAATAGGCAGAGTAACTGGCAAACTAGGATGGTGCCACGAAGGGCGTACTCCACCACTAGCGAATGGTCATGTGGGGAGGAAACTTGCTCCACACAGAGGACCGAAACTGGCAAACTAGGATGGTGCCACAAAGGGCATACTCCACCCACTAGCGAATGGTCATGTGGGGAGGAAACTTGCTCCACACAGATGACCGAAACTGGCAAACTAGGATGGTGCCACGAAGGACGTACTCCATCACTAGCGAATGGTCATGTGGGGAGGAAACTTGCTCCACACAGAGGACCGAAACTGGCAAACTAGGATGGTGCCACGAAGGGCGTACTCCACCACTAGCGAATGGTCATGTGGGGAGGAAACTTGCTCCACATAGAGGACCGAAATTGGCAAACTAGGATGGTGCCACGAAGGGCGTACTACACCACTAGCGAATGGTTATGTGGGGAGGAAACTTGCTCCACACAGAGGACTGAAACTGGCAAACTAGGATGGTGCCATGAAGGGCGTACTCCACCACTAGCGAATGGTCATGTGGGGAGGAAACTTGCTCCACACAGAGGACCAAAACTGGCAAACTAGGGTAGTGCCACGAAGGGCGTACTCCACCACCAGCGAATGTGAATTAGGATGGTGCCACGAAGGGCGTACTCCACCACTAATCTCCAATTCAAATGCCAGGGTGGTGCCACAGAGGGCGTACTCCACCACTAGCAAGGTGCGATCCTAAGGGAGGGGACGATCCGACCCTAAGGAGGAGGAGAAGAGCGTTAAAAAGTAAAAGGAATTTAAAAAGAAAAGAACCGGGTTGCGAATCAAGAAGGAAAATTTCATTAATTGATAAAACGAGCCATATCAAGCATAGTATTTCTTAAGGAAACGTCCATTGATAGGTAGCAATGGGTGTTTTCCTTTACAATCTACTAACTGATACGAGCCTCCTTCGTTGACAGTCTCTATGACGAAGGGTCCTTCCTAAGTGGGTTCAAATTTGCCTCCTAACTTTCGATGGGCTAAGATATGCCTCTGAAGGACCAACACCAAGTCTCCCGCTTGGAAGGTCCTAGGTCGCACTAGCTTATCATGGGCTGAACCATACGGGACTTAAATAACTCTAAACTTTGTTGAGCTTGGAGACGTCGCTCTTCAAGGCCTTCGAGTTCTTCCAACCTCAGTTTTGCATTTTGTTCATTTGTAATTTGATTCTGAACTGCAATCCTGAGCGAAGGGATTTGTATTTCCAAGGGTAAAACGGCCTCAGACCCGTACACTAGTGCAAACGGGGTGGATTGGGTCGGGGTTCTATAAGTGGTACGATAAGCCCATAAAGCTTCCACCAACCGCTCATCCCACTGTCGTTTGTTATCATCAAGGTCTTTTTAACAGTTTGTACCAAGGTTTTGTTGAAGGCCTCGGCTAATCCATTTGCTCGAGGGTAATAGATCGTCTAGTATCTCCAATTAATTTTATGACGTCTCACAAAACTGTTGATTTTTGTAGACTTGAATGCGGACCCATTATCGGATATGATTCTGTGGGGTACGCCGAATCGATATACGATATGGTCACGAAAGAATTTTAAAACATGGTGTGAAGTTACGTTGCGCAGGGAAATTGCTTCCGCCCACTTTGAAAAGTAATCAGTTGCTGCTATTATGAAACGATGACCTCTCGCGGAGGGAGGGTCAATCGGCCCAATGATATCTGTGCCCCAACTCTCGAAGGGCCACGAGGCTATCGTAGGGTGTAGCACATTAGGCGGCTGATGTAAAACCACACCATGGACCTGACATTGATGACAGTGCTTTGCAGTATTCATGCAATCGTCAATCATTATAGGCCAGTAGTATCCAAGTCTTTTAATTTTCAATTTCATTTTTGGTCCCGGTTGATGTGCACCGCATAGTCCTGAATGAACCTCATTAACAATCTTCAGGGCTTCTCGCTGGTCCAAATAACGCAGCCACATGTGATCGAAGGACCGACGGTACAATAAATTATTGACTAGTGCGTATGATAAGGCACGTTTCTTAATCTGGTTGGAGAGTGATTTATCCTGGGGAAGCTTCCCTTCTTTAAGGTAGTCGATTAAGGGTCATCTCCAATCGCCTTCTTCGTCGGTTGTCGAAGAGGCAGAAAGGATCTGAAGGGGAGTCTTGCTAATATGTTCCAAATCTATAAGAGAGGGCTTTACGACCCTGAATCTCTATAGGGATGGAATCCTCCTCGGGACATGCAAATTCCTTTGCAAGTTTTGCTAAGGCATCCGCTGCGGAGTTACTTCCACGGGGAACCCTATATAAAGTGGCAGTAGGAATTTGTTCTAACTAGTGAAGTGTATACTGGTGGTATCTTAAGAGATTAGGATTCAAGACTTTATAGGTTCCGGCCACTTTGTTAATCACCAACTGGGAATCTCCAAAGATCTTAATCTCTTTAATTTCCATTAGAATTGCAAGTTCCAAACCGGTTATTAGAGCTTCGTATTCAGCTTCGTTATTTGTGCAGGGCTCCGATAAATGGTAGGAAAAATACATCATTCCTTTTTCTGGCGTTATAAAAATTAGACCGATTCCAGCCTTTTCAGGAATTATAGATTGTTGGGTCGCATTCCTACGGGAGGATGCTGCTCCATCAAAATACAATTCCCAGACGGCCTCTTCAGACTCCCTCAAACTCATGATTTGTTCGTCAGGTAGATCATCGTTTAGAGAAGAATCTGCCAGCAGCGGGTGTGCTGCCAGAAAATCGGCGACGGCTTGTCCTTTCACAGCACGAAGGGGAGTAAAAGTAATCTCAAATTGTAGTAATATCATATACCAATGGGCTAAACGTCCTGACAACGTAGGTCGGGTCATAAGATATTGCAAAGGATTAACTCTTGAAATCAAGCTGATTGAGTGGGAGAGCATGTAGTGCCTCAGTTTCTAAGCTGCAAAAACTAAAGCAAGACAATGCTTCTCAATTGATGGGTATCGAATTTTAGTAGGAAGAAGTCTTCGACTAAGGTAATAGTGAGCACTCTCCTTCCCTTCGTCGTTGACTTAAGCCAACAGGGCACCTAAAGACTCATCTAAGGCCGTAGTGTAGAGAATTAACGGCTTCCCCGGAATTGGGGCTGCCAAAACTGGTGGATTAGAAAGGTATTGTTTAATGTTATCGAAAGAATTTTGGCACTTCTCGTCCCATACGAATTTAGTGTCTTTTTTCGCAAGGACAGAAATGGGTTGACATCTCCCGAAAAGATTAGAAATAAACCTCCTTATATACGCCAATCTACCTTGTAGAGACCTTAATTGGGTAAGGATCTTAGGAGATGGCATATCTAAGATGGCTTCAATTTTAGCAGGGTCGATCTCGATTCCACGGTGCCTCACTATGAATCCTAAGAATTTTCCTGAGGTGACGCTGAAGGCACACTTCAAGGGGTTCATTTTCAAATCGTAGCGGCGCAACAGCTCAAATACAACTCTTAAGTCATACAGGTGAGCCTCTTTGACCTTGCTCTTGACAACTAAATTGTCAATATAACACTCAACTTGATTATGAATTAAGTCGTCAAAGATACGGGTCATGGCCCGTTAGTAGGTTGCCCCGGCATTTTTTAAGCCAAATGGCATCACCTTGTAACAAAAGATTCCAATAGGGGTTCTGAACGCAGTATTTTTCTCATCTTCTGGGGCCATCTTGATTTGGTTATAACCCGACAAGCCATCCATGAATGAGAAAATGACATGTGAGGAGGCAATGTCCACCATGAGTTTTGGTATTGGTAGAGGGAACTCGTCCTTAGGACATGCCTTATTCAGATCCCTATAATCGACGCAAATCCGAATTTGACCGTTTTTCTTTCGGACCGGCACGACGCTGGCCACCCAAGAGGGGTATTGTTCCTCTCGAATAAACCCAGCTTCGGCCAATTTCTTAACTTCAGAAATGACTTGTTGCTCGATTTCCAAGCGCATGCGTCGAGGAGCTTGTTTGAAAGGAACAACATCGTGCCGAACTCCAAGTTTATGAACCGCTATCTCAGCAGGTAAACCTAGCATTTCATCGTATGTCCAGGCAAAGCAATCCCTAAACTCAGACAAAAGTCGAATCAAATCTTTGGTTTCACCCTCGCTCAATAGAGCACTTATAAAAATTGGACGGGGGTCATCATCGGTTCCCAGGTTAATTTCTTTTAATTCATCGACTGTCGATTTATTTTCTTCTTCTAATTCAGGGGGTTCATCCCGAACTCGGGATCATCTAAAGTCTCCAAACAGAGCCCATCAAGAGCACAGAAAGGATCTGTAGGGACATTTGGCGATTCAAGATGGTACGTTATCATTAGGCAATACTCATAGTCATTGAATGAACTAACAATTCCAAAGCCAATACCACTTGTAGAATTATTCTTAATTTTTGTTTGCCAAATATTTTCATGGTATCTGGCCTGAACCTTAGTCCATCGGTATGGTACAGGACCTTTAGAGAAAGTATTTTTCACACAAACATGGAAGTAGTCGAAAGGTAATTCCATTAATTCATTAAAATCTGCCTCCTCAAGGGTTACATCATTTTCACCCCTTGCGGAGGAGGAGCCAGGAAAGAATTTTTGGACTTTCTTTACTTCGCCGTTCAAGTTGAGGGCCACTTTAACTTCTAACCCTGCAATCCTGCCAGCTGACAGTGGGGTCAGAGAAAGGGCCTTAATCCTTCTACTGAGCTTTTCGTACATTATTAATTCAGGCTCATCACTTTTAACCTTTACAATATCTTGCTCAATGTCACTGTCCTCTTCTAAGGTGAGATCAAATTTTGGAGAAGTATATGTATTTGTATAATTGAGTGAGAATGCAGCACCTTGGTCCTTGGACTCAATGTCGGAATCTGATTCCAAATCAATATAAACAGGTGTTATTCTCCTCTCTGATGAAGCACGGCCTCGACCTCGTGCCATTAAGGCCATCCTCCCACCTCTTTGAGGTAATGTGTTCGGAGGCCTAAGGACAACGATGTCAGAGTCGTCTTCACTATTTAATTGTATCATTTCTTAATCAACAAACTTTTCTTTTTCTTTCTCTTGATTGGACTTTTATCCAGCCAACTTCTCCTCAATTTTGATCTCTAACTTAGAGCGGGATGAGGACCCTTTTGGAACAAAATATGTAGCATCTTCGTAGATCCTGATTTCTTGAATCAAAATGGTTGCAGATCACCCTTAATCACATGTTCAATGCCATCTCGTTGGTACTTGATGTATTGGTGAAGGGTAGATGGAACCATTTTATATTCATGAATCCAAGGTCTACCTAAAAGGGCATTAAAGGACATTGCCGAATCAATTATATGAAACTTAGCTTCAATTTTTAAGACTCATATTTCTAAGAGCAAGGTGATTGAACCTAAAGCCCTCTCGCCCTTTTCATTGAACCCACAAAGCACCAACCTATCGGTTGAGAGCTTACTATTATCAACTCTGAGGTATGCGAGGGTTTTTATGTTCATTATGTTGACCGATGCACCCGGATCAACGAGGACTCTTGATAACTTAAAATTTCCCACATCTACAGTAATGTAAAGGGGACGGTTATGGTCAGCAGTTCTCAAGAGCAAATCTTCATCTGAAAAGGTAACTCCAGGGACCTCTTTGAAGTAGAATGCCTCACCTTTTGAAGTTGCAGCCATCTGGGTTAAACAAATCTCGGGGTCGAGAAGTGCTTTAATTAAAGACTCCCTCATTTCTTTGGAGAGAAGGAGAGCGTCATAAATACTTAATTTTGCTGGCAACTTCCTAAGTTGGGCCAAAACGTTGTAATCAACCTTAGGAACGACAGACTCAAAACCCGGAGGAATTAAAAGAAATTCTGATTGCTGAGGGGAATTTGGATTTAAATCTTCGAAGGGAATTTGCTTGCCTTTCTCTTGAGGGGGAAGCCTAAAGGGTAAGACTTTACCGCCACGGAGTTGCACCTGCTCGATATCTTCAGGAGGGAAAACTAGGGTAGTGTCTACGCACACCATAGGCGTTGGATCATCATTTTCCGAAAGCGAGTCAGAATCTGAAAGTTCTATCAAGATAGGATTTCCTTGAAAATTGATTTGAGGGAATTCACTTTCTGATAAAGCTTCACATTCGACCTCTTCTTGAATAGCTGATTCAGGAAGGTCAATTTCTTTGATATTAAGACTCTCTCCACCAGAGCTTTGATTTAAAACAAGAGAGTCATCAACTTGCATTTCATTTCCATGGTTAATCGTCAAGACAGAAGCAGAAGGATGTTTTTTATTCATCTTCTGACCCTTTGCCTTTGATGGGGCAAAGTAAAAGTCAGATAAAAAAAGAGGGGAGAGGGTTTTAACACCCCCATCCGCCATCCTAATACATCTCTCATCTACACACTTCCTCTCTACAAAATCAACTTCCTTTTTTTTAAAACACTTGACAGTAGTTCCTGTGACTACTGGAGAGGAACGTGGCTCAACATCCTCCTGCGAAGCGTCCAGGTCAACCTTCCACGTCGGGGCCTGGGCTATCGTAGTCAGCTGTTGAGAAAGACGAAAAGACTTGTTAATCGACTTTTTAAGTGCCCGGGACAAAGAAATGTCCCAACCATCTTCAACAAAACAAGGAGAGTTAAGAAGGTTACCTGAAATGATTTTAATGGAAGCTTTCTCTGTATCGACCAAGTATTCCTTAGGAATTATGATGTTACCTTGGGTGTAGTTCCTCTCAAGCCAAAATTTGAACACAACGCAATCTTCAAGAGGGTGACTAAGCATCCAGTGGTACGGACAATACTTGGGATCATCTTTCTTACTTTCATATTCAGGCCTCCTGGCCTCTGGCAGCTGAAAATCTGGTTTCTTTAGCAGACTCTTGAAAATCCTCTTAACTGATTCCCTCTTAAATGGATATGGTTTTGCCAATCTCTCTCTAAAAGGGACAAAGTTAGGGTCTCTGGTGTACTGAGGAGTGACCTAAAAGGGCTGTCTCTGAGCTGTATGTGGTGGCGGTGGTGGAGGAACACTGGGCTGACTAGCCATTGGCTTTTTTCCCTTGTCGACTGCCGACACTACTGCCTTTTTCTCAAAAGTCTTAACCAATCTAGGACCTTTCTTGTCTTCAGACTGCTCTTGTAGGAATGGTATCTTATAAGCCTCTTCCTACAAATTGCTAGCCTTATTAAGAAAATTTTCAAAAGTTTTAATGGTGAAACCCTTCAGGAGAAAAGCAACAGCGCCGTGGATATTCTTAAGGAGGATCTCCATCGCATGTTTCTCTTGGAACTGGGGTTCACACTTCATCGAGATGTTTCGCCACCTCAAGATGTACTCAACCAGAGACTCTCCCGGCTTTTGTTTCTCAACAATAAGATCGCCCACGATAGTTCGTTGTTGCGCTCCAGAAAATCTTTTAAGGAAAAGGTTTTCTAGATCGCTAAAGGTTTTTACTGAACCATTGGGCAGATCGGTGTACCATTCAAAAGCAATGCCGGATAGACTACTTACAAATTGGCGAAATCGTTATCTTTATATGTTATTTAGACTCACTAAAATTTTAGACATTTAAGATTTTGAGTAGAAAACTTTCACACCCTCACGAGTCTCACGTATCCAGGAGAAAACAAAAGCGGCACACAATCGCCAAAAAACTAAGAAAAGCAGGCAATCAATTTATCACATCAAATATAAATTAACTAATTAATAAATGTCCATAGGCAGAGTTGCCTTGCTTATTACAAACCAGAATTTGCAGAAAGTAAAGTGGCCGGGCACCACTGACAACAACCCGGATTCTAAACCTAGTAATGATGCAAGTAGTTTTGAGTGGGATACTCTCAATCTTCAAGTCTTCAATCTTGTTCTTCTTTGGACTCCTTTTCTTCAAACTCCTTGGATTCTTTATGGTAAACTACCCAAATGGATAAGAGGGCACTTCCCTTTTAAGGGGAAGGCCACTCTTTCATCTTTGGGTATAGAGAAAGTGTGATCCAAATTTGGATTTCCAAATGGAAAAAGGAATACTTCCCAAAAAGGACATTCTTTCCTCTTTAGAATCCAAGCTTTGGACCTATGTATCCCAACTCAAAATTAACTTTCACAACACTTGATAGTTATACAAATTACATTTATTTGAAAATAAAATCTTGACTCTCCTGCAAGGTTATCCTAAGCAGTTAATTAATCAAAGAAGATATATTCCGAAGCAGTTATATATGTGCAGAAAAGAAAGTAAAACACACTGGCCACGCTCTTTTTATTTGGGGGCTTTAGCAGCTGAAGCACCTGTGCAAGCATTTATAACAATTAATATTTTTTTTATTGATTTAGCCCCCTTTTACTGCCCTGCATGAGCGTGGCCACCTGCAGAAAACTATGTGAACATCCAGATCGTACCTAACCTAAGGGTAATCTACTCGCCAAACACATCAATCCATCTACAGAGTGCAGAAAAGTAAACAGACACAACAAAGCAATTTCATCCACAACATGTAGTGAAAACTACGAAAAATCTGGCACACAGCAGTAAAGTAAACACCGGCCTTACCTAAATCTAGAGTTGGTTGTCCTAGCACATCATCTAAAGTGTGTGTAAAAGGTCGTGTGACTGGGGTAAATCCTAAGTTGGGTGATTAATCAAAGTTGTTTAAAAGTCTGGATTTGTTGAGACTTAAAAGGGGGATTTGAGTTAAACTTTAAGTATTAGTGAATTAGGAATTTTAACTAAATTTATTTTAAAAGTCAATTGATTACTACCTTTATTTCACACCGAGGCCGTGAAGTTTATTTCACCTTCCTTGGGGCTAAGCTAATAGCCTCGTAGGCCTGGGTTACCTAGTAGGAATCAGGGTTAATTAAATTATTTTAAATTGATTTGAATTAAAGGAGTGAATTAATATCAAGGGGAATTGATTACTGATTTTAATGGGTTGGTTGAGAATTATATTAACCTCTTAAGAGAATTCTGGAATTGGACAGATTGTAAAGGATTATCCGGATATGCTAACCAAGGGATCAAAATTTGATTTTTAAAATTAGGATTAATCTTAAGGGTTTCAGATTTTTAATAAATACTAGACCTAATTATGAGTTGTTAGACAGGTAGCACACTCAATTTGGAGTTTTCTATCAAAAGTTATGATTTTTAGAAGTTTTAACCCGTTTTGACCTAAGGTCACCTAAGATGTTGAGTCCTTGATTTTGACCAAATTATGGAGGTTTAATCCTTTTAGGGAATAGTAGATTCTAATTGAAGTCATTAGTCATTGAGTTTAATTAGTCTAAATTTTTCTATAATTAGTAGTGAATTTTAGAAATTATACATATTCGTAGGGGTTACCAAATTATTACAACTAAAGGGCTGCTTAAGATTTTGAACCCAAATGAGTCTTAAACTCCTTGGGATCAATTCTAAAGGTCATAAATGACCTAAGGACAGATCAACAAGTGTTTAAATCCCTTTTGGGATTTTTAATATTTTTGGGATTAATTAAAACTGGTTAACCTTTGATTTTACCTAAGGACTAAACTAAGGCAAATCTAGAAATCAATTTAAGAGAGTTTCAATTCTTATTGATTAGAAGATTAATTAGGAACAATTATAAATATTTCAATAGATTTTATGAGTTAAGGACAGTTCATTATCAATTGATTAGGGTTAATAGGCCATTTATAAGAAGGATTTTTGAGGCTCCTACTTGGGGAACCAAATGAACTCCAAATTTGAGTACTCTAAGGTGGTTAACTAAACCACCCAAGGTGAGCTCTAAGTCACCTTCAAATCACTACAGGGGTCTATCCTAAGCTTGGATTGGGACAAAATCAATGGCTGTACACTCCTTATTCTACACATCATCAGCACACAAAAAATCACACCCTATATCCTATTGGATAGGTCTATACCCCATTTTGAATTTAAGGGTCAAACCATGACCCTTAAACTTAAAATTTGGGGAAAATACCCTTGAACATCTTAAAATGGGGAGATAAAATTTGGACATGTAAAAAACATGTTCAATTTTAATCTCCCAAAATTCCAGGCCTGGTGGACTTGTATTTAAAGAGTAATTAAAGAAATTAATAAAATGCTCAAATTGAAATTAAGCCTAACACTAACCTAACTAGGGCCTGGAACCATAAAGATTTTGTAGATCTCCCTGAGACCTTTCCAATGAGCCTAAGAACACCTAATTTGGACAAGTGTGGAGGGAGTTATGAATTTTTGAAGATCCCTTGAATTTCTAGAATTATTAATTCGGCCATTACACAGTCAGAGCTCCCTTTACACGCGCCGCGCACCGATTGGCTTGGCAATCAATTGCGCTAACTGTTAACGGTCGGATTAACCACAGCCTTCGGATGGCGGATCGGATGGATGGGATCAAATGCGCTCCGATACCGCGGGATCTAATCCGAGCCGTTGATCGAAATCAACGGCTGAGATTTCATCTTCAACCTCCTTCACGTATCCAAGACCGCAAAGCTTCTCCGGCATGATCTGAGCGATCCCGCCGACGAACTACGATGAAATTTTGCAAGGAGGATCAGGATAGTGGAAACCTTCAATCCAACGGTGGAGATCCATTGTTGTAAAGGTTTCCTTCACACTTGACCGGACTACCTAGCTAAGGAGCTCGGGATGAAGGGATTACCATAGAGAAAGTCTCAACGAATGAGCTTCTCTATCAGGAAGCTTCAGGGGACGATGGCGAACTGATCTCCTTCAGGCGTCGGGACCAGAGTGCGGCCGGAGGTGTGACTTCGATCGGGACGCCGAAAGCTTTCACAGGCGCTTGCTCGAACGGACAAAGGGATCGATCTGGGAGCTTGAAGGGAGCGTCTGGGAGGTCGAAGGAGCTATGGGAAACAATTTCAAGCGAATTAGGATGCTTCTGGCGGTCTGGAGATCTCGAGCCTATTCGTTCACCTTTCGCGAGCTTGGACGGCCGAGATTGAGGTGGAGAGGGCTCGGATTGCTGCCAGGTGGAATATGGCGACGTCCTAGGGAGGTCGTGGGGATCAAACTGGTGGGCAGTAGCTTTGAACTAGGAGTTGTCTGGGGGGGACCACCTGAACTCATTTTCCATTGGTTTCGACCGCCGCCGGCCATGGTTTGGGTCGGGTTGACTGGGGGAGGCTGATGTGGACATGCTGGAGTCAAGGGTGGAGTCAATTTGGCCTGGGAATGTCTGGATTGAACTGGTGGCTGGGTTGGACCCAAACCTGCTCGGTTCGAGTCAAATTGAGCTCGATCCAGGTTAGGTCAGACCCTAGGTTTGGTATGGGAGATAGGTCTGGGTCTGGTGCACCCAATGCAAGTGGCAATTGGATCCAATTTGGTCTGGGTTAAAAGATGGCTCGGGTTGATCCAAATCTGCTCGATTCGGGTCGATTTGGGCTCAACCTAGGTCAGGCCAGACCATGGGCTTGAGGTGGGAAGTGGGTCTGGGTCTGGTGGACCCAATGCAAGTGGTAATTGGGTCCAATTTGATCTGAGGTGGAAGATGGTTTGGGTCCATGTGTTTTTGGCTACTTTAGGTTAGCCTAAAACCTGACCAAGGTTAACCCAAAGCATAGGCTGGCTGGAGGAGGTGTGTTGGACCTAGGGCCACCTATGGGTGGTGTTGATCAAGTTCAATTGGGCTTAGGTAAAGAATTGGCTCAATCTCAAGTGATCTTGGGCACTTTGGGTCATCCCTTACATTTAAAAGGACTTGGAATGGACTTTATTCAAAGATTTGAAAGGGAAGGGGTGTATGGGTTAATGGGTCAAACTTGATTGACTTGGTCAACCAGGTTGACCCAAGGTCTGGGTTTGAGTTCAACAAGTTAGGTTTGATATTTGAAACTTGTTGAAAGTGGTTTCAAAGAATTGGGAGTTGATTTGAGTTGAAATGGGCATTTGAAATCCCATAGGGGTATTTTGGTCAATTTTGACCCATTGGTCAACTAGGGTCAAAAATGGGTTTGAAAAATGCAGTTTACTGCTCAATGGGTTACAATCAAGGGTGTGGAAGTGATTGGAGGCTTTGATAAGGGCTCCAAGATCAAAATCTTCAAGGTGTTAGGTCCAATGGCATAGGCTGTAAATATTTGAAGGTTTTACAGCCTTTGGATTTTAATTCAGATTCTGGAGTTAGAGACCTCAGGATGGGCTCAAAATTGGAGGGTAACCTCTAGAGACATTTCTTATCACTTTGTAAGTGATAGACCCTGAATCAGAGGCCATTTGACTGGGTTTTGAAATGTTTGAAAAATCTTTGAAATATGTCTTTAGGACAGGGCCTTAAGACTTTGAATTTGAGTCTGGATTTCTGGATTTGGAATGGATTTCAAGTTTGAATGATTAATATTGATGTATCCAAATCATTTACAATCATTTTGTGGTTGTTAATGAATGGATAAGGTCAAAGCTAGATTAAAGGTGGGATCAAACTCTAAGTTGAAGTTTGGATTCTCAAGTTGATTGGATCAAAGTTTGGATATGTTTGAAGCTTGAATTAATTTGGATTTTAATTGAATGAAGTTTGAGATTTGAATTGATCAAGGGTGTGGATTAACTTGAAGTTAGAGTTGACCAAAGGTAGGGATTGATTTGAGGTTGGAGTTGATCAAAGGTAGGGATTGATTTAAGGTTGGAGTTGATCAAAGGTAAGGATTGATTTGAGTCTAGATTGGTCCTAAGATCTAGAGGGGTGCTAGGATCTAAGATCTAGAGGGGTTCTAGGATCTAGGATCTAGAGGGGCTCTAGATTTTGGGATATAAAAGAATCCTAAGCTCTAGAGTAAGCTCTAAAATCTAGCTCTAGAATCTTAAGCTCTAGAGTAGGCCCTAAGGTCTGGCTTTAGGACAGAATCTTAAAGTCTAGAGTGGATCCTAGGATCTAGGATTGATCTGGAGTTTGTAAGGGCCTTAGTGACCTCATACAAAATTGAGGTCAACAGCACCACAACTTGGTATTATCTTTAGTAGGTTTAATTACATTAGTATTTGAACCTACTATACTTTTTTCAATCTAGAATATACAAACGATTCACTAATGATCCTTTCATTAACACCATTGCACCTTTGGTTATTTTTACCAAACCTTTATCAACCTTGACAAGACACCCATATACAACAAGCATTCCAATAGATATCAGATTTTATTTGAGGTCGGGGATATACCTCACACCATGCAAAATTTGATTGCATCCATCGAACATCTTTTTTTTTTTTGGATCCTTCTCCCATAAATTTACATTCTTTGTTATATCTTAAGAGAACCATGTAACCATCTTGCTTCTTGATATTATGAAACCATACTTCGTTTAGGCTTCATTGGGGACAGCTTTTTTGCTGCTTCTTAAAGCGGTTTTTTAGTACAAAAAAATTAATTTTTGTATTAAAAAGCTGCTTTAAGAAGCAAGAAGAAAGCCATCCCAAACTAAGCCTTAGGGTGTGTTTGGGACAGCTTTTTACTTTCTTTGCTTTATAAAAAGTTAATAAAGAACCGTTTGGGGCATTACGATAGAATATAGGTGGAAAAAATTTTGAAGCCCGTGACTGCTTTTTGCAACCTATGAATACCTCCCGCTGTTCAACAGCTTCCCGTTATTTTGAAGGGTAAAATGACAAATATACCCCAATTTTCGTAAGAGGATTTGTGCTCTAGCTTAATCATTTTTTGTGATCTCCTCTATCGCATTCCTGCAATCTCCCATTCACATGATGAGTCATCTGGAGATCGCTCATCGCTGAGTCGTTTGGAGATCGCTCGTCCTGAGTCGTCCAAAGATCGCTCGTCTCCGCTATCGGAGATCGCTCGTCATTTCGATTCCAATTCTTGTCTCTGCTATCACATCTCTCCTTACAGTAATCTACCAAGGCTACATCCTGTTACAACTCGGGCTTCCGAGTTTATGATTTTGATGATAACAAATAATATTTATTAATCTCTTATTTCTCCTAGTATTTGCAGTGCATATGTCTTTCTATGTTGACTAATATTTCAGGTACATCATGCACCATTCTTTGAAGATTCAAGGCTCAAGATTGCATAGAATTGGTCGTATTAAATGAGTCTGTAATTTTCATTTATTGAGTCAAGTCTTGTAATGATATATGTTAATTTGTTGATCATGCACACAAATAGAGGGAGCAAAAAATGATTATAAATATTTTAACTTTTCTGTTCATCGTACTGTACGAATTTATTTCGTACTGTACGATCTGGTGTAACAGAAATAAATTAAAATATTTTATTTTTCCTGGAAAAATTATTTTTGAATATAACTAATCGTACTGTACGATCACCACATCGTACTGTACGATATGTTATAATTAGAAAGCCCGCCGTCCATTAAATTAGGCAGAAATTTGAATTTGAAAGGTTGTATAATGGTACTGTACGATCATAAGCGTACTGTACGATGTTTAAAATATTGCCTAAGTTAATCCTGAGATTATTCAATCAAAACGGCTGAAATTTGTCATTTGGATCGTACTGGACGAACTGGATCGTACTGTACGAACTGGATCGTACAGCACATCGTACAGGACATCGTACAGTACTAACAGGTCAATTTCTGCACTTCGTATTGGACGATCTTGCGATCGTACAGTACGATATTTGACGCCCGAATTGAGTATTTTTAGGGTTTTTTGAGCCCTCTATTTAAGCACTCTCATAAGACTTTGTAAGAGTCTTTTGGCAGCCACTGTGTCTTTGTTCTTTTGGAGAAAACTTGAAGAGAGGACTTGAAAGGGAGAGAGGAAAGGGTGAAGTTTGAGAGAGGGAAAAGATCCTTGGAGGGGGTTTTTCAAGGGAGTGTGAAGGAGATCACACGGTTGCTCCGGGGAGCTTGCACCTCAGTACCATCGGATTCAAGGTTCGTCTTGAAGGAAGTTTTGGGAAGAAGAAGATCTCATTGGTGTCAAAGGACCCGGCTCCTCTGCCGCACCGGGGAAGGTGGAAGTGATTGTGTAAGGGCTTCTCCGCCTAGCTGTGGGAGCTAAAGGAGAATCACTAAAGGTTTAGTGTAATACTCGGAGGGTGCCTCCGAGGAGTGGACGTAGGTCATGGTTTGACCGAACCACTATAAAAATCTTGGTGTGTTCTTTCCTTTATTTTTCTGCACTTTAGTTTTGCATTTATTTTTATTGTGGTTAATTGCGTGGATGAATTTGATTATATATCTTTTTATTGTGAATGAAATTCGCTTCCGCATAAAGTCATAAAAAAGATATTTCTTTTCATTAAAAGAAGTTTTTAATCATCGAATTCACCCCCCTCTTGTCGTTCAGTAATTTCAATTGGTATCAGAGCGGGTTTCAAAAATAGTGTTTTAGAAAACCTTGAAAAAATCGATCATGGCACATTTTGGAAATCGTAACATTGCAGAAGGCTATTGTATCACACGACCACCTTTATTTGAAAATATTTCTTTTAATTTTTGGAAAATTCGCATATCAACATTTTTGCAATCAATTGATTATCGAATGTGGAATATGATTCAGACTGGCTATTCTGTACCTTCACGTATGATAGATGGAGTCAAAATTAATATTCCTTTTACTGAATGGAGTAGAATAGAACTAGTCAATGCACAACTAAATGCTAAATGTTTGAATTGTTTTTTCTGTGCATTAAATTCTGACAATTGCATGAGAATCTCTACATGTACTAGTGGGAAAGAAATTTGGGATAGATTATGCATTTCATATGAAGGTACTAGTGAAGTCAAACAATCAAAATTGAATATTCTAATGCGTGATTATGAACTTTTCAGCATGAAACCATATGAGACTATCTTAGACATGTTTACTAGATTTAATCAAATTGTGATGTCATTGCATGATTTAGGAAGAGAACTTTCAAATGTTGAAAAAGTTAGTAAAATTTTACGTTCTTTACTTAATAAATTTGATGTCAAAGTCACAGCTATATATGAATCAAAAGATTTGAATACTTATTCTATAGATAATCTAATCGGCTCACTCATTGCCTACGAGCAAAGTGTGAGTCAAAGATTTTTGCATGCAGGTGACGAGAAGACTATTGTGTTAAAAGCCAAACACACAGATGAATATGACTTAGTAGATGATGAAAGCAAGGAGATATCATTGATAACAAATAAATTTGAAAGTCTATTGAAGCACAAGCATGAACATCAATAAAAGCAGAGTAAAGGTAAAAATTGTAAAAATGCTAAGTTTTCTTCTGACATAATTTGCTTTGGGTGTAGGAAACCGGGACATTTGAAGCGTGAATGCCCCAACTTAAAAAACTCTTCCTGCAAAGGAAAAGAGTAAAAAACAAAATCGTTTGTAATATGGGGAAACGATAAAAAGCAAAAAGTCTCATGGGCAGACTTAGTTTCTGATTCATCAGAACATGAGCAAGATGATGAGGTATAAGTATGTTAAGGTTTGTTTGTGTGTTTTGTTTATGTGTCTTGTTTATGTGTTTGTATGTTTTTTTTATGTCTTGTTTGTTTAACTTGTTTAATAATTGTATGTTTTTGTTTGTTATTATGTTGTTATTTTATATTTTATTTTATCTCTTCTTTTTGATAATGTCAAAGGGGGAGAAAGTATTGTTGTTTATTACATTTTATTTTAATTTTTGCTGTTATTTTTTTAAAAAAAATAAAAAAAATAAAAAAAAAGTGAAAAAGAAAAGCTTTCCCATAATTTTTAATATAATTCTTTTACTGAGGGGGAGTTTAGGAGAAATTTTTTTTAAATTGCAAAGTCAACCAATATTATTTGACATCATCAAAAAGGGGGAGATTGTTACAACTCGGGCTTCCGAGTTTATGATTTTGATGATAACAAATAATATTTATTAATCTCTTATTTCTCCTAGTATTTGCAGTGCATATGTCTTTCTATGTTGACTAATATTTCAGGTACATCATGCACCATTCTTTGAAGATTCAAGGCTCAAGATTGCATAGAATTGGTCGTATTAAATGAGTCTGTAATTTTCATTTATTGAGTCAAGTCTTGTAATGATATATGTTAATTTGTTGATCATGCACACAAATAGAGGGAGCAAAAAATGATTATAAATATTTTAACTTTTCTGTTCATCGTACTGTACGAATTTATTTCGTACTGTACGATCTGGTGTAACAGAAATAAATTAAAATATTTTATTTTTCCTGGAAAAATTATTTTTGAATATAACTAATCGTACTGTACGATCACCACATCGTACTGTACGATATGTTATAATTAGAAAGCCCGCCCGTCCATTAAATTAGGCAGAAAATTTGAATTTGAAAGGTTGTATAATGGTACTGTACGATCATAAGCGTACTGTACGATGTTTAAAATATTGCCTAAGTTAATCCTGAGATTATTCAATCAAAACGGCTGAAATTTGTCATTTGGATCGTACTGGACGAACTGGATCGTACTGTACGAACTGGATCGTACAGCACATCGTACAGGACATCGTACAGTACTAACAGGTCAATTTCTGCACTTCGTATTGGACGATCTTGCGATCGTACAGTACGATATTTGACGCCCGAATTGAGTATTTTTAGGGTTTTTTGAGCCCTCTATTTAAGCACTCTCATAAGACTTTGTAAGAGTCTTTTGGCAGCCACTGTGTCTTTGTTCTTTTGGAGAAAACTTGAAGAGAGGACTTGAAAGGGAGAGAGGAAAGGGTGAAGTTTGAGAGAGGGAAAAGATCCTTGGAGGGGGTTTCAAGGGAGTGTGAAGGAGATCACACGGTTGCTCCGGGGAGCTTGCACCTCAGTACCATCGGATTCAAGGTTCGTCTTGAAGGAAGTTTTGGGAAGAAGAAGATCTCATTGGTGTCAAAGGACCCGGCTCCTCCGCCGCACCGGGGAAGGTGGAAGTGATTGTGTAAGGGCTTCTCCGCCTAGCTGTGGGAGCTAAAGGAGAATCACTAAAGGTTTAGTGTAATACTCGGAGGGTGCCTCCGAGGAGTGGACGTAGGTCATGGTTTGACCGAACCACTATAAAAATCTTGGTGTGTTCTTTCCTTTATTTTTCTGCACTTTAGTTTTGCATTTATTTTTTATTGTGGTTAATTGCGTGGATGAATTTGATTATATATCTTTTTATTGTGAATGAAATTCGCTTCCGCATAAAGTCATAAAAAGATATTTCTTTTCATTAAAAGAAGTTTTTAATCATCGAATTCACCCCCCTCTTGTCGTTCAGTAATTTCAATTGGTATCAGAGCGGGTTTCAAAAATAGTGTTTTAGAAAACCTTGAAAAAATCGATCATGGCACATTTTGGAAATCGTAACATTGCAGAAGGCTATTGTATCACACGACCACCTTTATTTGAAAATATTTCTTTTAATTTTTGGAAAATTCGCATATCAACATTTTTGCAATCAATTGATTATCGAATGTGGAATATGATTCAGACTGGCTATTCTGTACCTTCACGTATGATAGATGGAGTCAAAATTAATATTCCTTTTACTGAATGGAGTAGAATAGAACTAGTCAATGCACAACTAAATGCTAAATGTTTGAATTGTTTTTTCTGTGCATTAAATTCTGACAATTGCATGAGAATCTCTACATGTACTAGTGGGAAAGAAATTTGGGATAGATTATGCATTTCATATGAAGGTACTAGTGAAGTCAAACAATCAAAATTGAATATTCTAATGCGTGATTATGAACTTTTCAGCATGAAACCATATGAGACTATCTTAGACATGTTTACTAGATTTAATCAAATTGTGATGTCATTGCATGATTTAGGAAGAGAACTTTCAAATGTTGAAAAAGTTAGTAAAATTTTACGTTCTTTACTTAATAAATTTGATGCCAAAGTCACAGCTATATATGAATCAAAAGATTTGAATACTTATTCTATAGATAATCTAATCGGCTCACTCATTGCCTACGAGCAAAGTGTGAGTCAAAGATTTTTGCATGCAGGTGACGAGAAGACTATTTGTGTTAAAAGCCAAACACACAGATGAATATGGCTTAGTAGATGATGAAAGCAAGGAGATATCATTGATAACAAATAAAAATTGAAAGTCTATTGAAGCACAAGCATGAACAACAATAAAAGCAGAGTAAAGGTAAAAATTGTAAAAATGCTAAGTTTTCTTCTGACATAATTTGCTTTGGGTGTAGGAAACCGGGACATTTGAAGCGTGAATGCCCCAACTTAAAAACTCTTCCTGCAAAGGAAAAGAGTAAAAACAAATCGTTTGTAATATGGGGAAACGATAAAAAGCAAAAAGTCTCATGGGCAGACTTAGTTTCTGATTCATCAGAACATGAGCAAGATGATGAGGTATAAGTATGTTAAGGTTTGTTTGTGTGTTTTGTTTATGTGTCTTGTTTATGTGTTTGTATGTTTTTTTTATGTCTTGTTTGTTTAACTTGTTTAATAATTGTATGTTTTTGTTTGTTATTATGTTGTTATTTTATATTTTATTTTATCTCTTCTTTTTGATAATGTCAAAGGGGGAGAAAGTATTGTTGTTTATTACATTTTATTTTAAATTTTTGTTGTTATTTTTTTTTTTAAAAAAAAAAAAAATAAAAAAAAAGTGAAAAAGAAAAGCTTTCCCATAATTTTTAATATAATTCTTTTACTGAGGGGGAGTTTAGGAGAAATTTTTTTTAAATTGCAAAGTCAACCATTATTATTTGACATCATCAAAAAAGGGGAGATTGTTACAACTCGGGCTTCCGAGTTTATGATTTTGATGATAACAAATAATATTTATTAATCTCTTATTTCTCCTAGTATTTGCAGTGCATATGTCTTTCTATGTTGACTAATATTTCAGGTACATCATGCACCATTCTTTGAAGATTCAAGGCTCAAGATTGCATAGAATTGGTCGTATTAAATGAGTCTGTAATTTTCATTTATTGAGTCAAGTCTTGTAATGATATATGTTAATTTGTTGATCATGCACACAAATAGAGGGAGCAAAAAATGATTATAAATATTTTAACTTTTCTGTTCATCGTACTGTACGAATTTATTTCGTACTGTACGATCTGGTGTAACAGAAATAAATTAAAATATTTTATTTTTCCTGGAAAAATTATTTTTGAATATAACTAATCGTACTGTACGATCACCACATCGTACTGTACGATATGTTATAATTAGAAAGCCCGCCGTCCATTAAATTAGGCAGAAATTTGAATTTGAAAGGTTGTATAATGGTACTGTACGATCATAAGCGTACTGTACGATGTTTAAAATATTGCCTAAGTTAATCCTGAGATTATTCAATCAAAACGGCTGAAATTTTGTCATTTGGATCGTACTGGACGAACTGGATCGTACTGTACGAACTGGATCGTACAGCACATCGTACAGGACATCGTACAGTACTAACAGGTCAATTTCTGCACTTCGTATTGGACGATCTTGCGATCGTACAGTACGATATTTGACGCCCGAATTGAGTATTTTTAGGGTTTTTTGAGCCCTCTATTTAAGCACTCTCATAAGACTTTGTAAGAGTCTTTTGGCAGCCACTGTGTCTTTGTTCTTTTGGAGAAAACTTGAAGAGAGGACTTGAAAGGGAGAGAGGAAAGGGTGAAGTTTGAGAGAGGGAAAAGATCCTTGGAGGGGGTTTCAAGGGAGTGTGAAGGAGATCACACGGTTGCTCCGGGGAGCTTGCACCTCAGTACCATCGGATTCAAGGTTCGTCTTGAAGGAAGTTTTGGGAAGAAGAAGATCTCATTGGTGTCAAAGGACCCGGCTCCTCTGCCGCACCGGGGAAGGTGGAAGTGATTGTGTAAGGGCTTCTCCGCCTAGCTGTGGGAGCTAAAGGAGAATCACTAAAGGTTTAGTGTAATACTCGGAGGGTGCCTCCGAGGAGTGGACGTAGGTCATGGTTTGACCGAACCACTATAAAAATCTTGGTGTGTTCTTTCCTTTATTTTTCTGCACTTTAGTTTTGCATTTATTTTTATTGTGGTTAATTGCGTGGATGAATTTGATTATATATCTTTTTATTGTGAATGAAATTCGCTTCCGCATAAAGTCATAAAAAGATATTTCTTTTCATTAAAAGAAGTTTTTAATCATCGAATTCACCCCCCTCTTGTCGTTCAGTAATTTCACATCCCATAATTGATCCAAGGTTGTTCACCCGCTTAGGTATAAGCTCCTTAAGCTAATCTACCATGGTTTAGGGTTTCGATTACCTACTGTTGAGAATCTGTTTTCATGGATTATAATTTTGATGATAGCAAACACTCTTATTTCTCTACTACTGCATTGCCTACTGACATTTTAGGTCCACATGATCAGACTGCAATTTGAACCAGCTCAAGATTGGGAAGACTAGGTCTGTGTCACTTTGTACACCTTTTTCCTTTCTTGAGTCTTTGTAATTGGTGTGGCTCCCGATGCTATGTAACTTTACACACACACGCACCTTGGAAGAATTTCTGACTATTTTTAAGAGTTGACTATTTTTGGTAACATCATCCGTGATGATATTTATATCGGCCTGGATGATCGATTCAAACATAAAAATGCTAATTAAGGCATCATCCTCATTAAGGCAGTCGTCATTAAGCCGATCAGCCTGGATGTTACTTGTATCAGCCAGGATGATAGGCTCAAATCAGAAAGAATCAGCCGCCATGACCAATTTAGGTATTCTTTATTTTAGGACATACGCTAGGATGATATAAACATCAGCCTGGACAATGTAGCACAATTATGTTGAAATTAATCCGGCAATTATGAAAAGGAATTAAGGCTGATTGATATGATATTGGTCGGGCCGATCGTAGGATTGGCCAGGACGATGTCCTGGATGATTGACATCTGCCAGCCTCTATTTAGGGTATTGATCAAGACAATTATGCTCGAATTTGAACTAATCAGCTAGGGCGATATAGTATCAGCCTGGACGATGTAATCATTTTTTCTTCTAATCATCCCAAATCATCCCGGCTGATTAGGCTTATTTTGTACTGACCGTACAGGATGATATTAGTATCTTCTTGGTTGATAATATCAGTAAGTTGCAATTAATGAGCTCGTTTTGAGCTCTTCTATTTAAGCTTTGACAAGGCACTTTGTAAGTGTCTTTGACAGCCATTGTAGTTTCATTCTTTTGGGGAAACATGAAGAGAGGGCTTGAAAGGGGGAGAGGAAAGGGTGGAGTTTAAGAGAGGGAGAAGATCATTGGAAGGGGACTCAAGGGAGTGTGGAGGGGGATTCCACACAGTTTCTCTAGCGAGCTTGCACCTTAGTACCGTCGGATTCAAGGCTTGTTTTGAAGGAAGTTCACGGAAGAAGAAGATCTCTTTGGTGTCAAAGGACCCGGCTACTCCGCCGTACCAAGGAAGGTGGAAGTGATTTTGTAAGGGCTTCTCTGCCTAGTTGTGGGGGATAAAGGAGACACACTTTGTTTAGTGCAATACTCGGAGGGTGCCTTCGAGGAGTGGACGTAGGTCAAGGTTTGACCGAACCACTATAAATCTGGTGTGTTCTTTCTTTTATTATTTCCGCATTTAATTTTTGCGTTGTGTTTTCTTTATAGCAAATTTTAGTTTGGTTTGAGTTTTGTTTTAAAGATATTTAAAATACCAATTCAACTCTCTTAATTAGCCTTGGGCCAGTTCATAAGGGTCTAACAACTCTAACGAACTTTCAAGTGGTATCAGAACGGGATTAAAAAAAAAGCGGGATTAATAAAATTTTATGTTAGCTTCAATGTGCACTACTGGTAATGAAATTTGGGATAAATTACACATCATATATGAAGGCACTAGTGAAATCAAGCAATCCAAGTTGAATATTTCAATGCATGATTATGAACTATTTTGCATGATATATTATGAGACGATCTTAGACATGCATACTAGGTTTATTCAAATTGTTCCATCATTACGTGCTTTAGGAAAGGAGTTTTCAAACTTTGAAAAAGTCAATAAAATTCTTCATTGTCTACTTGATAAGTTCGATGCCAAAGTTGTTGCTATTTGTGAATCAAAAAATTTGAATGAGTATTCTATTGATAATTTGATTGGCTCGTTCATTGCCTACGAGCAAATTTGGGTCAAAGACTTTTAGATGCATGTGAAACGATAGTACTAAATGCTGAAGACATGGAGAAAAGTGGCTTAGTTGGTAACGAAAGCGATGAATTATCAGCAAATTGAAAAGCTCACTAAAACATAAGCATCAACAAAAGTGGAATAAAGATAAAAATGGTAAGAATGTTAAGATTTCTTCTGATGTTATTTGCTTTGGATGTAGGAAACCTGAACATATAAAAAATTAGTTCCCTAATTTGAGAACTCGTCTTGGAAGAGAAAAGGCTACAACTAAGCAAATTATAGAAAGGGCAAGTAATCTAAAGCAAAAAATCTCCTGGGCAAACCTAGCTTCTGAATCATCAGACCAGGAACAAGATGCTTTTTAAATTCGTTTGTGTGTTTATTTGTTTGTGTTGTGTTTTGTTTTTTTTTGTTATTTTTTATGTTTTTGTTTATTTTCCTTAGATTTTGTTCGTTTTTGTCATTGCTTTGAAATTTTAAATTAGCTTTTATACTTAGTTTTGTGAAGTTCTCTCTAATCAACACACACGTTCACTTTTCTAAAAATGAAAAACCTACCTCAATTTTTCTTGAATTCTTATGTAAGTTGTGGTTGACTTCTCTAAAAATATTCAAAGGAAGGAAACTTATGATTTTGTCTCTCTATCTTTTTTCTTAAAAAGGTTAATTTAATTTTTATTCAAAATCTTTATCATATTATAAATTGGATTTTAAAATTGATCTTTTTCATCTCCCAACATTTTGTTTATCGCACAGAGATCCTTTGTAAGTTATTGAATCTACCTCATAATTTTTTTAATCAAGTAGTTCGCTTTATCAATAGAATGTGTTTACTTTTGTTTCTATAAATTTCAGAAAGGTAGCATATTTAATTAAAAAAAAGTGGCCAATGATGCTAAATCAAAAAAAAAGTGGTCAATGATGCCAAATCAAAAGATGCACAATGACGCCAAATTGAGAAAGATACACTAAGTGTATCAAAAAATAAAAGATGCGCAAAGTGCACCAAAAACTAACAAGAGGCATAAAATGAACCCACAATGAGCCAACAATGAGTATGCTTACTTTTTCTATTACTTAAAGCTTAAGAAAACCCTTGATATTTTTTATACTTGATCTTGAAAATCATGAATCTTGATTCATCAATTTTTGTATTAATCATCTATTAGATATGTTTTATGAAAGGAGTTTTGAAAAATTAGTATTTTTTTTCTAATTTGTTCCTTGATTTAGATATTGGATTAAAAAGTTTTTGAGCCTTTAAAAGAACTTGAGCTTGTATTAACAATTTCTGAATTTCTAACCTTTTCTAGATTATGCGTTGTCAATTCATTTCTTACTAAATTTTTTGAATAAAATCCAGAGGTAACTTTCTCATTTTAAGAATATTTGATTTTGTCTTCACTTGATCGGGGATTTTTTTTGGTCTTTTAATCATTTTTTTATTGTCCTAATTATTTGTGCCCCTTCTCTTTTTGATAATGACAAAGGGGGAGAACGTATTGTTGTATTTGTATCTTTTTTTCTTCTTTCAAAACTTAAAAACAACAAAAATTTTTTATTTCCCCTATTTTTAAAGTTTTATTTTAGTAAGGAGGAGATTAGGAGAACATGATTTCTTTTTTACAAATTCAACCAATAATATTTGCCATCATAAAAAAGGGGGAGATTGTTGCAAATATGTTTTCATGGATTATGATTTTGATGATAACAAACACTCTTGTTTCTCTACGACTATATTGCCTACTGACATTTCAGGTCCACAAGATTAGACTACAATTGGAACTAGCTCAAGATTGGGAAGACTAGGTCTGAGTCACTTTGTACACCTTTTTCCTTTCTTGAGTCTTTGTAATTTGTGTGGCTCCTGATGTTAAGTAACTTTGCGCACACACACCTTGGAAGAATTTTTTACTATTCCTAAGAGTTAACTATTTTTGGTAACATTGTCCGGGATAATATTTATTTCGGCTTGGATGATAGGTTCAAAAATAGAAACCCTAATTAGGGCATCATCCTCATTAAGGCAGTTGTCATTAAGTTGATCGGCCTGGACGATACTTGTATTAGCCAAGACGATAGGCTCAAATCAGAAAGAATCAACCGCCATGATCAATTTAGGTGTTCTTTATTTTAGGACATAGGCCAGGACGATATAAACATCGGCCTGGACAATGCAGAATAATTATGCCTAAACATAATCTGGCAATTATGGAAAGGAATTAAGGCTGATTGATATGATCACATCGGTTCGGCTGATCTTAGGATCAGCCAGGACGATGTCCTGGACGATTGACATCAGCCAGCCTTTATTCAGGGCGATGATTAGGACGATTGTTCTCGAATTTGAACTAATCGGTCAGGAGATATAGTATCAGCCTGGACGATCTAATCATTTTTTTCTGATCGTCCCAAATCATCCCGGCTGATTAGGCTTATTTTGCACTGATTGTACAGGACGATATTAATATCATCCTGGATGATAATGTCGATAAGTTGTAATTAATGAGCTCATTTTGAGCTCTTCTATTTAAGCTTTTACAAGGCACTTTGTAAGTACCTTTGGCAGCCATTGTAGCTTCGTTTTTTTGGGGAAACTTGAAGAGAGAGCTTGAAAGGGAGAGAGGAAAGGGTAAAGTTTGAGAGAGGGAGAAGATCCTTGGAGGGGGACTCAAGGGAGTGTGGAGGAGGATTCCACACGGTTGCTCCGGCGAGCTTGCACCTTAGTACCGTCGGATTCAAGGCTTGTCTTGAGGAAAGTTCACGGAAGAAGAAGATCTCTTTGGTGTCAAAGGACCCGGCTACTTCGCCACACCGGGTAAGGTGGAAGTGATTTTGTAAGGGCTTCTCCGTCTAGTTGTGGGGGATAAAGGAGAGACACTTTGTTTAGTGCAATACTCTGAGGGTGCCTCCAAGGAGTGGACGTAGGTCAAGATTTGACTGAACCACTATAAATCTAGTGTGTTCTTTTCTTTATTATTTATGTATTTAATTTCCACATTATGTTTTCTTTGTGGTGAATTTTGGTTTGGTTTGAGTTTTGTTTTAATGATATTTAAAATACCAATTCATCTCTCTCTTAAGTAGCCTTGGGCTAGTTCATAAGGGCCTAACATCCCTAACGAATTTTCATGTGCCATTTCTCCATTATAAATTTCTTCTTCGATTTTCTTTCTTCTTTCAATATGATAAACTTTCCATTTCCGAGATTAATCCAATCATTTTTTAGCTTAACTCTTTCGATTGTCATAATTAAAAAATTGATCACATGAAGAAATTTTTATTTGCTGCGAATCTTATGTGCGTTGATTGTAGCTGTATTGCCATTAGAAATTTCTTCGATGGCCACCACCGGATGTAGAGTAGCTCCTGCATTCCAGTTGCTGTTATATTATGGTTGGTATTCTGATTGGTATTCTGGTTAGCATTCTGACTGTGTTGGAATTATTGAGGGACTAGCCCACTTCATTATTAAAATGAATAATTACAGAAAGAAGCTCAAATACTACTCGTGAGGATGAGAGAAATACATATAGGAGCTGTAACAAAAATCCAAATAAGGTAGAAGTTCCTAAAGAAAAAAAGAAAATCAAAGCAGATTAATCTACGTCTGGACTCAGTAAGCAACAAAATGATCCCAGCAAGTTCATATTGTTCGCCATATCATCTGGTCCAACCCGATTTTTGGGACAGAGCAGGCCATCCAGTGTTTAAGGGATTTCTGATTAAAAATTTTTATCTAACATGAGAAGCCTTGACAATTCCAATGTAATTGATGTAGTTTTCTCTGATTTTAATTTAGTAAAGGATCTTTTATAGTAAATGTATTTAAGTTTGAAACTATCATCAAATAGCACCTTTTTTTGGATAAAGATAGCTGTTCAAAGACGACTTACTGCAGCCTTGGACTCCTTGATAATTTGACACTTGGTTTTTTACCAATATTTGTCGGTGATTTCATTGAGAGCGTGCAAAATTTTATTATATTTTTGGGTGCCATACATTTTTTTTAAGTAAAGAGAGAATGTGTGTGGGGTGGTGCATGTTATGATGCCTTATCGAGTCAGGGTACTCTTTGTAGGCACAACAAGGTCATTCATAACATTTGTAGGCAGCAATTGTAAGCTTGGTCTCCTAAAACAGCATGACATCAATACCATTCCAGGATACTATACTTGAGCTGAGCCTTCTCTTCCAATTTTTTTACACCGAGCTTTGCAATTACTTTTTCATTTGGATTTTCTTCCATTTCACAATCAAATTTCAAATCTAAAAAAAATATATCAGTGAAAGTTTAATTAGATTTTTTTTTTGTAATGTGCTAAACACTACCCAAAAAAGATATTTGATTTGTTTTCATGTATTATGTTTAGTTGCAGAATTATAGATCTGAATGATTATTTCAAGTTTAATGCTTTTAAAACACACAATTGTTCTTACTATTGATTATTTCCAAACTAATCTGGTTATAGAATTAACACTGTTGTGTGCTAATGACTACTGAATCTCTCTGTGCACCCCGTATACTTTCCCTACCTTAAATATTGATGATAGCTGAAAGCAGGAGTATTCTTGGAGCATTTGCATGCTAGTTTTCTTGAAGTTTTCTATTTTTAACGATTTCTCTTATGTTGTTTGAAACATCTTTGATCAGCTTATATGCTCTTTCTTAAGATTAATTTTGAAAATTTCCATCTTTTGATTGTTTATATTGACTTTTAGTTTTAATTAAGGATAAGCATGTGTCTTTATATGGTTAATCTAGTTTCATTTGGTAAAGATCATCATTGCAATTGGTTGCATCATTTTAGTCGGATTGTTGTTGTAACTTCAGCCTCATTTATTTCAGCATTTTTTTCCTTTTCAGTTTGGAAACGAAGATTTTTTGTTGTTGTTGTTTGGATGAGACGCTTCTATATAAATGCTTTTTTGCAAACCTTACCTTGATTTTATAACATAATAATTAAGAAATTAAATTGGTAAACCAAAGGATGGTGGATCAGCATCTGCAACATGGGAGCAAGATGTGATGATGATATTTTGTGATTTATGTATAAGAGAGATTGAACTTGGAAATCGACTGACAACTCACTTTAATAAAGAGGGTTGGTTGAATTTAATGAAGAATTTTAGTGAGAAAACTGGAAGAGAGTATGACAAAGTGCAATTAAAAAATAAATGGGACCAATTAAAGAAGGACTGAAAATTGTGGAAGGATTTGAAGTGTGAGTCGACTGGATTGGGTTGGGATCCTAGGAGAAAGACTATTGATGCACCTGATGACTGGTGGAAAGAAAAACTAGAGGTGAATGTTGATTGCATACATTGTTAGATATTTGGATCTTTTAAATTTTATATAATTTTATGCAGGATTGGTTTGGATTGAAGGTGTTCAGTATTGGGTTTCCTTTCAATTCTTTCTTTTTGATTTAATTGGTTACCGTAGGTTTAAAACTCTCTTATCAGATATTTGTGTATAGATCCTATAGTTGAATTAGGGACTTTTAACATGGATGTAAGATAATTTTCTTCCTCCTAATTTGTTTTGCTGCAGGCTCCACTCACACTAAGGAACTTATTATTGTTTTTTTTTTTAATTTTGGTGTTCTGGATCAATTGATTTTTTATCAAACTGCTTGATAAATTTTTTTTATTAACACTTGATCATTCTTATTATTATCTTTATGCAGGATTGGAATGTAGTGGGAATGCAAGTGAGTTACTCGATATTACAAAACTCAAAAAAGTTATAATTGCAGCTTTATGTCTTATAAATGAATAATATGATACATATATTTACAAGACACCGTGCATGACCTCGTCGTATAGAGGAGACAGTTGGATTGGAGAGCTACTACAAGGCCATCCAATGAGGTTTCATAATTATTTTTGTATGCCTCAAACAATTTTTGTAGATCTTTTTATGACTTGGAAAATGTTCATGGTCTACATGGATCATCAAGGACAGCTGCTAGAGAAGTACTTGCAATAACCTTATATATTTTATCACATAATGAATCAATAAGGTTGACATGTGAGAGATTTCAACACTCTACTGAGACGAACAGTAGGTATTTCTCTATTGGATAGGAAGCTTTAGTGAAATTATCAAGTTTGGTTATCAAGCCTATAGATCCTAGTTTTGAAAATATTCCAAGGAAGATTTTGTATGCCAATCGATATATGCCATATTTCAAGGTAAATGCTATTATTATAATCTTATATGATTTGTAAATATTTATGAAATATCTAATCATCTTTTTCTCAATTAGGATTGTATAGGAGCTATTGATGGAACTCATGTAGATGCTCGTGTTTCAACTGCTAAAAAGGTGGCTTATATAGGACGATGTCGTTCAACGATGCAAAATGTTATGGCAGTTTATGACTTCAACATGTGTTTTACTTTTGTAATGTCAGGATGGGAGGGTAGTGCACATGATAGCCGTATTTTTAAATTTGCTATATGTAATAAGAAACCTCAATTTCCTATGCCACCACCAAGTAAGTATGTATTTCTCTATTGTAATCAACCACCTTACTCATTTTTTAACTAAATAATGTGCAATTACAAACATTTAAATTTTATCTTGTGGATGCTGGTTACCTGATGCAATGAGGGTTTTTGAACCCATTTTCTGACACAAAGTATCATATTCTTGATTTTCAAAGAGGGAGTCAAATTATATGTGGGAGAAAAGAAACATTTAACAAGCGTCATTCTTCACTACGAGGTGTGATTGAGAGTTTGGTGTTTGGAAAAAGAAGTGGGTTATATTGCGTGATATGTCTATATATCCATTTAAGAAGCAAGTGAAAATAGTGGTGGCTACGATGGAATTACATAATTATATACGACGTCATCCCTCTCCTGATGATCCAGAATTCAATGTTTGTGATAGGGATCAATCATATATACCTCCAGAAGCATATGAGTATCGAATTGGCCAATCATTATTAGATAACAAAGGAGATGATTAAAATCATGAGGCACAAGATGGTGAAGGTGTTGAGGAAATTATACAACTACGGGAGCAAATCACATCTACATTAGTTAATGAAATGAATTAGAAACCATCTTTTTTTTTTTTTTAATTATTGTTTGAACATTCTAGTTTTCATATGATTTGAGTAAACATTCTAGGAATCCTAAAAGACCATTTTTTATCAAGTATTCATCCATTCAATAATGCTTGACTCGGTTCTTTATAGCCAGTTATTTTCTTCTATAATCCTCTCATTCTTGCTTGCTCCAAAGGTATGTATACTCATTGCTACAAGCCAAAAAAAAACTTGAAATTGGGATAAATGACAAACTTTATGGATTGTATTGGGAATCAAGTATTCAACTCAAAACTGTTGGGCTTCTTCGGAATATAGTTTGATTCCTCAAACATGGACGAGAGGTCTGGCATCTGAGCCAGCAGCATATCCACTTTGTATTGGGAAGCATCAGGAAGAACAGAAGCGGTGGCAATTTTCTCATTATTTTGATTGTTTTTATGTATTGTTTACAGACAATTTTAATGCAATAGAAGTTATTTTTATATTTTGTTAAACATAATTTATTACTGTTGTAATTTCCTAAGTAATATATTCTTTAATTTGCTCTATAATTTGCTCCAAAAGGCATTAATAATATATAAAACTGCTCTGTTTTATTCTTTAATTTGCTCTATTATCTGCAACTTTTGATATCCGTTATGCTCATATGCGTGATGTCTTATGGGATAAGTTACTGTACAAAATAATACAAATACAGCAAAGCCGGAAGAGGAATTTTTCTGAATTTATATAGCTTATTTTTTTAAAAAATGAGGATAGTAATGTAAATTGTTTTATATAGCTGCAGCAAAGCAGTTTTACAATTATACTACTCAAACAAAAAATTACTGTTTTCTATACAGCAACTTCAGAAAGCAGCTTTCTGTACAGTAACTTCACAACCTGCTTTACTGACAGCTGCAGCCGTCCCAAACGCACCCTTAGTGTCATCTAAAAACCTCACCAGAATCGATAATCTTTTAATTTCTTGAATTTTTTACTAATGCAACCAACGCATCCATTGAATTGTATCCTTTAGAATTTTCTGCTAATGTTGCTTCTGCATCTTGCTTTAGCCTTTCCATTTTGATCTCTCCAGGAAATTCCACATGAAATTCCCTTCTTTATGGCAATGAAAGTATTTGTTGGATGTCTTCGTCCTTGACCGATATTGTCCCTGATAGCGTTTGTTGGATCTTATTTCTTCTCTTCCTCTCACTAACAATCCATCCCCACTCTTTTCTTCTTTAATTTCTGATCTCTTTTAAACTCGGTCATTTTAAGCATTTCCATACAATATAGTGTCAACGATATGTCAACGATATGCTCATAATATTTTGGTAGGGAGCTTAGAATAATTATGCCTATGTCCTTGCCTTCAATTTTTACATCAACGTTCTTGAGATCATGAATGATCTTATTGAATTCATCCATATGCTTCATTAGTTCTTTAGTTTCATCCATCTGTAATGTGTAAATAAATTTTTAAAGTATAATCGATTGGTCAGAGATCTCTTTTGACAGTGCGACTCCAATTTTTCCCAAGCTTCTATTGTTGAATCTTCTACAACTACTTCCCTCAAAACTTCATCACTTAGTGATAAAAGAATCATACACTGAGTCGTCAACTGAATTTCCTTAGTCTTTGCACTATTTGATAATGGTTGCAAGACTCTCTCGAGATATCGCTTCATAAGTACCTTGGTGAACAAGAAGAGCTTTCATCTTGATTCTCCACAAGCTGAAATCATTCTCCCCAGTGAATAGGTTGATCTCAAATCTTTTTATCGGTATGATTTGGATGAACTTTGCAGGCTATAATACCAATTGTAATAAAATGATGCAATAACGAAAAAGAAGAAAGCAGTAGCCTTTGATATGCTGTTCTTTGGTTCTTGATTCAAGACAGAGAAGTAAGAACTGAAGAACAAAAGTGGATGGCACCTCCAAGTGAATGATTTTCGTTCTTATTCTTGACTAAGGGAAACGAGAACACGAGTAAAAGGCTAGTTCCTGCTATCTTACCGAGGACCCTCTTTCTTTTTCCCCACGACCCCAACAACCGAAAAGGACAATTTATAACATCTACCTAGCAGGTTTTATTAGAACAGGACTCAAAAACTTGAAATAAGACTCAATATAATTGCATAAAACTATACCATGCATTAACAAAATGACTCTTACTTAAAAAAATAATAATAATTTCATTTTTTATGTTGTATTCCATTTGAATTAATTTGTTCATATCATATTTGGTGGGATTTTTGTTTGAAGTGCCAACCAACAAGCTTCTTTATAAGAAGAGCTGCTTTTTGAGCTTGTTTGTTCATGAATAGACTAGTTTAAGAGCTTGAAAATACTCTCTAGATATATTTGTGAGCAGCTCGTATTTTAGCTCGAAAGATTTGCAAGTTATGTTCGTGAACGGGCTCTATGATAATTATTTATTAGCATGCTTGATAAGACTCATTTATTAGGATAATGGACATTTAGAAAGTAAATCTAAGCTCATTTAATTAAATTTCCATAAGCACGAAATGAATCGAACATGCGTTAAACACAAATCAAATATAAACATCTATCATTTTAAATGATCCAACCATGAACACAAACAAATAAAACTCGAATCTAGCATGAAAAAACTAATAATAATCAAACTCAAACATGAACACAAACCTGATCGGCTTGATTCGCTTTGTTTGCCGCTCCTAGTAAATAGATAGTCCTTTAAGCAAAATTGTTATCAAACTGATCTTATCAATTGTAAACATTATTGCAAGTATAAGATGAAATAATTAAATGATTGATGTAGACAAAACTAAATAAAAATTTTTTTATCCTAAAATTATAATTTGAACTAATTAATAATTGTAATATTCTTAAATAATTTCTCAAACACTCACATTCCATCATAATTATCTTTTTTGTGACAATTACATCAATTGAGGTATACACATTACATATGTAAGACTTTAATCTAAGCCTCTTGGCAACCAACAAGTCAAAAAGAGTTGTGTCATAATTATCTTTTAAAAACTTTGTTAGCAAATACACTTCATAATTTTTTTTTTAAAATTAAAAATAAAATTCTATCATAATTTTAGGAGTAATATTAAAGCAAACAAAATATTTTAATTTATTTAATTCATTATGAATAATTATTAATTTAAAATCTTAGATAAAACAACAAAAAAATATTATAATTTTAGAATATATTCAATCTCATGTACTACAATCACTTCATTTGTTCTTACTATATCACATTACTTTTTGTAAGATAGGTTAATTAATCACATCATATTGATAAGGGGGAATCTTCCTTCAAATGATGAGAGTGACATTTTACTTTACCTTTTAAACTTTTCAACTTTTAATCAACAGTAACAGAAAATAAATAAAAAGAAACAAAATTATGGCTCCAAGCGCATTTTTACCCCCAAAATAAAGGACATTTTTTTAGTTCTTATTAAAATTCGCCCAAATATTAATGAAAAATATCCCACAAGATATTCTGATAAAAAATTTAATCTTCATAAATCTTAAAATTATTGAATATTCTTAGAAATAAGTGTAATATTGTATTAATTTAAAAAATGAAAAAAAGACTTATGTATATTCAACCTATTTTTTAATTTATAAAACTAACATCTAAACTTTTAAAGTAATATATCAATTTCATGTATCTATTTGAGTTATAAAAAATCAATGATAAAATAATAATAATGAAAAAAATTACACATAGAGTATTTAGTAGGTTCTTTTGGATTTAAAAGATATTATTTTAAAGAGTATTAGTTATGTGTTATTTAAAAAAATAAATATAATTTCAATGTTATATATATAAATCTAAAATATTCAAATTTAAAGCTATATAATCATAATTATCTCATAAATGATTTTTTTTAGAAATTTTGGTCAATTAAGACAAATTCATACACACGTCACATACACAGAGTTCGAACTTAAGACCTCTTGATTCAAAGTAAAATTTTCACAAATGCTCCATTCCCTTATCTTCCTCCAATCAAAACAAAAAGACCATAGGTGTTAACCTTTGGGTCCACCTATTTAAGTGGAGCTGGTTTGACTCATTTAATAAGAGGACAGTTGGTTGGTTCATGCGGATATGCCCCAAACCAAATGGCAACTGCTCCGTAACCGATTTGAATTGTTTTGGATGTATTCTCGATGAATGGTCTCAATCAAAATTTCATTTCTCGTTTCTTTCTCTTCTCTTTATCCTTTCCCACTTCAAGCTTTCGCAGTAACATAATACACTACAGAAGGATTTTTTTTTTAAAGGTTACATAATGCATTTTATAACAGAAATAAGAAAAGAATTACAAAGATATCAACTAGAAAATCAAACCTAAGAACTATTCTTCTCTTTAGAAAAGAAAAGAGAGAGGAAATACTAACGAAAAGGAAAAAAATATGTGAAATCAGCCATACCACCGGTCCAAAAAATATGAATTCTCTTAAATTATAAATTTCTTGGTGAAAGTTGATCGTGGGAGGAGTAACTTTCACTTAATTTTTTATTTGTAAGTCTAATATTTTATTGCATCGTCAAATTCAATATCATATAGTTAATTATTTTTCTATAACCTTGAAAATTGTTTTAAATAAACAAAATGGAGAAGATTGTTGATATGAATTTGTACATTTTGAATTTTTTTTTGAAAATTTTAAAATAAATTAGAAAAGCTTATTAATTTAAAATTGATATTTTTTTTATTTTTAAATTTATTTAAGTAATTCTAAAATATTGTGAAATTTGTGTATATTTATTTACTTCATATACATCTCCTTGAATTTTTCCATGATTTAATTTGGCCATTTGTCTAGCTTTTATATTTTCTAGTTAAAAATTTTCTTGAGGTCAAATTACCATCTTACCCTTGGGTTGGCCCAAAGTCCATCTCAATCTTCTCAGGTTTCTATTCATTCTTTTAAGCATACTCCAATCTATTTGAATTTATTTGAGACGTCTTTCTATTTTCTATGATTAATATATTACTTATTTCAGTTATTGAATTAATCTATTTGAATTTATTTGAGACGTCTTTTTATTTTCTATGATTAATATATTACTTATTTTCCAAAATCATTAAAACCGATTCCATGTTTTTTATTTCAAAAATCCTGTTTGCAGTTGAATACATTCCAAATTATTTTTTAATTTTTTAATTTATTTAACATGTTTTCTAATTATTAAAGTTTAAGCAATGAGATTGATAGATTAGGATAGGCTATGATATTCTTGTAGGACTCGTACTAGAAATGATATAAGTGTGATTATAGATAAGAGTTTGAAGAATAATATTATAAAAATTAATAGAATTAGAGATATAATTATAGCTTTAAAGATTATTGTTGAAGCTAAGATTGATAATACAATAAGTGTTTATGCTCCTCAAATATGTTTTGATATGTGTTTAAAATAATTTTTTTGAATAACTTAAAAGAAATTAATACTAAAGATACATCTTGAAGAAAAAATTTTATTGGAGGAGATTCAAAATAACATGTTGGTAGAGTGATAGATAGATGAAAGTAAAAACATTCAAGGTGGCTATAAATTTGGAGCGACTAATAAAGGTGGTAAAAGTATATTAGAATTTTCTGTAGCTTATAATTTTGTAATTAGTAAGTCTTTATTTAAAAAAATACATGATCATCTCATCACTTATAAGAATGAATATAGTAAAATTTAAATTAATTATTTTTTATAAGAATTATATATTGTTTAGAATGCAACGATTGTAAAGTTGTTATAAATGGACGTTTATGTAGCTAACATCGCTTATTAGTTTTAAACTTTAATATAAAGGACAAAATATAAAAAATAAAGTAAAACGTTACTCTATGATTAGATGATGACATTTAAAGAACACTTACAAAAGAACTTTTTGTGAGAATAATTCTGGATCTTAAGATTTTGTCTATGCATGAGAAAGCTAATGTTATGTGAGAAAAAAAGATAAGGAAATTAATATTTTTGTAAATGATTTCATTGAATTATCAAAAGAAAAAATTCCTAATAATAATAATAATAATAGTTGGCGCTAGAATCAAATGTGCAAAAAAAAAAGAAATATTATAAAAATTAGCTTAGATGTAAATATTCTGAAAAATTAGGAAAGATATAAAGAGGCCCATAAGGATTCTAAGAAAGCAATATGTGAAGCAAATATTTTAGCTTTTAATGATTTATATATTAGATTAGATACTAAGGAGGGTGAAAGATAAATATATAAGTTAGTCAAATAAAAGGATATGAGTATTAATGATTTAATTTAAATGAAGTGCATTAATGATGGAAATCCAAAAGTTTTTTTATTAGAAGATTATATTCAACAAAGGTGGATGAGATGTTTTACTAAGCATTTAAATTAAGATTGTGAGAATAAAATTAACTTTAGTGATCTTGGCACCTAAATGAAACTAAAAATTTTTATTGACTTATTTATAAAGCAGAAGTTAGAGAGGCTTTAAAGAAACTAAATGGTGAAAAAGTTTTTGGGCTAGATGATATTCCAATAGAGGTGTGGAAATATTAAGGAGATGAAGGAATTTCTTGGTTTACTAAACTTTTTAATATTATTTTGAAGATTAAAAATGATGTTAGTTGAGTGGAGAATGAGTATGTTGATTCATATTTTTAAGAATAGAGGTTATATACAAGATTGTGTCAATAATAGAGGAATTATGTTAATGTGTCATGCTTTAAACTATGGGAGAGAGTTATGAAGCATAGGTTACAACATGATATTAATGTTTCTCAAAATCAATTTAGAATTATGCAAGGTAGGTTTACTATTGAAGCTATATATTTATTGGGAAGTTTTATGGAGAACTATAGAGAGAATAAGGAGGATCTACATATGATAATTATTTGTTAAGATAAGGCATATGATAAAGTTCCATTAGAAATGCTATGGAGAGTTCTAGAAAAGAAAGTGGTCAATAATGCTTATGTTCAATTCATTAAGGAAATTTATTCAAAAGTTATTACTTGCACTACAGGAAAACCCGTCATTATCGGCGGACTAAATCCGCCGGAACACATAGATAATCCGACGGAACTATAAGTTTCAGGCGCACGTTTCGGCGGAAATGCGTACGCCGGTTTTGGTCGCATCGATAAATTTTTTCCGACGAATGTAATGCGCCGGAAAACTTTCCGGCGCACTTCTCGACGCATTACCGGTGTAAAACATCGGATTGGTGCCGCCGACTTACAACCGATAAATTGCGGCGCCATATGCGCCGGTAAGTTTTTGTCGGATTTTCCGCCGGTAAGTACCGGCGGACAAAACGCCGCAAGGTCACCGTAGACAACCCACGGCTTTGTTTGTGGCGCAAAGTTGTCGCCAGAAATAAGCGGCGGAAATCGCGCCGGATCATGCGCCGGTAGTTGCCGACGGAAGGAAGAAGTCGATACGTCCGATACAATTCGTTGTATCGTTCGTTCCGGCGGATTTCCAGTGTCGAAAAAATAGGGCTTTCACCGGCGGACGTTCCGACGGAGTGTCCGACGGTCCGTCGTAACGTGCGACGGAAATAAGTCATTGAGTTTAAATAAGCTGGCGGAAGTTCCGTCAGTACTGTGCACCGGTATATTTCCACCGTAACGTGCGACGGAATCGGTTCAGAGCTCATTTTACCGACGCATTTACCGGCGCATGGGACGCCAGAAGATGTCCGTCGTATTATGCGTCGGCAAATGCGTCGTAAGTTTTCCGTCGCAAGATTTAGGAATATTCTGCCATTAACTGCGCCGTTCGTACCGGCGCAAAAATTTCCGCCGGAAAATCCGACGGTAATCACGTGTTTTCCCGTAGTGTTGTGTTCAAACATAAGGTGGTTTGATAAAGCATTCTCTTATTTCAATTGGATTACATCAAGAATTAGCCTTAAGCCCAATTTTGTTTTTTTGCTTTAGTTATAGATATTCTTACTAGACATTTTTAAGAGGTTGTACTGTAGTTTATACTCTTTTAAACTAATTATAGGTGTTTTTATTCATAATACTAGAGAGGTTGTTGAAGGTATAATTCAATTAGGGAGGTCAACTTTAGCGTCTAAAGGTTTTAATTTTAGTTGAACTAAAATTGAATATATAGAGTGTAATTTTAGTGGTAATAGATGCACTAGGGGGATTGTGACTTTGGGCAATCAATTCATTAATAAGAGTACATGCTTTAGATATCTCAATCCTATAGATCAAAGTGACAGTGAAATAGATGGGGATATTGTTACTTAAATTAAAGTTGGATGATTAAAGTTGAGGAATACATTAGGCCTGTTGTGTGATAGAAAGGCTCCCTGAAACTTAGGGGAAAATTCTATAAGATGGTGGTGAGACCTATAATACTTTATGGCTTAGAATGTTTGCTATTAAAAGAGAAACATATTATTAAGTTAATTGTTACATAGATGAGGATGCTTAAGAGAATAAGAGACTTTACTCTTAGAGATAGGATATTAAATGAGCATATACAAGAAAAGTTTAGAGTAACTCTAGTGGAAGATAAGATTAGAGAGAGTTGCCTTAGATGGTTTGGTTATATAAAATAGCAGCCTTTTGATAACCTAGTTATGAGAGTATATGTAATTTATTTTTCTTATGGTAAGAAAGGTAGAGGTAGACCTAAAAAGATTTTGTTAAAAAATAATAGAAATGACCTTTATTTATTAGAGTAAAATCAATCATAGATTAGAGCATGTCTTTGAAAAGTTAGTGAAAGAGAGTCTGAGATTTTAAAAGGAATTTCTATTGGATTTTCAAATCTTTCGTGTCCTTCATTTTTGCGGCCATTTTAAACGACTTTCTTCTGCCGTCCCTCCGACGACACTTGTTGGCGGCATTGGAGGGGAAATTTCTAGCTTCTTCTAAGGCTTGGGCGAATATTAGAAAAGGTCTGAATGGTCTTGTGCGATCATCCTTTGAAGTTTTTAATGGTGGTTCTAGAGCTTTATCTCTTTTCAATGGTTAGTTCAAGGAAAGACCATTGGTGATCAAGGAAGGAGGTCTATTGAACAACAAGTTTTCTCCAGTAGTTCCTGGAAAAGGTAAAGATGTAATCAGGGAAGAAGATTTCATAAGCCCAAGAATTTTAAAAGTCAAACCTGGATTCAAAAGTGTAATTGAGAAATTGGATTTCGAAGCTTCATCTTCTGCGAGGCTGAAGGTTTATTAGAATAAATGTTTTAACTCATTATCTCTACCATCTTCTCTAATTTTGGCTAACAGCATTGTTCCGTCACTGATTGAAGGCAGCAAACTTAAGGAGAATAAGGTGGATGATGAATTTCTACTATTGAATGTTAGGAAAGGCCCTGTTATACCAATTAAATAAATTCCTAATATTCAAAATAACATCAAGTCTGCGGCTAATGATGATTGTGTGGAAGCTCCCATGGCTTGGAATAAGAAGCCAAATATCAAGCTAGCTGAAGATGGAAAAACAGTTTTGCTTCATGTTGATAATGAATGTGAAAATGCAAATAAATTAGAAAATGCTCTTGTTGTAGAAGTGTTTGGAGACAACATCCTATTTTCATCAGTTTGTTTTGAATTAAAGAGGAAATGGAATCGATTTTGGGAAGTTCCACATAATAGGATTGGGACTTGGATGGGTGTTGTGTTTATTTGAAGATTAAATTGCTATGGAGTCTATTTTGACAGGAGGGCCATGAGAGAAGACAAGCTAGTTCAGCTGAATTATTGAAGTTGGTACCAGAGAAATTGGATTCCTTTTTGAAAGATCGGGCAGAGCTTGAAGAGGTCTTGGTTGTTGTTGATTCTTCTGATATCGTGGATACAGAAGCTAAAAAAACTATGGTACCTGCTCATGAACCTGAGCTTCTTATGCTTAAAAAATTTGATATTCTATCTGGTTTGGAGGAGAATAATCTAAGGGAGATTATGGATATGGCTGTGGATGATGGTGTTGAAGAAGGGGAGTTTATAGTTGGTATGAAGGAGATTATAGTAGATGTTTATTTAAATGAGGTTTTGGAGCCTAAGTCGAGTTTGTAGGTACTTATCATGAACCCTTCTCTGGACAGTAATGTGGTTGAAAAGTTTTCTTCTGGAAAGAAAGTCAAACTACTTAAAGAACTAAAATCTTTGGGCTTGGGTAATATTATTACTCATAATAGAAAGATGGATTGTGGTAAAAATAAAAGGAGTGGGGGTCCTACCCCCTTGTTTAATTAATGTCTTCTTTCGCTTTTTGGAACTGTAGAGGGGCTAAGAAGAGAAAAGCCGCTCTATATCTCAAGAAGTTTGTAAAAGATAATGATGTTTTGTTTGTGGGTCTTGTTAAAACAAAAGTAAATTCTTTGGAAAATCTCCAGATTCTAGTTTTCTGGGGAATAATTGGGACTAATTTATAATCCCTTTTGATGGCCTTTCTGGAGGTATATTGGTTTTATGGAGGAAGTATTTGGCTTCTTTCTCTATGGTGTAGGTTTCTTCTAAGGTGATCATTGGGAATCTTGATGTTTTTAATAAAGGCTGTTGGGTGGTATCTATAGTTTATGGTAGTAGGAATATGCTTGATAGTAAGTCTTTATGGGATTGTTTGGAACGATATTATTCTGATACAAGACCTTCAGTGATTGGTGGAGACTTTAACTGTGTATTGTCTCAGGAGGAGAAAAGAGGAGGAAGAAAATTCATTTTATCTCAAGGTGTTAAGGATATAAAGATGTTTATAAATAATAATGATTTTCATGAGGTTGGGTTTATTGGACCAAAATTCACTTGGTGCAATAACAAATCCGGAGGGGCTCGCATTTTAGAAAGACTAGATAGATGTCTTATAAATTCTATAGCTATGAGTTCTATTCATATAGCTGTTGTGAAACATTTGTCTCGAATTGCCTCGGATCACTATCCCATTATTTTGGAGGTTTTCAAACCGATGTTGTTTCATAATAGAGGGATTCATTTTGAAGATGTTTGGGCCTCTTATCACGGGGCTTTTGCAATTATGGAGAAAACTTGGAAGAGGTATAATGGTAATGATCTTGTTACTTCATTAAATTTAAAGTTTAAACGGACTTTAAGAGCTTTGTTTTATTGGAGCAAAGCAAAGTATAAAAGCCTTAATGTGTTAAGAGACTCTTTGAAGAAAGAAAATTTTGAACTTCAAATGGAAGAGGCGGATGGATTGTTTACTGAAGAAAAATTGCAAATGTTACGGGCAAAGATTAATGAGCTCAATATAACTCTTGCTCGGCTCGATATTTGGTGGAAACAAAGGGTAAAGGTTAAGTGGATGGAAGACGGAGATTCAAATTCCTCTTTCTTTCATGCATTTGTAAATGCAAGAATAAGCTCAAATTGGATAAAACACATCAAAAATGACGGAGTATTGATGGATAAGTTTTCAAAGGTGGAGAAAATTATTTCAGTTTTTTTTAAAGCCAAGTGGATGCATAGAAATTGTGTGCTTGAAGGCTGGCCGAGACCTTATTCTATTATTGAGGTAAGTGATTATTTCAACTTGGATGCTGAATTTTCTAAGGAGGAGCTACAAGCAATTGTGAACAACTTGGGGAAGAACATTTCACCAGGCTTGGATGGGATAACATTTTCTTTTATTAAAGGCTTTTGGAAAGTGTTCAACATGATGTTTGGAGTGCTATCAATATGTTTCTCAAAATAGGAATTATGTATCATACATGGAAGGAAACATTGATTGTGTTAATACCAAAAATGCAAAATCCAACGATTCCCTCCAACTTTCATCTGATTAGTCTATGCATGACTATTTATAAATTGGTAGCGAAACTACTGTTGAATAGATTGGAGTTGGTCATTAACAAGCTCATTTTGGCTGATCAAGTGGCTTTCATAAAAGGGCGATCCTTGTCGGAGCATGTACTTTTGGCTCAAGAAGTGTTTAATAAATTCCGTTACTCCAAAGCAAAGAAGGGACTAGTGGCTATTAAAATTGGTATGGAGCAGGCATATGACAGTATGGGTTGGCTGGCTTTAAGGCAAGTCCACATCCACTTTAATTTCCCTAGCAAATTTTTGGATTTATTATTGAATTGTGTTTTGGATCCAAAATTTTGCGATTTGATCAATAGAAAAAAATTTGATTGGATTGAAGCTAAGAGTGGGTTTAGATAAGGGTGTCCATTATCCCCTTATCTTTTTATATTGTGCTCTCAAATTTTATCTGATGCTTTTCATCAAAGTGGAAGGAATATGGGGGTTCAAATTGCTACTAATGCTCCTAGGATATCTCATTTGCTTTATGCCGATGATATTTTAATTTTGTCTGAAGCCAACTTGAGGAAAATATGGAAGGTGAAGAATATTTTGAGTATATATTGTAAGTGGTCTGGTCAGAAGGTAAAACATAATAAATCAATGATCTTATTTGGGAAGTTTGTCAACCAAAGGAGGAAGAAAGAAATTTTAAAGGAACTAAGGTTAAATTCTGTTAAGGAAATGTGTTACCTTGGTGTAAAGTTAACATTAAGGAGGATGGTGGGTTCAGATTTCCAGAAGATTGTGGAAATGGATTTGAACAAATTAAACATTTGGGGTAAGAATTTTATTTCTTTGGAAGGCAAAACGGTGTTGGTTAAATCAGCTTTCTTGTCTTTACCAATCTTTTTAGCTGTTATTTCTTTGGTTCTGTTGGGGACTTTAAAGGATTTTGACAAAATGTGTAGAACGTTTTTGTGGAATAAGAATAACGGGAATGTGGGAATGCACTATGCTTCTTGGAAATTATTATGCAAACCAAAACATAAAGGTGGAAGGGGTCTTTTTTCAGTTGTGTCTAAAATGGGGCCTTTACATGCTAAATTTGCATGGGATTTCTTCATGAAGCTGGATTCTTTACTCAACCGTATCTTAAAAGCTAAATATGGTGCTGATTTATGGACCAATCTGGTAATGAAAGGGAGTTCTTCAACTTGGAAAATATTGAGCAATGGTGCTACATATCTTAGAAATATTGTTAGATGGAGGATTTCTAATGGTAATTCTATTAATTGTTTGCATGAGTCATTGATATTGGATAAGAACATTTCTAAATGGCCTACCTTTGTAAGCGATTTGGAAATCATAAAATATAATTTAAGTTTCTTTATCACGGATGGAACCTGGAATGAGGATCACCTTCAAATGTTCTTTGGCAATCAGCTGGTGGAATTAATATTACAAACTCCAATTTATCCTGAGCAAGGGACGGATCAGATAGAACTTAAGGTTAAAGCTGTAGGAAGATCTATTGTTGTATTGTCTCACAACTCCTTATTAAGACCACGCGTAGAGCTGTTTTAGTGGAGGTTGTACAATGAAGCTATTCCAAACAACTCCTTATTATATAGGAGATTTATCAACTATTGTGGATGTCCGAGAGGATGTGCTGAGCCAGAAGACAAAAGCCACATTACTAGGAAGTGTGGAAAACTACTGAATGTAATTGCTCTGTTAAACAAATGGGGATTTCAAGTTCCTCGATTTTATAATTTTGCTGAATGCTTAATCGATTTAGAGAGAATTTTAGGCACCAATTGTCTCATTGTAAATATTTACTGTACAATAGTTTTTTTTGTTTGGAAGACTAGAAATAAGCTGCTTCATGGAGGAAAGGAAAACTCTGATGTATCTATTGAGGCAAGCATAGTTAGTATGGCTTTTGTTACCCCAAATATTAATATATATTCGGACAACTAGGATGTCAACCAGCGTATGCTATTTTCTTCTTGGCATTCTCATCCACCCAGATGGATAAAGATTAATGTAGATGCTTCTCTAAGCAGTAACAATATGGATGGTATCGGTGGAGTGTTTAGAGATGATGAAGGCAGGTTCTTACTTGCTTTTGGTGTTCAATACTTTCACTGGGACATTGCTCAGTTGAAACATCAAGTAGTTTACACTTTAAAGAATGTCATCCAAGATTGGATGTTGGAAGCACATGGTGTAATTATTGAAGGGGATAACTTTAATATCATCAAGATTCTTCGACAATCTTTGAAGAGATTGAAGAATAAAGAAAGAATTGAGGATGATTTGGATTTCATCGAAGAGTTTAATCAAGTTTCATTTAATTTTTCTACCAGAGGATGTAATAAATTAGAAGATTGTTGTGCTAATTTTGCTTTGGGTAAAAGTTTTATTTGGAATGATCTTAGTGATGCAGAAATTCCTCCTTTCTTATTTATTCTGAAGGAGGATTTTGAATCCTTAGCTTTGCGTTCAGTAGTTTGTAATAAGCTTTTATTCAAATGCAATGTTACATTTTTCTTAAAAAAAAAAAAAAATATTCGAGTTAAATAAGAATTTGACTCATAGCATAGCACAAAGGAGAAAAAGTATTCATGTAGTTGTCTTTAGATGGTGGGATAAAGGCTTGACATTATTGTTATTATTTATAATATCATTAGTAATAATTATGAAAAGATCCATATAACTTTAGAAATATACAAAATTATTTAGGAATATTCATTCATTTAAATGATGCATTTCCAAAATTTCATGAGCATTGGATGACTGAACATCATTTTGGGTATTTTTTATTATTAAAATGCACATCAAGTTGTGTATTTTAAAAAGAAATTAATTTTTTGATTAACTAATGCTTAATTTGAGCTACTCAATGTTAAAAAACAAACACTAAATATCCCTATTCTTTTATGGGAATTTTTATCAATTGTTTGGTAATTTCTTGATTTTTCACCCTTTAGGTGATAATTATGAGCAAAAATTAATTACATATCTAAAATATCCTTAATTTTGGGAATGTATTTTGACTTTTTGAGATACTTTGGAAGTTAGAGAACCCAAATAAATATTGCATTGACCACTTTTCTATATATTTATTAATTAATTATTATTTTAAATTATTTTTTTATTAAGGTAAATGGGGTTTGACTTTAACTTTGAATTTAAATTTAACTATCCATTTGAGTTTAATCTCAATGGTTTAAATTTTTAAAAAAATTCCAAAATCATTATCAACTTTAAATATTTATTGTATTTTTAACATTTTGAATTTCAAATATTTGATTATTTTAAGAATTTCTTTAAAAACTCAATGTTATTTAAGAAATACATTTTTTTTGTACAGGTTACTTAGCACAAAATTCTCTATAGAATAACATGCACATAGTTGTGTAGTCCTAATCAAACTAGGTTGACTTTTGCTTAAGTTAGGTTCACCAATCTCTTAGCATGTAATATTTATTAGTCATATACCCCCCTTTTCAATGTTTCATCCAAATCCTTGCACTCTATTGCATATATGGATCAAAGTACTATGATTTTGATGATAACAAACATTATTATTTCATTACTACTACTATTATTTTATATCTATTTTGATTTCCTTGCTTACTAATCTTTTAGGTTCACAAGAGCACTTGTAATGCAAATTAGCTCAAGATCAGATAGACTAGGGTTGAGTCTATATGTAAAATTAATTTTAGTGCACTTTTTTACTTTTTTTTGAGTCAAGTCAAGTATTTGGTGGGCCCCAAGCTAAGTAAACTTGCACATACACACTCAAATGGAGAAATTTGGTGAGTTAGAGAATTCTTGATTTTTGACCTAATCATAGAGGATGATTTCAAATTATACTGGACGATTAGTTAAAATAGAAACCATGATTAGGGTATCCATACTAATTTTGAGTGTTTAAACTAATTGTACTAGATAATCCTCTTCATCCAGGATGATCAGTTTAGATGGTGGAAAGTAGTAGCCAATCAAAATTTTGGTAATGGTTTGATTGTCAAATTTTGTGCTAATCATACAGTACGATGCCATCCTGGATGATTCATAATAATCATGCTAAATTAATCATATAATTAGGAGAATAATTATGATAAAACTTATTATGATATGATCGTACAGGATGATCTGTGACGATCATCTTGGATGATAAAAAACATGTGTGGGATAATAAGGGATCACCACCTATGGTACCAGATGAATACCATAATTTTTTAACTAATCATCTAGGATGATTGTCCCCTTTCATCCTAAATAACAGAGAAGTGCATGGGATAACTAGGCATCACTAGGTACTATACTAGACAAAGTTTAATAAATTTAAATTGATCATCCAAGATGATATTATAATCATTCAAGATGTTCAACCTATTTCTCTTGAAATAATCATACAGGGAAATGCTGGTCATCTTGGCTAAAAGGGCTATTTTATACTAATTGTGCAGGATGATCTATCAATCGTACTAGACAATCAATTGCAAATAATTAAAAATTAGGGCTTGTTTTGGAGACACTATATTTAAGCATTTGTATTAACCCTTAAGTTAATCTTTTGTTATGGAGTTGACCTAAGAGGGAGCCTAGAGAAGGAAGAGGGAGAGCTTGAGAGAGAGAGATCCTTATGAGGGGGAGTTATGAGGGATTTATAAAGGTTTCTCCAAGCAAGGTGTTCATCATTGTATTTAAACTACTGTCCTAGTTCCTTGGTTTCTCTAAGGGATATCTTCATAAACATTAGATCTAAGTTTTCTGCCTACTTTTGGAGGGAGTAAAAGGATTCCTGAGTTCTCTATCTTCATAAGGAGGGCGAAAAAGAATTTTTAGGTTCTCTACCTACTATAGGATGGAGTAAAAGGATTCAAAGTTCTCTTCCTCACCGAGTTGGTGGAAAGATTTTGTAAGGGCTTCTATACCTTGTTGTGGGAGCAAAAGGAGAGTCATTTCTATTTAGTGCAATACTTGGAGAGGGAGTCTCCAAGGAGTGAACGTAGTTCAAGTTGACTGAACTACTATAAATCATGGTGTGTTCTTTTTATTTACTTTTTGCATTTTAGTTTCCTCATATTTCTGTTATTTGATTAGTGTTTAAAATAAATTTTTTCTATTTATGTGAAATTAATTCTACTTCCACATCAAGATTTTAATTTTTTGCTTGATTAAGAATTTTATTAAAATAACCAATTCACCCCCATCTTGGTTAGCTTCAGGACTAATTATTTATGGTTTAACTACCCTCAAAAAATTTCAAGTGATATCAGAGCAGGATTCATAAGATTAAGCTCTAGAAAACTTTTGAATTAAGATTCATGGATAACTTTAGAAATAGAAACACCATGGAAGGGTATTCAATTTCTTGAGCACCTCTTTTTGATAATAAACTTTTTTATTTTTGAAAAACTCGCATGTCCACCTTTCTTCAATCAATTGATTATCGTATGTGGATGCTTGTTTAAGGTGTTTATTTTACACCTTATGGATAAGTAAATGGTGTTAAATTGAAATATATTTTACTGAATGGATAACAAACGATAAAGATTTAGCACAACTGAATGACAAATGTTTGAACTATTTTTTCTATGCATGAAAATTTGAGGATTATATGCATGTTTCCACTTGTACAACTGGTAAATAAATTTTGGACAAACTGTGCATTACTCATGAAGGAACAAAGAATGTTAAACAATTTAGGCTGAACATTCTTCTACATAATTATGAACTTTTTTGCATGAAACCTAGTAAATATATTTTAGAAATTTATACTAGGTTTACCAAAATTGTTACATCCTTGCATGCCTTAGGAAGAGATATAAAAAATTATGAAAAAGTTAACAATATTCTAAGATGTTTACCTTCTTCCTTTGATGCAAAAATTACTGCCATCACTTAATCAAAAGACTTGAAAGTTTATTTAAATGTTAACTTACTTGGATCACTCATTGCTTACGAGCAAGGAGTGAACCAAAGGCAGCTTAATGCTGGTGAAAAGAAAAAGGTGAAAACTATAGCCTGAAAGGCTAATGATTATGACACTGATTCTTCTGGTTTTGAAAATGATGACATTACTTTAATAACTAGGAAATTCAAGAGCTTCTTACAGAAAAAAGCAAAAGCATTATCAAAAATGGAACAAAGGTATGAAATTCTGCACACTAATGCAAATCTATCACCCATATGATGGAATGCATGTATGTAATATAAATAAAAGAGCTATACATAAAATAAAGATTTTTATTTATTTATTAATTATAAAATTTATAATAGAATTTGACTCTATAAGAGAGAAATATGGCCGAGTTCCACCTCAACAAACCCTAAGTGTAAGCCTATCATATATACAGACTCAGATATACCTGCTTAATATCTTTGAGCACAAAGTATTCTACAAAATTCCTAGAACTAGTATATTTAGTTATAATGACATTACATATTACTAACCAAAAAGTTTGTGGGTTAGTAATTTGTAAGTCCAAGAAGGCTTTATAAATGAAATGCAATCATCGCAAATATTGGTTAGATGATGACATAAAGCTTTAAAGAATTTATTTACAAATTATTAGGGATAGTGAAGGGACCCTTCAATCAAATACATATCCTCTCCAAGTGTAGTGAAGAATAATGTATAGGGTTAATGATTTATTATTGTTTAATTAAGGGTTGTAAAATTTATACACACATGCCTTCCATGAGCAAAAGGATAGCATGGTGTAGAACCCCTTAATTTGTTACTAAAACTCATTAAAATTCCTTAATCAAATATCTATGTTCCCTCCGAAATGGAATCATGTACTTTCATAAAGGAAGAGTATGATCTAGTATGTTAGGGCTTTGAAATGTAATGCTAAAACACCCTCCAAATGTAATCAAGTGTTAAGCATAAAAGCATATTTATTTCACTAAAAGATAATATTTTAAACAAATAAAATATCAAATTTTTTTTATGTTTAATATTTTTTTAATTAATATAATTTTTATTAAATTATTTTGAGTTTTTTAAAATTTTTATTAATTTTAAAAATTTTTATTTAATTATAATTAAAATTTTACTCAAAATTTTTATTTAAATTCAAATTTTAAATTTGTAAATTTCATTTAATTTGTTTTTGTTTTTTTGAATTAATTATATAAAGAAATTATTGAATTAAAATTGAATTCTAATTAAAAAAATTATTTAAATTGAATTAATTATTCTCTAAATTTTGTTTAATTTTAAGTAAATTCATTATATATTTTTTAAATTTATAATTTTATTTTAATTAATTTATTTAATTAATGATTATTTAATTATTAATAAAAATAATTAAGTTTAATTATGATTTTTAATTTTTAGTGATTACACATTTGATTGATGTTGATTTTAATTTTTTTTTAAATTTCATATGATTTTTTTATTAATTATTAAAATATTAACTCTTATAGAAGGGTTAATGATTAATTATTATTGTTTTGTGATTGATTAAAGTCAAATCGAGGTAGTTTAATCATGAGTTATAATGTTAGAAAGTTTTAAGAGTTTAAGTTTCATCCAAATAAGAAACTTTTATTGGTTTGTAAGAGAGAAACTAGAGAGAGAAGGTCTGAGGAAACATAAAGCTTTTGCAAATTTTTTAAATTTTGAATTCGCAGTTTTTATGTTAAGGATGATGGTGGCGGAGGGTCGTCAGCCTTCGATGGCCGATGGTCCAATGGATGTTCGACAAGCATCTTTAGGGAACTCCTATGTTCTAGTTTGTGCTTTTTCTTCTTCTCCTCTGTCGTTTGGAGACGGAGTACCTGGTTTCGTTCAAGGGGTAAAAGCTAAGGTTAGAGTGGGAATCCCATTAATTATTAATGGAGGAGGCTTACTATCATCAAAGAAATATATTGAAGTCATTGGCAAGGGAAAAAAATGTTATTTTTGAGGATAATGTTAAGATCCAATTTAAATCAGGGTTACTGCTAGGAAGGATTGTGGATTCAATCATGAATGCTGAAGCTTCTCCTTCTTCAAAGTTATTCACTAGAAATAATATAGGTAATGTCTTGTCGGTTGATGGAGGTTCTGGGATTCTAAAAAATGATGTTGAAATCAATGGATTGAACTCAAAATGTAATCAGATCGTAGAGGGAAAATTGGTTCAATCAAGTGAGGTAGCGACTGAGATTGAAAATGAAAATGTGAAAGATACACACATTGATTTGTTTAAAGACTGTGATTATAATTTAGGAGACTTGGGAACTGTTTAGGAGATCTAGCTGCTACTACATCAAGACCGACATATTCAACACAACAAAATGCTTGGAGCAGGAAAGAAAACATAATGGTACTTAATCTAGATTTTTGAGATTATTTATTGGAAGATGTGTCAGCTGTTAAGCTACATGTTCAGAATGAGTTGGAGAATTCCAAAAAACTTAAAAACTCATTAGTAATCAACTTTTATGGAGGTAATGTCCCATTTGCAGTTGTAAGTACTGAGTTAAGGAGGCAGCAGGCTCCTTTTGGAAAATTTCACCTCACGATGCTTGGAATGGACTGGGTTCTTTGTTCATTCTATGACAAAGATATGTTAGAATATGTCTTGTCCAATGGGCCTTGGTATGTAAATGGCCAAATTATTGGGATGGATAGATGGTCGTCAAACTTTTCTCCTACATCCTTAAAGGGTTTGAATGCTCCTATATAGATTAGGATGCCTAATATACCCTTACAGTGTTGGGATGAAATCAATATTTTCATAATTACGTCCATGGTAGGTAAGCCATACAAGATTGATGGAAACATGTTTCAATGGGGAAGAAGGGAGTTTGGAAGTGTTTGTGTTTGCATTAAATTGGATGCTCAATTGCCTCTACGAATATGGGTGGAAGGAAGCTCTGAAAAGTTCTTTCAAAAAATAGAATATGAAAGATTACCTTATTTTTGCTTTGTATGTGGTTGGATCGGACATCTTAAGAAAGAATGCTTAGAGAAGAATATTGAGGAAAATCCTATTCCAAAATAAGTGGGAAGCTCATCAGAACTAATGGAGTAAGACAGTTCAAAATAAAAAAAATAACTTTATAGTTGAAGGTCCAAGTGATGCAAAAGGAGGATATGGGCCTTGAATGCAAGTTAGCTATGGGAAAAGAAGGAATAAAAATCCTGTTTTCAGGAGGATTAATCCACGTCTAGTGAAGGCAACTATGAATAAGAATTTTGGGATTCTAACAGATAATCTTAAAGGAATTAATGTGGATGCTGATAATAATACAGTGGTGGGAGTTTCTATGGATCATGTGTGTGAAATAAAAGAAGGTTTATTATCAAAAAATAAAAAAACTCTATGTTCTTGTTAAAGATATAAACCAACAGCAGGATCCTGATGCTGGATTGATTAAAAAATCAACGGATATTTCATTGCCTGAGAACAAAAAATCTGATGGTATGTTTATTAAAACATCTAATACTGTTGATGAAAATAAATTCGAAGTTTTAGATGGGTTGGTTGAGGAAGGAGAGATTGTATTCACAGAGGAAGTTGTTGCTATTATGTCTGATGGATTAAATGGGATAAACAAAAATATAGATGAAAGCTTCAAGACTAATACAGAGGAGATGAATGTTGAAGTGGTTTCCAAGGAAGGTGGTTCTTTTAATGTTAAAAGAAAAGGCTCTAAATAACTCAAAGGTTTGGGTCCTATTAATTTGGCTCATAGGAGTAGAAGAGTGGAAGGTGAAAATAAAGATAAGTTTGGGACTTTATCCCCTCATATCCAATGACTTCTTCCATAGCTTTTTGGAATTGTAGAGGAGCTAGAAAAAAGAAATCTTCTCCATATTTGAATGATGTAGTAAAGGAGCCTGGTTTATTTTTCCTTAGTTTATTGGAAACCAAAATTTCAAACATTGAAAGAAGGGATGTTGATTTGTTAATTAGTTTAGAGTGGGTTTTTTTTCAAGTTTCTTCATAAGGCTTGTTGGGAGGTATTCTTGTGATTTGGAAATCTAGTATTGCCAACTTTCAAATTTTATAATCCTCTTCCAATTTGTTATTGGAGTTTTGGAGTTTCCTAATAATGGAAAGTGGAGGATTGCTTCAATCTATGGAAACAAGGAAGTTTATAAAAGAAGGAGGCTTTGGAAATGGTTGGAATTCTATTCCTCTAAGGATTTTCCAATGATGATAAGGGGAGACTTTAATTGTTTACTTTCCAAGGAAGAAAAGAGGGGAGGGAAAAGATTTTTATTTTCCCTAGGACCAAAGGAAATGAAGACTTTTCTATCTTGCAATGATTTTCATGAGGTTGGGTATGCGGGACTAAGGTTCACCTAGTGTAATAACAAATTAGGTGCTAATCGGAACCTTAAAAGATTGGATAGATGCTTCTTAAACTCAACCGCATTAAACTCTTCTCACTGTATGGTGGTCATACACTTGGCTCGTGTGGCTTCAGATCATTGTCCAATACTTCAAAATCTCCTTGTCCAAGCGTTAACTAAGAAAGCATTTAGGTCTGAAGATGTTAGGGCTTCCAATCAGGCATTAGCTGCGGTGGTGAGAGGTGTTTGGTTGAGAAAATGTGCTAGTAGCTTCTCCCAAATTCTGAATTATAAGATGAAAAAATCTCTAAAGGCATTATTTTATGGAGCAAAGCTAAACAAAAATGTTTATTTATAATAAAGGATTCATTATTGAAGGAAATTGAGGAGCTACAAATTAAGGAAGAAAATGATGGAAGGCTCTCAGAAGAAGAATGTTGGTTTCTCAAATTAAAGGTGGGCAAACTCAATTCAACACTTGCTCGATTGGATACATGGTGGGGGAAAAGAGCTAAGGTGAAATGGATGTTGGAGGGAGACCGCAATTCTAAATTCTTTCAAGATTTTGCTTTGGCAAGAAGGAACTCAAACTACATTGCTAAAATTAAAGATGAAAATGGAGAAATCGTAAAGGATCAACATCAAATAGAAGATGTTATGGTTCAATTTTTCAAAGAAAAATGGAAAAACATGAATTATATTCTTGAAGATTTGCCATGCCTATGGAAATGTCTAGATGATGGGGATATAAAATTATTGAACAAAGCATTCACTATAGAAGAAATGGAAGCAGTGATCAAGCATAGTGGTAGAAACATTTCTCTAGGAATAATGGTATTACCTACTCTTTCATTAATGCTTATTGGGAGATAATAAAAAATGATTTATGGAATTCTGTTAATTATTTCTTTGAGTCATCGGAGATGGACTTAAATTGGAAAGAGACTATTATTGTTCTAATTCCTAAGGTGAACAACCCATTGACTCCTTCAAATTTCAGGACTATAAGTTTGTGTAATACTGTTTATAAATTGGCTGCTTAATCATCCCAAACTTTAAGGATCTTGGAATCCTCCTCAACTATAATTTGAAAATCCTATGTCTAATTCTCCCCCAGGTTTCATTTCTAATGTTCAATTAAAGGATACGAAACCATCTTTGGAAGAATTAGTATTGCAAATGGGAACCCAATTACAGAGCAAGGCTATTTCCATTCAAAACTTGGATACTCAATTAAGGCCGTTAGCCAGTGTAGTTAATAGTAGACCCTATGAAGCTTCGCCAAGTACCACCAAAGCTAATTATAAGGAGAAAGAAAATTAGCAATGCATAGCCATCTATATTAAAAGTGGAAATGATTTAGGTGAATATAGTAGAATCAAGTAGCAAACCTTGGAGCAAATTATGGTGGAAGAACCTTTAGCATCGTACCAGCCTAAAGAATATCTTGAATTAGTTAAGGTAGTTTCGTAAGTAATTAGGAAAGTATTATAGAGACCACCACCACCTTAACCCCAAATGTTTTTTGAAGGAAAAACCAAGCAATATTTAGATAAGCAATTTTTATTCTTTTTTGAAATATTTAAGAAATTAAATATTAATATACCATTTTCAAAAGCCATAGATCAAATGCCAACCTATATAAAATTTAGCTTACCATGAGATTCTAAGATTAGAAGTTGATAATTAATGTGCTTTATACTATGAAGTTCCCCATTGCAAAAAAATAAGGATTGATTTTAAGTTGATTTTAAAGAAGCTAGTATTAAGGATTGAAGGGAATATCTTTTACCTAATAGAACTTTAGATGTATCTTGGATTAATGTGGTGTTTATAGAGAGGTTAAATGAAGATATTCATTTTATTAGGTAGACCCTATGATATTTAGGGAGAGATGTGATACTTTGGATACATCCTCCCTTGATAGATATTTGAGGTTATCTATTGAAAAGGCACCTATTTTAGAGCTTAAGTCTCTTCCTAACCATCTCAACTAAGCATTCGTAGGTGAGAAAACAAGTATTCATGTAATCATTTCAGCAGATTTAGGAGAGGAATGAGAATGCAAGTTGATAAGGGTTTTAGGAGAGTATAATATAGCTTTTGACTAGGCTATAGTTAAAATCAAGGGAATTACTCCATTCTGGTGTAAGCATAAGATCTTGCTGGAGGAGAATTCCTTACCAAAAGCATATTCTCAAAGGAGATTAAACCCTGCCTTAAAGTAGTTAAAAAGGAGATTCTTAAGTGATTAAAAGTAGGAATTATATATCATATATTGGATAGTGTTTGGGAGAGTCTTATTCACTATGTCCATAAGAAAGGTGTCCTAACTATAGTGTAAAATGAGCATAATGAATTGATTCCAATTAGAAAAATGATTGGGTAGATGATTAATATTGATTATAATAAGCTGAATAAGGCTAGTAGGAAAGATCATTATCACTTGCCATTCATTGATTAGATGTGAGATAAATTGGTAGAGAATTCATTTTATTATTTCCTAGATGGATACTAAGGGTATCATAATATTCTTGTAGCACTTGAGGACTAGGATAGACCACCTTCACCTGTCCATATTGTTCATTTGCCTTTAGAGGATAGAATTTGGGATTTGCAATGCCCTCACAACTTTTAGCATTATATGTTGTCTATTCTCTTAGATTTGATAGAGCTTGAAATTGAGGTATATATGGATGCCTTTTTAAGTATTGGCACCACCTTTGTTTCTTTCCTAGATAATTTAACCGCTATGCTTAAATGATGTGTAGAAATAAATATGGTGTTTAATTAGGAAAAGTGTCAATTTATGGTAGCCAAGGAGATTGTTAGGACATAAGATTTTTAAAATTAGATTTGAGGTGGATAAGTCTTAGATTTTTATTATCTAACATTTGTAGCCTTCTACCTCAATAAAAGGCATTGGAAATTTTTAGGACATGGTGGGTCTTATAGGAGATTTATTTAAGATTTTCCAAAATCAGAAAACCCTTGTGTCATTTGTTGGAAAAGGATGTTATACTAATCCTTTATGATACATATAATAATGCCTTTAATATTCTAAATTTAAGTATTCCACCTAATCAGTGATTACATTTTGAGTTAATATATGAAGCAAGTGAGTATGTTTTTAAAGATATTTTAGGCCAAAGGAAAGACAAAAAGTTTCAAGCAGTATTTTATGCTAGTAGAACTGTAAATGCCTCTCAATGTAATTATACTACTATTAAAAAAGATCAACTAATATTTGACTTTGCATTTGAAAATTTCAGATCTTATTTAACTAGACTAAGGTTCTGGTTTTTACAGATCATTTTGCAAACAAATATCTTAGTACAAAAAGGAAGCCAAGCTTAGATTGGTGTCATGTATTATTTTATTACAAGAAATTTTTATAGAAATCCTTAATAGGATCGGTACAAAGAACAAAATTTATGATTATTTATCTAGACTGGAGAGAAAATAATCTACATCTAATAAGTGTGAAATTATTGATTTCTTCACGGATGAACATCTATTTTCCCTACACTCTAGCATTTCACCCTTGTATACTGATATGGTAAATTTCATTATGAGTGGAGTTTTACCTTTTGAATTATCACAGTTTCAAAGGAAAAAATTGATGCACGATGCCAAGTTTTTCTTTTGGAATGAGCAATATCTCCTTAGAAAATGTAATGATCAAATCATTAGGATTAGTGTCCATGAGGAGGAAACATAACCCATTATTAAGGAGTGTCTTGATTATAAATGACATTTTGGGTGATTTAGACATGCTTTTAAAATTATTTGATTTGAATTTTATTGGCTTATATTGTTTAAGGATGTCAATAAGTATTTTAAGAAATGTGATAGATGTGAAAATGTAGGCAATATTATTAAGAGAAATGAATTTCCCCAAAAATATGTTTTTGGTGTTAAAGTTTTTTATGTTTGAGGATTATATTTTACAGGTTAATTTAAGTAATCTCATGGGTGTTAAGATATCTTGACTGTTGTAGATTATGTCTCAAAATGGAGTAAAGGAATTAAAATCGCAGAATGGATGCTTAGGTAGTCCTAAAAGTTTGGAAGAAAATATTTTCTCAAGATTTGGAATGCCTAGAGTATTAATTAGTGATGGGGTGTCACTTCTATAATAAAAAATAGAGATAATCATCTCTAAATTTGGCATTCATTATAGGGTTGCTATTGTATATCAAAACCATAGTAATGACCAAGTATATATGTGTAATATTAAGATAAAACAGATCCTAAAGAAGATTGTAAGCTCGAATAGATAAGATTGGGTTTTTTAAGTTAGATGATGTATTATATGAGCCTATAGGATTGCTTTAAATGAAGCTTTTGAAAATGATAGAATCAATAAATAGCAAATGAAAAACATGCATTACAAAAAGCTTTTTATGAAAAAATTCACATATAGATAAAAAGTTCTTTTGTTCAATTTTATATTGAAATTATTTCTAGGAAAGCTTAAGTCCAGGTTTTCGGGACTATTCACTTTCGTTAGAGTTTTCTGTTATGGAACTATAGAAATTAGGGATGGTAAGACCTCCCAAATCCTTAAGGTTAATGAACAAAGGTTGAAACCCTATTTAGGAGGAAACATGGATTATTTAAGAAATTTTGTTGATTTAGGTTATCCTAAATAAAAATCTTAACAGATTTTGGCTGAAGATTGAAAACTTAGTGTTATTTGGGAGGCAACATAATTATGTTATGTGTACTATGTATGGCAGTAGTTTTATTTAGGTATGTTTAGAAGATAGTTTAATAATTTTTGATTGAATGTATATTAAAGTTTAATAGTTGTTTTGAGTAGCTTTATTTTATGTTATAGTTAAACAATGAGATTTTATGTGTTAGTTGACTGTTTAATAATTTCCTAGATGCTTAAATTAATGATTGTTTCTAATATTTATTTCAATTACACTTTGTGATTACTCATTATACTATTAAAAATTGCAAATTATAGTTGATAAAAAATAAAAAAAAAATATAACACTTGTTGTATTTCATTGAATAAGAATAGGAAAATAATTTAAATTAAAAAAAAAACTAATAAAAATCACTAAAGTTTATTGTTCATACTAAATTTAATTTATATAACACTCACACACACTTCACTACTAAATCTAGTTTTGAGGGATTAAATTTAGTGAAAAGGTAGAACTAAAAAAAAAAATTAAAATTCATTATCAACTAAGTAAAATATTATAAATATTTATTATCGACAAATAAATGTGCCACATAATTTGCTTTTTTGTTTCTTTAGTCAAATTCACATAATTAATATTATAAAATATTGAGAGATAGACTAATGCCCAACTATTAATTAGAGAAACTCATGATCAAACTCAATAAAGGAAATGTAAATTTCATCTTGAAGGATAACTTAATATGAACAAAAATAGGTTTATTTTAATCTAGGTTCTTGAGCTCCTATAGAGGAAAACCTTTATAGTTAATTACGACTTTAAAGATAATTTTTTTTTTATTAAAGTAGAGGTTAAACTTATTTTAAATTTAAAATTTATCAGAATTTATTTAAATGTTTAAAAATTTTAATCAATTATTTTGGAAAGATTTTCGAATTTATAAAACTTTTTTGTAGGCCAGGATAATGCTCTTGGAATGAAGTTTGAGGGGTGTAAATGCATCTAGGCTTATGCTCGTTTGGAGTGCATTGCCAATTAACCAGCAAAGCATATAATTTCAAAACCATGTATTTTAGGTCACATGTATGCATGCAAGATAGCTATTTTTAATATCAAAATTAAGTATTTGGTTTTGGATTTATAATCAGATTTTTCAAAATGTGTAGGGTTAAAATGCACCTAACTAATGTAGTTTTGATGCAAAAACACCCTAACTCTAAATTTAATTTTTAGTTAACACTTAATTTATTAAATTTTTTAAGTCTAAATTTTTTAGAAAAATCTAGTAGCATGATTGCTCTGAACGATAAGGAAAACTATAGAAACCCTATGATATAGGCTCCTCATACCTTATTGTTAGCTTGTATGCTTTAGTTTAGTATACGTTGTAGAAAATAAAATGTATTTATGTATATAAGATTATGTAAAGGTGTTCTGGTATATGGTACCACTATTGTATCATCCTAGGACTAGTATATGTGTTCTTAAAAAGTCAAAAATATGCATACTGAGTGAAATATATAAAAAGGTTACTCTATAATGCAATTCTTCCTCCCATGATAATGCAATGTATGTAATATTAAGTAGTATATGAAAGCATGGTATATAAATAAAACTTTTATTCATTGAAACAAAATACAAACCAAGGTCTGCTAAAAGGTATGGTGTCAAGGCTCCACCACAACTCGCTTGGATAATTACTCTTACAAATGTAGGTTTAAATGTATTTACTTATTGTCTTCTATATTCATGTCTCTTATAAGATTCAGAAAGATAATGATTCTCTAAAGAAGATAGAGCATTTCCTTTTGGATGCCTATATGTATAAGTAAATACCTTTAACACTTCATAGTTATTTATACAACTCGATCTATATACATTTTAGATACTTTCCATTTGACATTTAACTTTTATATTTACATTAAAAGCCAAAGTATATTCTAAAGAATCTATATTGTAAGCAAAAAAATATATAATTAAGAATTAAGAATGTTATGTAATCCTACATGTAACTACTAAACATAGTACATTAAAGTGTGTAAATATATATGGTTACTAAAGTATGTAAACAAACATAAGATTACGTCCAAGAAAGGCTCACAAAAATATCTACCATCCTAGCATAAGATATAGTCAATTGTCTTCGCAAACCATCTACGGTGTGTGAAGAAGGTTTTGTGGTTATGATATGTCCCAAGAGGTTTTATTGTTTAAGTTGTTTTGATTTGAAGTTGTTTATTTATTAGAAACCAAATTGTATTTTCACTTTGAGTTCAAGTTTTAATGATTTATTATTTTATTATTTAAGTTTTTAAAATATTTGAGTTTAATTATTTAATTTTAAATAATCATATAAGCTGATTGCTCCAAAGTGCAGAAGTTATTAACCAACAAGTCCTCAGGCTCATAAATGTATTAGATTTATTCCACCCATATAGGGTAAAAATGATACATAAAGTTCTTGAAGTTTATGATAATATTTTGGTTTATGATTTAGAATATAGTTATTATAAAGAATATGTTAAATAAAGTACTTCAAATTACTTTAAAGAACTCAAACCCACATCCTAAGCCTTATAAATCAAATGTATGTTGAGTCTAGTAATTAGGTTGTTAAGCCTAAGTAATTGTCCCACGGCTACCAAGAGGGGGGTGAATTGGTAGTTTTAAAAATTTTAAACCCTCTTAATAATAAAGTTGAACCGAAATAAAATTTTCTTTTAAAGTTTGTAGAAAAATGTTTTTCAACCACAGAGTTGTTAAAACTGAAATTTAAAATGCGGAAACGTAAAAGCAATAAAGTAAATGACACCAGATTTATAGTGGTTCGGTCTATAACCAGACCTACATCCACTCCTCAGAGGCACCCTCTGAGTATTGCACTAATACCACAAAGTGACTCTCCTTTAGCACCCACAGCAAGGCGGAGAAGCCTGTACAAAAACACTCTTTTCACCACTCCCCGGTGCGGCAGAGAACCGTCGTCCTTTTACACAATCCACAGTGCTGGCAGAGAACCGTTGTCCTTTCACACTCTCCTAGTGTGGGCAGAGAACCGTCGTCCTTTCACACTCTCCTAGTGTGGGCAGAGAACCCTACGGCTGTTCACACTCTCCAAGTGTAGGCAGAGAACCTTCTTCCTTTTACACTCTCCTAGTGTAGGCAGAGAACCCACGTCTGTTCACACTCTCCAAGTGTCGGCAGAGAACCGGACCTTCTTGAATGATCTTCTCACACGAATCTAGAAGGAAGAAAGAAAAGAGTGAAGAAATCCAATTTCACAAGTAGAGATTCTTACCTTAGCAATCCAAGTGAACCCTTCTTGCTCCAATGGTAGGAATCCTCCTTTGAATGCTCTCTTCCACTCTCCCCTTAGCTATTCTCTCAATAGGCACGAAGATCAAATGACAAAAAGATTGGGTGGCAGTCTAATTTGGACTATTTATACAAAAGACATGAAAAACCGCCTAAAAACTGCATAATTTCAATTCTGTACGCAGTGGATTGTCCCGTACGATCCTGGATCGTCCTGGACGATTTTACTTAAACGATCTGAAATGACCCAATCTGTATATGTGTACGAAATGACTTCGTACAGCTGATCGTCCTGTACGAACTAGGTTCGTCCAGTACGAACGGTTATTACAAGGTCGGTTCTAGAAACTGCTGAAAACTGTTCTAAGTCGGTTTATCGTTTGGACGAAAATTTATTCGTCTGGACGAAAATTTTCCAGAGAGCCGATCGTCCTGGACGATTATTTATTTCGTCTGGACGAAAATTTTCCAGAGGACCAATCGCCGGGGACGATAATTATTTTCGTCTGGACGAAAATTTTCCAGAGAGCTGTTCGTCCGGTACGATAATTATTTTCGTCTGGACGAAATATTTCCAGAGGACTGGTCGCCTCGTACGATGGTAAAATTCGTCTGGACAAAATTTTACAGAGAACCCATCGTCCGGGACGATATTAAAATTCGTCCTGGACGAATAGGACATAGAGAAAAAAAAAAATTTTTCAAGCAAGTTCCTATTCGTTCCAAGTGCTCTATAGGAGATAACTGACAGATCGTCCAGTACGATAAATATCGTCCTGTACGATCAGTATAGAATTTCAAGATCTCCTTATTTTGTGTGTGTGAGATTTTATTCACTCAATTACAATCACTCCCTTTCAAAAAAAGACAAACATAATTCAAAGTCTCATGTTGAATTTGATTTGAAGTTTTCGTAGTCTGGAGTCTGATTTTCCTGAAATGTTAGTACACACAAGAGCAAGTGCAAATCTTCTGAAATTGATAAGAGATAACTATACATTTGAACAATAATGTTTGGAATCATCAAAACTACATAAGTTGCACAATTATAAATCATTCAAATAGCAACTATTCAAACAATCTCCCCCTTTTTGATGATGGCAAAACAATTATTGTTAGTATGGTTTCAAGTTAAAACAAATCTCTTATCTCCTAAACTCCCCCTGAATTTATGAGTACATTAAAATAAGGAGGCATTAAAGTGAAGAAGAAAAAGACAAAACACAAACCACAAAAACACAAACACAATATTTTTGTTTTTCAAAATTTTTTAACACAAAACACAAACCACAAAAACACAAACACAAACATAATCACAAAACACAAACCACAAACATAATAATTTCTCCCCCTTTTTGACATCAACAAAAAGTGAAGAAGAAAAAGACAAGAAATGTAAATAATTATATGAAATTCATTTGTAAAATTTAATCTAAATTGTGATTTGACATAGGGTATGCAATTTTAAACTAAAGATATTAGGTCAATCATAGAAATTCATAAAATTTATGAAATGATATAACATTGTAAGTAAGAAGAATTTATCAAAGACATGATTCAATTTAGACATTTTGATTATTGAAAATCATTACAAGTGAGATGTAAAAAAAAATTCTATATTTCAAAGTTCAATAGAATATAAATGAACATTAGATCAACTTGAATTAAGAGAGATTAAACGAATTTGGAAAGAAGAGAATTACCTCATGTGGTGCTTTGCACATCTTTTCAAAGTTTTGGAGCACATTTTTGTGCATTTTTCTTTGGTTGGGCTTATTTTGTGCCTCTTTTTCACTTTGCAAATTTTTGTGAATCCCTTTTGATTTTTGTACATTTGTACAATGTTCAAGAGTAATTTGACCAATTCTTTCCAAAATCTATAATCTAACATTTCAAATATTTCTAGGTGCATAAATATCATTTGAGCATAGAAATACAAAATAAGAAAACATCAAAATTGCAATAACAATATTAAATTTTATGTAGTCTAAATGAATAGACATGAATTTAAAAAAATTCTAAATACAACAAGTTATAAACAAATTATAAATTTAGAAAGTCTAGATTTTCTAATATAGATAATCTCACATTACAATCGAATTTGAGCACAATGTAGATTAAAAACAATATTAATGAAATTCATAAAGATTAGCCACATTTCAAAACAAATCTAAAACAAACAAACTTTCATTGATTAAAAAAAAACATAAAAAAAACATTGAACTTAAACAAACACATCACAACAATCACAATAACACATATAAGATTAAAAAAAAAAAAAAAAAAAAGTTAGACAAGAAAGGAGAGGAGTAATGTTAATCCTATCACCAGCTTTAGGAATAATTGAGGATCTAAGGATATGCTGGATGATTCGGGCATCTTGGGTCATACCGGCCACTCTAGCAACATGATTGTCAATTGCATTTTCTCTAATTACCCTATTGATTTCAAACCATTGGAAGGTGTTTTCTGATGCTAGGGTGTGGGCTCTATATCCTTCAGTTCTTAAGTTTAAAAATGCACCAAGGTCATGCTTGGTGATCTCAACTTTTTTCTTAAAAACAAAAGAACTAATGATAGAGTGGTCAGAATTGAAACTCATGTTGGCTAGGAAGTAATGGTAGGTTTGCTTATTGTATAAGTGGACAAGAGAAAGAATGAAATGAAATTGGGTTGAGGCGAAGAGGTGTAATACCCTAAATTTCAACTCTGTTTGGATAAGAATGCGAGATGGAGTGATTTTTGCAGATGCAAAACGAGGAAAAGATTCCTCATTTGCCTTGGAAAGAAAGTTGTCTAGGGCATTCCTGTTAGGTTTCTTCGCCAAAACTTTTTGTCTTTTGCTAGAGGAGGCCATAGTTGATTTGATGTAGAAAGGGATTGAAAAAGATGTTTGAAAGTGTGATTGTCAAGTTTGAAAGCCTTCATATTTAAAGAAAAACGATACGTTCGTCCTGGACGAAAATATTTGTCCTGGACGAAAAAGTATCGTTCGTCTGGACGAAGTAATTTCGTACAGACGATCCAATTCGTCCAAAATGTAACGGCTTTTTGTATTCAACACAACTTACGATGCGACCCTTCGTACAGGCTTTTTGACTTGACCGATCATACATACGAAAAAAATTTCGTACAGACGATCGATAAGTGTTTCGTTTTAATGACTCTTGAAAACCGTCCCCTACAATGAACTGACACATGTTCGTACAGACGAAAAAAAATTTCGTACAGACGAAGTTCGTATTAGAAACTGTCTTATCCACTCAACCGCTGCATTCAATCGTCCCGACGTTTGAGAAAAAAAATTCGTACTGGACGATCACAGATCGTACAGACGATCTAAAAAAAAAACTGCTCTCAAAACGGTTTAAATTCGCGCAAACTGTTTCTTTACACATCGTCCCGTACGAAAATTTTTTCGTCCTGGACGATTTCCTCCAAAAACAATTTTTAATTTTAAATTTTTTTAATTTAACAAAATCAACAAAAACAATCAAAAAACACAGAAAACATAAGATAAAATCATAAATCCAAAAACAATTCATTCAAAAACACACAAAATTCACAAAATCACAAAAACAAAACACAACAAGTATCAATGTTGCAAAGACATTTTGGTTATGCATTCAAATCAATAACACCAAGCCTTGTTCTTAAAGTACTGAAGGTATCAAAGCTAAAGGTTTTGTAAAAATGTCTGCAAGTTGATTTTCAGTTGAAACATGTATGAGTTCAATTTCTCCTTTGGATACATGATCCCTTTTGAAATGATGCCTTATATCAATGTGTTTGGTTCTAGAATGTTGAATAGGATTTTTGGAAATGCAAATTGCACTAGTATTGTCACAATAAATTGGAATAGTGCCTATAGTTAATCCTAAGTCAATCAACTGTTGTTTTAACCAAAGTACTTGTGCCACACAACTTCCTAATGCAATGTATTCTGCTTCTGCAGTAGATAGTGCCACTGAATTTTGTTTTCTACTAGACCATGAAACTAATGAATTTCCAATGAATTGACATGTTCCAGAAGTACTTTTCCTATCCACTCTACAGCCTGCAAAGTCAGAATCTGAGTAACCAATAATTTCAAATGAAGAGCTAAACTTAGGATACCAAATTCCTAAGTTTTGAGTTCCTAGTAGATATCTTAAAATCCTTTTCACTGCTGTCAAATGTGATTCTTTTGGATCTGATTGAAATCTAGCACATAAGCAAACACTAAACATAATATCTGGTCGGTAGCTAGCAGTCAAGTAAAGTAAAGATCCAATTATCCCTCTAAATTTCTTTTGATCAACAGATTTTCCCTTAAGGTCTTTATCCAACTGAACTGAAGAACTCATTGGTGTACTAACAGGTTTAGCATTGTCCATTTCATATTTTTTGAGGATGTCCTTAATATATTTGGTTTGACTAAGAAAAGTACCTTCCTCAAGTTGCTTAATGCTAAATCCTAGAAAGTAATTTAAATCTCCCATTAGACTCATCTCGAATTCACTACTCATTGTTTTAGAAAAATCATCGCAAAGATGTTTATTTGAAGATCCAAAGATGATGTCATCTACATAAATTTGAACAATAAGTATATCCTTTCCAATTTTCCTTTAAAAAGAGAGTTGTATCCACACTTCCTTTTTCAAAAGATCTTTCAAGTAGGAAGGTGCTTAACCTCTCATACCAAGCCCTAGGTGCCTGTTTCAATCCATATAATGCCTTTTTTAATTTGAAAACATGATTTGGAAATTTAGAATTTTCAAAACCTGGAGGTTGTTCTACAAAAACATCTTCTTCAATTACTCCATTTAAAAAAGGCACTTTTGACATCCATTTGAAACAATTTAAAACCTTTAAAAGCAGGCAAAGGCTAGTAAAACCCTAATTGCTTCAAGTCTAGCTACAGGAGCAAAAGTTTCCTCAAAATCAATTCCTTCAATTTGATTATACCCCTTAGCTACTAATCTAGCCTTATTTCTAATGACTACTCCTGAGTCATTCATTTTATTTTTTGAACACCCACTTGGTTCCAACAACACTTTGATCTTTTGGCCTTGTAGTTAGTTCCCACACTTTATTTCTTACAAATTGATTTAACTCTTCTTGCATGGCCAATATCCAAAATTCATCTGAAAGTGCTTGATCAATGTTAGTGGGTTCAACAGTTGAAATAAAGACTGAATGATTGACTTCCTTGTTTAATCCACGCCTAGTTCTAACACCCTCACTTGGTTCACCTATGATTAATTCCTTTGGGTGGTTTTTAGAAAATCTCAAATCTCTAGGCAAAGGGTCTTCTCTATCTAAATTTTTCTTCCACATTTTCTTCCAAATTTAATCTATCTATCTTTTGGGAGTTTTCTTCAATTTCTTCTTCAACAACTTTTGGCTCTTCCATGTTTCCATTTTCATCAAAAACAACATGTGTGGTTTTCTTCAATGACTAAAGTTCTTTTGTTGAATACTCTATAAGATTTTCCAACACTTGAATATCCAACAAAAATTCCTTCATCTGATTTTGGATCAAATTTTCCTAAGGCAGATTTTTCATTATTATGTATGAACACCTTGCAACCAAATACATGCAAATGAGACAAATTTGGTGTTCTACCTTTTAGCAACTCATAGGGTGTTTTATTCAAATTTGATCTCACATTCACCCTATTCAGAACATAGCATGCAGTGCTAACCGCCTCAGCCCAAAAATATCTAGGAAGTGAGTATTCTGCTAACATTGCTCGGGCGGCTTCTTCTATTAATGTTCTGTTCTTTCTTTCAACTACTCCATTTTGTTGAGGAGTTCTAGGTGCAGAAAAATTTTGATCAATCCCCTTTTCTTTACAGAAATCTTCAAATCTTTCATTTTCAAATTCTCCTCCATGATCACTTTGTATAGAAATTATTTCACATCCTAGTTTTCTTTGTATCCAAGTTGAAAAATTTCTGAATTCCTCAAATGATTCACTCTTATGAAAAAGAAAATTTAACCCAGGTGAATCTTGAAAAATCATCTACTATAACAAATCCATATACCTTTCCTCCTAGACTAACAGTGCTTACAGGTCCAAAAAGATCCATGTGAAGAATTTCTAAAGGTTTACTGGTCCTAAGATCTTTAATGGACTTAAAAGAGGATTTCACTTGTTTTCCTAATTGACATGCATCACATAGGTGGTCCTTAGTAAAGTCTAGTTTAGGTATTCCTCTAACCAAATTCTTTTGGGTAATTTTTCTAAGATTTTTCATACTAGAATGACAAAGTCTCCTATGCCAAAGCCATGATTCATCAGATACAGTTTTCAAACAAAAAGCAGTAGGAGATTGAATACAATTTAAATCTAGCATGTAGACATTGTTCACCCTTTTTCCATTTAAAATAATTTTCCCATTTAGGCTAATTATGCAGCTAGTAGGTAAAAATTTTACATTATAGCCCCCTATCACATAGCTGACTTATGCTAAGCAAATTATGTTTTAAGCCTTCAACTAATAAAACATTGTCTATAAAAAAAATTTTTCAAGTTTCCAATCATACCTGATCCAACCACTTTCTTTGTGGTATTATCTCCAAGTGTAACCTTGCCTCCACTCCTGGCTTCCAGCGTTATGAATTGAGCAGTATCTCCAGTCATGTGCTTAGAACATCCGCTGTCCAGGTACCATATACTCTCACGAGGTCTTGTGTGAGAGTATACCTGCAAAATTCTCAAATGTTAGACCTGGGAACCCAAACTAGTTTGGGTTCACCTTTATGAAATTTATAATCAGATGCATGTATGATATGTCTAGGTTTATGCATCTTAATTCTCCACACCAAATTAGGTTTAATCTTTAAAGTGCAGGTGTGAGATATATGTCCCAAAAATCCACAATTGTTACATTTAACATTAGGAAAAATATTCCTATGTTTTCTCTCATATGATTGTCTTCTAAGGGATTTCATGAATTTAGGATAATATTTAGGATTTGTAAAATCTTCAAGTTTAGGGGGGTTCCTATTATCCTCGAGAGCTCTTATAGTAAGTTTGTAAAATGAATTCATTTCCTTCAAGATTCGATTTGTATAGTTTACTCTATATATGTCTTGTGCTCAGATTCATCCTTAAATTTTTCAAATTCTTTTTCAAGTTCAGCATAGGATGATTTTAAATTCTCAAAATTTTTATTCAAGTCATCATATTCATCAAGTAGTTTCATGTGGTTGCTATCAATTAAAGCATGATCTTTCCTAAGGATTTCGTGTTCTTTATTAAGCTCTTCAAATTCTAAAACTAAACTAGCATACATCTTTTTCGTTTTCCTATATGCATCATGCATGTGTTCAGAAACTTCAAACAATTCATTATAGGTTAAATCACATACCTCTTCTTGATCTGATTGTTCAGCTTTATCTGCCATTAAGCAAAGGTTGGTGACTTCTTCTTCTTTTTCAGTCTCAGATGAGTCTGAAGCTGAGTCCGCCCAAAAAGCCTTTTGAAACTTCTTCTTGCCCTTCTTTACCAATGGTTTCTCCTCTACCTTCTCCTTGCTAGGAGTGGCTTTGAGTTTTGGACAATCAGTCTTTATATGACCTGGTTTCCTGCATTCATAACAAATCACTTCATTAGAAACCTTGCCATTTCTGTTATACTTACCTCTATTCCATTGCTGGCGTCTCTTCTGCTTCCTCTTTAAAAAGCTTTTGAATTGTCTAGTCATCAGTACTATATCATCTTCATCCTCAGGTTATGAGTGTTCACTTTCTGACTCTTCCACATTTAGTGCAATATTCTTGTCCTTTTTTGGTTCACCTGCATCAATCTTTTTTTGACTTACTCCTTGCTCGTAAGCAATGAGTGAACCAAGAAGATTGTCAATAGAATAAATGTTCAGATCATTTGACTCTGTAATTGTAGTAATTTTAGCATCGTATGCAGTAGGTAAACAACGAAGAATCTTATTAACCATTTCAGCATTAGTTAATTCCCTACCAAGTGCATGCAAAGAGGTGACAATTTGAGTGAATCTTGTGTACATGTCAGATATAGATTCATTAGGTTTCATGCGAAATAATTCGTAGTCATGTAACAAGATATTGAGTCTTGATTGCTTAACCTCATTTGTCCCTTCATAAGTAATACAAAGTCTATCCCATATGTCTTTTCCGCTTTTACAAGTGGAAACTCGCATGTAGTCTTCAGATTTTAAAGCACAAAAGAAACTATTTAAACATTTCGCATTTAATTGTGCTAAGTCACGTTCTTCTATAGTCCAATCTGCATAAGGTGTATCTACCCTTATTCCATCAACTAATCTAGTTGGTTTTGTGTAACCTTCCTGGACTAGCATCCACATGCGATAATCAAGTGACTGTAAGAAAGTAGACATGCGTGTTTTCCAAAAATCAAAAGGAATATTGTCAAACAGTGGAGGGTCTAGTGATAGAGTAACCCTCAGGTGTGTTTCGGTTTCCAAATGTAGCCATCTACGTTAATCAAAAAGTAGTTCAAACTTATGATTTTGAAACTATGCTCTGATACCACTTGTTGAGTCTAGTAATTAGGTTGTTAAGCCTAAGTAAATGTCCCACGGCTACCAAGAGGGGGGTATAATTGGTAGTTTTAAAAATTTTTAAACCCTCTTAATAATAAAGTTGAACCGAAATAAAATTTTCTTTTAAAGTTTGTAGAAAAATGTTTTTCAACCACAGAGTTGTTAAAACTGAAATTTAAAATGCGGAAACGTAAAAAGCAATAAAGTAAATGACACCAGATTTATAGTGGTTCGGTCTATAACCAGACCTACATCCACTCCTCAGAGGCACCCTCTGAGTATTGCACTAATACCACAAAGTGACTCTCCTTTAGCACCCACAGCAAGGCGGAGAAGCCTGTACAAAACACTCTTTTCACCACTCCCCGGTGCGGCAGAGAACCGTCGTCCTTTTACACAATCCACAGTGCTGGCAGAGAACCGTCGTCCTTTCACACTCTCCTAGTGTGGGCAGAGAACCGTCGTCCTTTCACACTCTCCTAGTGTGGGCAGAGAACCCTACGGCTGTTCACACTCTCCAAGTGTAGGCAGAGAACCTTCTTCCTTTTACACTCTCCTAGTGTAGGCAGAGAACCCACGTCTGTTCACACTCTCCAAGTGTCGGCAGAGAACCGGACCTTCTTGAATGATCTTCTCACACGAATCTAGAAGGAAGAAAGAAAAGAGTGAAGAAATCCAATTTCACAAGTAGAGATTCTTACCTTAGCAATCCAAGTGAACCCTTCTTGCTCCAATGGTAGGAATCCTCCTTTGAATGCTCTCTTCCACTCTCCCCTTGGCTATTCTCTCAATAGGCACGAAGATCAAATGACAAAAAGATTGGGTGGCAGTCTAATTTGGACTATTTATACAAAAGACATGAAAAACCGCCTAAAAAACTGCATAATTTCAATTCTGTACGTAGTGGATCGTCCCGTACGATCCTGGATCGTCCTGGACGATTTTACTTAAACGATCTGAAACGACCCAATTTGTATATGTGTACGAAATGACTTCGTACAGCTGATCGTCCTGTACGAACTAGGTTCGTCCAGTACGAACTGTTATTACAAGGTCGATTCTAGAAACTGCTGAAAACTGTTCTAAGTCGGTTTATCGTTTGGACGAAAATTTATTCGTCTGGACGAAAATTTTCCAGAGAGCCAAAAGTCCTGGACGATTATTTATTTCGTCTGGACGAAAATTTTCCAGAGGACCAATCGCCGGGGACGATAATTTGGTTTTGTCTGGACGAAAATTTTCCAGAGAGCTGTTCGTCCGGTACGATAAATATTTTCGTCTGGACGAAATTTTTCCAGAGGACTGGTCGCCTCGTACGATGGTAAAATTCGTCTGGACAAAATTTTACAGAGAACCCATCGTCCGGGACGATATTAAAATTCGTCCTGGACGAATAGGACTTAGAGAAAAAAAAAAATTTTCAAGCAAGTTCCTATTCGTTCCAAGTGCTCTATAGGAGATAACTGACAGATCGTCCAGTACGATAAATATCGTCCTGTACGATCAGTATAGAATTTCAAGATCTCCTTATTTTGTGTGTGAGATTTTATTCACTCAATTACAATCACTCCCTTTCAAAATTAATTCAAAGTCTCATGTTGAATTTGATTTGAAGTTTTCGTAGTCTGGAGTCTGATTTTCCTGAAATGTTAGTACACACAAGAGCAAGTGCAAATCTTCTGAAATTGATAGGAGATAACTATACATTTGAACAATAATGTTTGGAATCATCAAAACTACATAAGTTGCACAATTATAAATCATTCAAATAGCAACTCAATGTATATATGTCTTATTAATTTAGTTTTTAAGTATTTATTAAGTGAGTTGATGTATTACCTTTAAGTTTAAGTTTTTGAGTTTAGTTGTCTTGAATTTAATTGAAGTGATTTGAAAATTTTAATTTTATTATAATGTTTTATATTTCATTTAATATTATCTAAATTTAATTTTTTTTACTAATATTTTTATGATGTATTATTATTGATTATACTTTTTTAATCATCTATTTAATCCCTTCCTTATAAGAGGAACTTGGCTTGGGATTTGATTGATCAAATCAATTTCAAATGATTAATTGATTGATATAATTAATTAGGATTAACTCTTGTATTAATCTCTAGAAATTTAAGATTATTTGGATTAATAATTAATTTTATTCTATTTTATTTAAGTAAATGTTAATTAAATTTAATTTTAAATTACTTTAATTTTAATAAAAATTTGGAGTTATTTTAACTTTTCCTTATTGTATGAATTATTTAAAATTTAATTTAATTTATATTTATTTTTTAATTAATTATGAATTTTTTAAATTTTAGCCCCAAAATAGGAGTTCATTTATGGTTTATTATTTAATTGACTTAATGAACTCCAATTAAAGTAAGATTAATTCTTAAGGCATCACATTGGGAATCTGGGATGTTAATCAGTCTAATAGGCTGTTGAAAATTTTTTGGCATCCTCCTCCTCCCGACTGGATTAAAGTGAATGTTGACGTGTGCTTGCATTTGTCTTACAAGGTTAGCATTGGAGGTGTGTTCAGAGACCATAGAGGGAGGTTTTTATTTTCTTTTAATTCTAGTGGTATTCATTGGGATGTATGTCAATTATACTTGCTTGGTGTTCAGTCTTTGGATAGTTTTTGCAAAAATGGATGCTTGAGTACAAATGTATCATTGTTAAAGGTTGTAATGCTAATGTCTTCAAACTTCTTCAAAGGTGTTGCAAAAATTCTAAACATGGTGCTAATGTCAATCAATTGGAGGTTTCTTATGGGTTGAGAAATTTTAATTTTGTTATGTTTAATTGGGTGGATAGAGGTTGTAATAAGTTAGTCGACCTTTGTGCTAACATTGCTATTAATTATGATTTTCTTTGGGATGATATTAGTATGTGTAGTATTTGTCCTTCTTTTTTATGTTTGTTAAAGGAGGAATGTGGATCTATTTGTAGTTTGTCATTTTTCTCTTTTTTCAATAAAAGTTGTTTATGCATTCTTCAAAAAAAAAAAAAGTTATTAAGAGTACTAAGTTTGAGCTTCATACCTACTAGATGCCAAGATAAATTTTTAAACATTTTTAAAGTTCACTTGAGCATACCTTAAGTTTACCCCAAGTTTTTTCCCCTAGGTATCACTACAATGGTGTTGAATTGGACTTTCAATTAAGTAATGTAGAGAACATCCCCTAGTTTCAAAATTTGATCCCAAAATGTTGCATGGCCAGAAGTAATTAATGAAGAATAGTGGGAGTACAAATGCAAATTTCTCTCCAAACATTTCTCAAATTACTCTGATTTTTTATTTAAAATGTAGAATTCATCGCTCTAGTTTTATACAACTCAAGATAATGAAATTTGGTTCAAAAAATAACTTTTATGAATTTTTTTAAAGTTTTTTTCTTTTATATTTAAAAATGGATTTTATTAATTTTTGTGGCAGTGGAGTTGTGGCAAAATAGCGATTAGACTCATATAGCATTGCAATTGGCAAGTGTGATTTGGTGATGGTTACATGTGTCAATCATGATGATCATGACCATCCTATATACATTACTTAGAATGATGGTCATAATCCAGTCAGCAGATGATTCATCCATCTTGCACATGAATGGTTCATATTGGATGATCCATTCCATGTGATATGGACTATTCGATGTGAGCTGGATGGTCCAGATTTCATATTCTTCCATAAAATATATTTTATAAGGAATTTTCATTTTCTTGTTGTGGGTTATTTACTAAACAAAACTTAATGAAAATTGTAAGAAGTGTTTCCAACTATATGAAGCACTTATATAAAATTTAAGGGCTTCATATGACCTATTTTAAATTTTATTTGAAACCTTAGGTTTAAGATTAGGGTTTGAGATTTTTATTAAGATGAGTTTCAAATCACAATCTTGGATTGTTCTCTTCTGTAGCTAATTGGGAAGAAGTTTCATGAAGGGCTCAAAGTTGGAGGATGTTTGGATTGAGATTTTGAAACCCTTGAAGTATTATGTAATAGGTCACCCTTGGATCTCCTCAGTAATAAGTTTTAAAGCTTGGAAAGAGTGGGGGAGTGAAGAGTGGTTCTCTAGTAGTGAAATGGAAGTAATGGGAGCACTAGAGATGCTTAGGGTAGAGAATATTGCTTATATAAGTGAAATGAGCACAAGTAAAAAATTTAAACCCTAGGGATGAAACTAGGGGATATTATTTATTGGGGCTCATCTCCATTTATTTTCTATGTGTCCTAGGTGGTTAGGGGAGCATGCTTTAGCCAGGGAAGGAAAACCTAAGGTAGAAAGTTCTTTTTTTAATTATGTGGATGGGGGGATCACTTTGGTAACATAGGATAAACCAAGGGTTGGATGCTTGTTAGAGCATGGTAAGGAATGTTCTAGAGCAGGTTGTACTATCCAAATGGATGGTGTTGGCTAGATTAATTTGTTTATATGAGTTCGACCAAATCGATCATTTGGATATTTTTAATGAATTTGACTCATTTGACTACTCAAAATTAGTCAAGCCAACTAAGATAGACTATTGGGAGTGTCTAGGGGATATTTGGGTTTATGAAGTTTAGTGCATTAGATATATGCTTTGAATTTAGAAATTAAATTTGTAAAGGATTTTGACTATTGTGATTATTCTCATTAAGTCAACCTAGTCAGAGGAGGTCCCCCATGGTCTTAACTCATCAAAATCAAGAGATGGCTTGGATTTAAGAGTTTGATGGATTTGATTTGTTTAAATATGATTGTTTGAGCTAAATAAGTTAAGTTTGACCAATTTTAGGTAGAGTTTATTATTGACTGGCATAGGTTTACCAAATATGTTTAATCTAGTAGGAATTGAGTTTAAGTGAATTAGGTAAAGTTTTGAGAGTTTGGGATTAGATAAGGGTTTTGGTCAATGGGGCTTAGTTGAGCTTTCTTAATTGGGTTAAATAAGTTAGGCACCGGATTAGAGAAATAGTGTTGATGAGTTTAATGTATGAATCTCCAAATGGTGAAGTTTGAATAGTGATTGAAGTCAAGTAGTCAGTGTAATATAGTGATTAGTGCACTGAGAAAGTTGATTATAGTTTAGTGTTTAAGTGTTTAGATGACCTTAGACAAAAAAAAAGGTCAATAAATTGACCCTTAACACGTGTAATAAACTTGAATAGTAAATCACACTTGTTGGCATTGACTGAAGCGATTAATTGAATTAAAAAAATTTATTTGGCAATTGACTATATGTAGATTAATTTAAATTTTTTTGTTTGACTTCAAATGAATCTTGAGAAGGAAATGATCCTACAAATGTTGATTTAAGTGGTTTGATCATCATGATACCAATAGTCATATCACCAATAAACTAGAATTCCAAAGAATGAATATCCTGGGGGAAATTTGTACCAATCTTGTGAATAAGATTTGAGTTTGGATGGGAGTCCTATCCCAAACAAAGAAATTTATACCTAAATGGGATAACAAAACTGAAATATATAGATTTTTACCTGAATAGGATAGTAGCTCCCAAATAACAGGATTTATGCCAGAATGGGTTAGTTACAACCAAATAAGAGGATTTTTACCTCAATGGAGTTATTAATTTCAAATAAGAGGATATATTCTTGAATGAGATAGTGTCTCCCAAATAAGAGGATTTTTACTTGAATGGTATAATTGTTCCAAATTAAAAGGATTTATGCATGAATGAGATAGCTACTCTCAAATAAAATGGATTTTAGTCCAATGGGGTAGTGGCTTCCAAAAAGAAGATTTATACCTTAATGAGGAACCAACACCCAAATAAGAGAATTTATGCTTGAATATGATATCATCTCCCAATCAAGAGAATTTATACTTGAATGGGATAATGACACCTAAATAAGAAAATGCATACTTTAATGGGTTGCATCTCCCAAATAAGAGGATTTATACTTGAGTGGCATAACATCTCCCAAACAAAAGGATTTATACTTTAATAAGATAGCGGCTCCAAAAATAAGAGTAATTAGTTCATTAGATCAGGACAACTAACTCGATCAACTAGAGAATTTAAGATACCATGTTCAAGATAGGTTTTCACATACAACCTAAATTTAGGTAGATCATAGTGATACCAAAAAATTATATCCCTAATCGACTAGAATTAAAAAAAAGAGTTACAATTATATAACAATGTCAACACTTAAGAACCACCCAACTATCAAAATTGAGCTTTTATTTAAATTTTAAAAAATACTTGCAATTTAAAATTCTAAATTTATTTTATTGAAATTTTCTCTTAATAGATCCTCGATTATAATACTTCTTGAGGTACCACCCATTGATCTCCTTTGTAATTAAAAAAACTGATATGAAACTCCTTAGTAGACTTACTCCACCTTGAATGGACTTTTCCACGTTGGTTTGAATTTTTCACCTACCTTTTAAAGGGACAAAATTGCTCTTAGCAGAACTAGGACCATGTCTCTTAGTTGGAAGTTCTTGGACGAACCAATTTGTCATGGGATTGAATTATTTTTGCTTTATATAACTCAAGGCTTTATTACTTGAAGGGAGAAAGCAGTCAGGTATTCAACATCATTACTAAGATACAATGAAAATTAAAATAAAAAAAGAAGAAAAGTGAAGAAAGTGAAGAAAAAGAAAGAAAAAAATGAGTACCTAAATATTAAAAATTGATACCTTAAAAGTCTAACTCTATTAAAAAGTACCCAAATTAAAATTAAGAAATGGAAGTATAAGCATTATAATTTATACCGATGTTCATAATTGAATTGCAAAATTAACTATAATATGGAATTTTTCTATGTGATAAATCATTCAACCTAATAAATTAGTCAAAAATCACACATACACATGTAGAATATGAGCTTAACATAAATATTAATGAAAATAATTTATTTAGGATATTTATTAATGATTACTTTAATTAAAAATTTTAACCTTTAGGTTATTGTAATTAACATTGTAAGTGAAGTTATCTTCTACTTTCAATGATTCTAACATGCAATTTCCTAAAGATAAGATAATATAATCATAAGTACATTGGAACTACTTAAGTAAAAAAATAGCATTAGGAAGAAGGAATTATTAAGTAAAATTATATTAATATTTTATTTCATATATTTTGTGGATAAATTTTAATGTTTATTTTCTACATGTTCTGATCCAAATGTTTCTTATAAATCAAATGCAACATAAGGAAATTTTATTTCATCCCAAATGATAAAAGGAATATACACCTATCATTTTGATTATAAAACTAAATTAATGTATTTATTTTCATAACCAAACAAATCATAAGGAGTATTAAATTCATGAATAATGATAAAAATAATATTCATTAATATTTTTTTATTATGAAACTAAACCGATGTTTAAAGATTGTATGCATCAAGAAATTCTTCTCCTATTTTTAAGAGGAACTAAGGTTATTTTTATTCTATGTTCTAGACTTCCTATAAGAGAAAGTCCCTATAGTTAATTACATCTTTAAAGGTTATACTCTTGAATAAAATGAAGACTAAATATTTATAAATTCATATAGATTAAAAAATGCTTGGGCTATCAAGATTCCAATGTATAGATCTAAGTTTTTAAATTTTTTATTTTGAGTTGGAGTTTAGTTTCAAGATTTAAATTTTTTATTTTTTGAAGAACAAAATGAAAGGAATTTGCAGATATTGAAGGGTGTAAATAATCTTTACTTACACTTAGCTAGAGTGAGTTACTAGCTAATCCTAAGCACAAACAATCACCGTATGAATGCTGGATTAGATGCATCTATCCTAGGAATAAAAAAATAATAATTTAGAGCATCTTAATCAAGAATTTACAATATGTATATAACCACGTGATGAAATGATGTGTGAATAAAAATGTTAAAATAAATATCTTTAATTCATTAATAATTTTTAGTGTATAACCCAGGATCTACCATAAAGTAAAAGTGCCAGGCTCTACAAACAACAACCCTGGATTTTTATTCATATACAAATATAAATTTGAATATCAATATTTATTTTAATCATAGATTTTTTTAGCTTTTAAATCATCTATATAATTTCAAAAGATATTGATATTCAAAGGAAGGAGATTTTTTTTTCGTTTAGAACCTATACATGTGTATATAAACAACTATTTTCAAATCATTTACAACTCTTAACACTATACAGCTCAATTTAGTTATACAAGTATCTAAAACTTTTAAATTTACATTTTCCTTTATGTTTATATGATTCCCTAGGTACATTCTATTTTTGTATGAATATAAAAGAGAAATATATATATATATATATATATATATATATATATATATATATATATATATATATATATATATATATATATATATATATATATATATATATATATATTTTGTATGATGTTTTATAAGTATGTACATGTAAATTTAAAATAGACTAAGAGCCTACTCAAAATATGCACCAACAAAAATATAAATATTATATCCATAATACAGGAAGTAAACACTCTAAATAACTACCCTATAGGTGAGGCATTTGCATAAATACATTTTACTAAATTACTAACCATGTTAAGAGAGTTGCTATTTGCATGTTTTATATTCTTGCAACTTTTATAGTTTTGATGATTTCAAATATTATTATTTTATGTACAGTTATCTCCTAATACTTTTTGGAAAAGTTATTTTTGGTCTTGTGTGTACTAAAATTTTAGGAAAATCAAACTCCAAACTACAAAGACTTCAAATTAAATTCAGCATGAGATACTTTGTGGATTTAAAACTTGTATTTTTTTCTTTGAATTAAGTTTTGAAAGGGAGTGATTGTAATTGAGTGAATACACAAACACACACACTTAAGGAGATCTTGAGGAATTTGTACTGATCGTACGGGATGAACATAGTTTGTACGGGACGATCAGATCAATTATCTCCTCTATAAGAGTAATGGAATGAACTGTGGTCGAAGAAAATTTGTCTAAGTCCTGATCGTCCATGACGAACTGTATTCATCCTAGGATGAAATTTTCTCTAGAAAATTTTAAATCAAAAATGAAATGTATTCATTCCAGGACGAGTTGCTCTCTGGATTGATATCGTCCAGGACGAAGTGTATTCGTCCCGGGACAATTTGCTCTCTGTAAAAATGTCATCCGAATGAACCTTAACTTTGTACCAGGACGAAGTGAACCAACTCTGAAAATTAAGTGTCGTTCTGCAGATTTTGGGAACCAACCTATGGAATAACCATTCGTACCGGACGAACCTAGTTCGTACGGGATGATATGTGTGTACGAAGTCATTTCGTACCCATATACATTAGTTTCATTTCCAACACACTTAAGTAAATCGTTCAGGATGATCCACGATTATACGGGATGATCCAACTCGTATTGACTTGAAAATTTGCAGTTTTTGGACAATTTTTTGTGTCTTTCCTATATATAGTCCAAACTAAACAGCCACATAATCTTTTTGTCCACTGATCTTCATGTCTATTAAAAGAAGAGTCAAGGAGAGAGTGTAAGAGAGTGTTCAAGGAAGGATTCATACTACTGGAGCGTGAAGGCTTCATTTGGTATTCAAAGGTAAGAATCTCTACTTGAGATTTTAAAATTACTTCACTCTTTTCTTTCTTTATTTCTTGATTTCTTGCGAGAAGATCTATCAAGGAGATCTGGTTCTCTGTCGACACTTGGAGAGTGTGAACAGCCGAAGGGTTCTCTGCCCACACTTGGAGAGTGTGAATAGACGGAGGGTTCTCTGCCCACACTAGGAAAGTGTGAAAGGACGATGGGTTCTCTGCCCACACTTGGAGAGTGTGAACAGCCGAAGGGTTCTCTGCCCACACTAGGAGAGTGTGAAAGGATGAAGTTACACTAGGAGAGTGTGAAAGGATGAAGGTTCTCTGCCAGCACTGGGGATAGTGTAAAAAGACGACGGTTCTCTGCCGCATCGAGTAGTGGTGGAAAGAGTGTTTGTAAAGGATTCTCCGCCTTGTTGTGGGTGCAAAAGGAGAGTCACTATTGGTATTAGTGCAATACTCGGAGGGTGCCTCCGGGGAGTGGATGTAGGTCTGGTTTTGACTGAACCACTATAAACCTCGTGTCTTTATTTTTTTACTGCCTTTTATTTTTTTGCTTTTACTACTAAAACTGTGGTTGAAAAACTTTTCTACAAAACTCACTAAAGTTAGTTTTCATTTCCAAATTTTAAGAGCATAATTTTTTTAAAATTACCAATTCACCCCCCCCCCCCCCCCCGCTTAGTTAGCCGTTGGGACATAAGCTTAGGATTAACAACCAAATTAATAGTGAACAAATTTCAACAAACCTTACCTAAGCTAGAGTTAATTGTGCTAGTAAATCATCTAAGTGTGTGTATAAGGTTGTGTGGCTTCAATAAATCTTAGACTTTATCATTTGAAATTGTTTATAATTAAATTATTTGTTTGAGATCATTAAAGGTTAGTTTAAATTCAAGTTTTTATGTTTCATTAGTTTTGGGTCTATTTTAGAGGTGCTTTGATTATTGGAATTATTTAGTGTTAGGTTATAAAGAACATACAGCTCAATATCCTCTAAGTGGCAGAAGTTATTGATTAGCTTATCCTAGGCACAGATTTGTAATGCTACCAATCCCCCAAACCTATGGTAGATAGTTTGCAAAGAGTCCTTATATTTTAATTAGATGTTTTAGTCCTTTATCTTTACAATCCAATATACTTTTGCCTTCCTAAAAGGAGTTATGCATAAGGGTATGAAAGCTTTAACATCTAAATTTTTTATTTTAATGATTATTTATATTAAATAGAAATCAATCTTCTAAAACAAGGACTTTAAGGTTTATGTCACCCTTACTGGAGCTGAGTTAATAGTCTCGTAAGCCCAGGTTACCTAGTTATTACCTTTTTATTTAAGTTCAAGTGTTTGTTACTAAATTTTAATTAATTTATTTTATGGATTACTGATTTATAACATTTATAATTTAATACTTACATTCTATCAAATTCATTCATGGCATTGTCACAATGGGAATAGGATAAAAGCATCTTTAGGACAACTAGCCCTATAACTTGAGTTATTCTAGCCTTAAAACTTTATTCATATAGCATATAGTTTGATTATAATTGATCTAATTTATTTTTTTGAGTTAATGACTTTCTAAATTATTGGTGATTTTTTAATTTCACATTTATTCAATTATTTAATTAATTAAGTTTGACCAAATTTTTGACTTTTTAATTTATACAAAATTCTAAAAATTTATATTTTTCATAAATATGAAACTCAATGATGAGTTTAATACCTTTGAGATGTGTCATTTGGAGTTTTCTATAATTATTTTTAATTTACACAAATTCAGACTCTTTAATTAACTAATTTGTTAATTAAGGGAATTTTTTTATTTTTATACCAAATAAACTCCAAAGTTCTTGAAATATTTTCCAAATGTCACTAATGACTCTTATGGATGATTAAAAGTGTTTGATATTATTTTAGAGTTTTATTATTTTTAATTAATTAATAATATTTCTTAATTTTCAAATTAGTTGTTTTAATGGAGTTTTAGGGCCTTTTAATTTTCCACTATTTTTATTTTAATTATGCACATTTTAAAGCTTAAAATATATTTTAATGATTTATTTTTAATTTATTATAAATTAATGAAAATTCTAGGTCAATTTCTTTTGTCAAACTTTGTTTCACTAATTGATAAACCAAATGAACACCAAATATAGTGAAATTTAAAACATAGGCTCATCTGAACATGTGCTTCAAACCCACTGAATTTGGGTTCATTAAAGTTTTCCAATGTGTCAGCATAAATCTCCCAAGGTAAATTCATCAATACATTTGAGGATTTTATTTGGACAACTACTAATTGGATTTTGGTAAAATTAGTATCATTTTAACCCCTACATAAATATTAACACATCACAGATAATAAACACCTAATTATAAGTGCATTAAGAGATATGAATTATTAAAGTTTCTAAGTTAAATTTTAACTCATAACCTTAAAAATTTAATTCATCAAAATCCATTATTCATTTAGGCCCAGAAAAATTAGGATATATAGCACACATACCTTAGTACTCATTATCTAAATTTGAACTCAATTAGACTACTAGTTAAAGACTAATTAAAGAAAATTAGAAAACCTTCAAACCATAATTATTCTATGTATATAGATAAAAATTCTTTGATATTATTTTTAAAATATAGTTAGGCTCAAGCTAGTTTTAATAAGCCAAAGAACAAAAAATTTGGATAAAATTTTGATTTAAGGTGATTTTTCAAAGTTTTATGAATTTTTTGGATTTATTTTTATAATTAACTAAGAAAGGAATCCTCTAGCACAACAATTTGTAGAGGCGGTCATGCATGTCAAGCAACAAAGCAGCCACCTGTCTCCACGTGCTTTCAATTAGGTGACTTAGCAAGATTATAAAGTACAATTAGTTTGATCAAAATGAGCATACTTGATGATTAGTATAGAAAAAGAAAAATTAGAAAGGGGCATGAAAGAAGTTGATTATTTTTGCATGCATTATTCTAAATAACATTAAATTGAAAACATAGCTTCCCCACACTTAGATGAAAAATGGGAAGCATTTGAAAGCTCTAAAACTCACTTTTCAAAAAGTTATTTTAAATAAATGATTTAAATTAGGATTGTACATTTACATCAATTCAATGAGCCTCAAGGGTTATGAAAGGCCTTATTCTTTTTCTGGAAGCATTAGGAACAACTTATCTTAAGGCTTAAAGGCTAGAGGAGCTTTTGATTAATGAGTGAATAGTTTAGAATGAAGGATTTCCCCCTATTTTCCCTATTTTATGCTCTCCTTTTCAAACCAAGGGTTGAGATTCACTAGGGAGACTCCTTGGATGGTTTTCATATGTATGGTGTTATTGGAGATTTGAGCTTTGGGTAGGAGAAGAACTAGTAAATAACATATGATATGGAAATGAATTTTATGTACATGAGATAACTTCAGTTGATTTGGATAAAAGTAAAGATTAAAAAAGGTTTAGAACGTAATTAAGAAGCTTCTGGAATTATTTAAGTAGGCCACATGGGCTAGTGTGGAGAGTTTTTAGAAATTTTACAAGTTTGACCATTTTTTACCATTTAAGCATTTTTTGTGAAATTGACCATGTTGGCTGGCCAACCATGGCCAGGCCCCCTAGGATGAGACATAGGAAACTTCCAATGGCAATTTGGAAGAAATTTGGAGAGTTTTCCTCAATGGGAGTGAAGTTTGAATTTATGAAATATGAATGTGAGTTTGAATTGACTCACATTTGATTTGGGTTTATTCAAGGAAAGAAATGAAGTGAATTTTAGTTATTTAAGTGGTTGATTTGATTATATACAACTTGTTGACCCAAATTGGCATAATTTGACCAAATTTAGGATTAATTGACCAAGTCAACTATTGACTAGATTTGGATGGCCAATCATGTTCAATGCATGAAGAGCTATGTTTAAAGAGATTTAGTGAAGTTTATATACAAATTGGAGTTTAAGTATGCGTGAACTAGGTGCTTGATCAATTGGGATAGGCTGGGCTAGCTTAATTGGGTTTGACAATTCAATCACTGCCTGAACCGACTGAAGGATTCAGTGATAAAGGATTTGATGTATGAAGCTACTAATTAAGTAATTTGAATAATGATTGACGTCAGGGATAAGTGTAATATGTGGGATAGTATACTATGGAAATTGATTGTATTTTATAATTTACTGATGTTCATGTGATTGTAGTATAGGGCTTATTAAATTCAGATAACTCAAGATAAAAATGAGGCCAATAAATGGACCCCCTGTATATGTGCTGAACTTAAAAAGTAAATCACATGTGCTAGAATTGATTGAAGTGATCAATAAAATCTAGAAGATTATTTGATATTTAGACTTTATTGTAGTTTAATTTAGGATTTTCTTGAGTTTAAATTAAAAGGGATACTCAAGAAAGAATCACTTTTATAAGTAGATTTGAATGGTTGGATCAGAGGGATACCTAGGAATCTTATTTCTTATCAACCAAAATACAAAAAAAAAAAAAAAAAAAGATGTTACATTGGTAAACTTATACTAATGTTAAAAATACAATGATTGAGCTTAAATAAGAGATACATCCTAAAACAAGAAGTTCTAAATGAATTTATAAATGTTATCCTACATTTTATTTTAATCATTAAATTAGTGAAGGAAGATGTGAAGATTTAAATACTCAATTGACCATATCAAAAATGATGAGTAAAAATATTTTATATTCATTGGACGATATAAAATTACTGAACAAAGAAAACTACTAAAGTTTTCGTGTCTGTTTGACCATATTGAAATGGCAAGACATAAGATTTAAGGAAGTCTAAGTGTGGGGACTCAAACATAACAATAGAGGACTTAGATTTAACTTAGACTAGTTCTAAGAAACCATTCAAGTGTGTGTAGAAAGGATGCGTGGATTGGATAGTTCTAGGCTTTATTGGTTTAGAGTTGGGCTTACTCCACTACTAATAGATGACCATAAATAAAGGAAGCTTAAGTATGGAGACTCACACCTTACCATAGAGGGTTAGAATTCAAACTAGAGTGGTTCCACAAAGGGCTTCCTCCTCTACTATAAGATTAAAGAAGGGTTGTGCTAAGAGGGGCTTGCTCTACCATTAGTGGGTATTGATAGAGCATAAATGATGTAATGAAAATGTACTTATACATAATGACTATTTTTAGGGAGCGACGCATATAACTGCCACGATAACAGACATACACCTAATGGTTATTTTTATATAGATGGAGTTTAAAAGAAAAGATGCCTAAATATAATGATTTACTCCAATCCTAAGGGAAAGATTTAGATTTTTATATTTTTATTAGAGAGTAGATGATTTACTCCTTTAATTAGAATTTTTTCCTCTTAATCACCTCAACCCTGTCAAAAAGACAAATATGAATAGATTTAAAAGAGAAGGATGAAGTAGATTGACTCCAACTAAACAAAAAGGTCTAAGAATTTAGTTTTGTTGATCCTCATCAAGCTCTCTAGAAGCTAAATTTGGGTTTTTATTATATATTTTTAGAATTGAAATTTTTTCAAAAAGATTTAAATTAGGGAAAGAAATTTATTCTTGCTTGATTTTTATATATAATAGAATATCAATGCATAATGATGAATCTATGATTAAGATTTTCCAAGTCAAGCATCAAGAGAAATATCTAAGGAAATTGAATTTTCTAAGATTTAAAGTTTTGAAAAGGAAGTCATTTATTCATTTAATTTTTTTGTATAATCTATGTAACTTTTACTATTTGGCATACTTTGTGCCTCTTTTTATTTTTGACAAACTTTATACATCTTTTATTTTGACATGCTTTGTATATCTTTTATTTTGTCACTCTTTTCACATCTTTTGTTTTTTTACATTTTGTGTAGCTTTTTTTTTTTTCACTTTACGCATCTTTTATATTTTTAATTTAAATTTTAGCAAAGGGGCTTCTTTTTAAAACCATCAAATGATTATTGTCACTTGTAAGATTGTCTTCTAAATATCAGAGAATAAAAGGTTACTCTCTTATATAAAGATGGAAGATGTAAAAAACAAACTCAATCCTTTGATAAGAATGATAACTTGATAAGGATAATTATTGAATAGATTTATGATTATACATTGATTTCTATAAGATATAAAATTACAAGAAAATTGATATGATTTTCATTTCTAATCCAAATTTATTTTGACATAGATTTAAATTTAAACAAAAATTTATCCATGCAGGTGGGCGAGAAGGAAAACAATTTTTTTATAACTTTGATCAATCATAGGTATTTACCTTCAAGTATGTAGTGGAGTCAATCAAACCTTTCTTCTTTTTAAGATTAAAGATTAAAGACAATTTTCATTAACATGAATGATTCAAATGACTTCTAATACAAATCTAAACCCAAGTTAAGAAAAAAAAAAATTTAGACCAAGGGGCTTTATTTTGAACTTCATTTTTTATTTTTAGTTTTTAAAAGATTTAAATCAAGATCCAATATGAAAGACTTTAGACTAATGGAAAATCTGAATTAGGATTTTGATTTTAAAAGGATTTAAAATAGGAATAAGTCAAAAAGGCTAAGAAAAGATATTGAATCAAAATTTTTTTATTTTAAGGGATTTAAAATAGGACCCAGTCTGAAAGAATAGGGAAAATTATTGAAGTTGTAGTTTGAATTTGATTTCAATAATGTGATAATGTCTCTAATCTAAATGACTTTAAATTGTGGGAAAGAATGAAGTTTGATTTGATATTTTCTTTTGAACATTTATTTTATATCCTTATTATTAGATTTTTAGACTAGAAAGATAAAGTTTGATAAGATTTAGATTTGGATTTAGATAATGAATTCAATGAAAAGATTTTTATTTAGATATAGATAGTGAATTTAATGATAAGATTTTGATTTATATTTAGATTATATGTTCAATGATAAGACTTTATACAAGATGGTTATTGACGTATAGATATACAGTCTAAAGATTGAAATTTACTTACACTTGCAATACTATATACGTACATAACTCCTAACTGACCTAACACTGATTCAGTATTCCATTTAGTCTAGTTCGCTTGGTTTTTAGGATGAAAAAAAGTAACAATAGGGCATATTGATGTGAGTAAACATAGATATATAAGGTTGAAATTTAAATAAACATAAAAATATAAGACTATTCAAGGTCAAAACCTCTACAAGACCCAGGATCTATTTAGTATTCTTGTTTGCCTAGTCCATTTAGTTTTTAGGATGATACCAAGAAACCAAAACCTATTATTATTAATGATAACAAATATTATTATTTCTTTTCTACCACTATTATTCAATATCTATTTTATTTTCCCTACTTACTAACCTTTCAAGTACACAAGTTCACTTGCAGTACAAATCAGCTAAAGATCGGGTACCTAGACTAGGGTTGAGTATGTCTGAAACTTTAATTTTAATATACTTTTTACCTTTCTTAAGTCAAGTCATGTATCTGGTTGACCACAAGCTAAGCAATCTTGCACTCACACACTCAAAGGAGTGGGTTGGTGAGTTAGAGAAATTTTTTGGTTTTGGACCTAATCTTACTAAACGATTTCTATCATCTTCAATAATAAACTAAAAATAGAAAATCTAAATTAGGGCATCCCTATTAATTAAGACTGATTAAACTAATTATACTATATGATCTATATCGCATGGGATGATTAATTAAGATTATGAAAAATAGTTTCTAATCATAATTTAAATAATATTTTAATTTTCAAAATTTTTACTAGTCATAGAGGATAATATACATCATCCTAAATGAAAGATGACAATCTTTCCTAAATTAAACCTATGATTAGGAGAACTATTATGGTAAAATTTGATTCAATCCAATTAAATAAGACAATCAGAGAAGATCATCCAAGATGATAGAGAACATGCATGGGATGATAAGGGATCACCACCTATAGTACCAGACGAAGACCATAGTTTTTTAAGTAATCATCCAGGACGATTGACCCCTTTCATTCTAAATGATAGAGAATTACATAGGATGATAAGGCATCACTGAGTATTGTAGTATACAAAGTTTAATAGTTTTAAACAAATCATACATGATGATATAATAATCGTTCAGGATGATCAGCCTATTTCTCTTTAGCTAATCATTTATTGTAATGTAATTCATACAAGATGAAATGGCTATTTTGAACTAATCATGCAGAACGATCTTGGATCATACATGATGATCAAAAGCACAATATTTAAAATTAGGGCTTCTTTTGGAGGCTCTTTATTTAATCTCTCAAATTATCTCTTGAGTAAATTCTTTACTGTTAGGTTGACTTGAGAGAGAGCTTAGAGAAAGAAGAGAGGGGAGCCTTAAGAGAGAAAGAGATCCTTGTGAGGGGGAGTTGTGATGGATTTAGAAAGGTCGCACCAAGCAAGGTTTCCACCATCTTCTGTAATATGTTTCCTTAGTTCCTTAGTGGCTCGGGGGAGACTTTCATCGGCATCAAGTCCAACAATCTTTTCCTACTCTAAGAGGGAGTAAAAGGATTCAAGGTTCTCTACCTACTCTAGGAGTGAGTAAAAGGATTTATAGGTTCTTTTCCTACTCTAGGAGGGAGTAAAGGGATTTAAGGTACTCTATCTCACTTGGTTGATGGAAAGATTTTGTAAGGGCTTCTTTGCCTTATTATGGGTGAAAAAGAAGAGACTACTTTTAGTTTAATATCTAGAAAGAAATTTTCCATAGAGTGGTCGTAGGAAAAGTTGACCAAACCACTATAATTCTAGTGTGTTCTTTCTATTTACTTTTTCACATTTAATTTTTGCATTATTCTGTAATTTATTCTATGGTTAAAATCTCTAATTTTTTTTATTGTGAAATTAGTTTTGCTTTAGCATAAATTGTTTATCTTAAATTATTTAAAATGATTTAAAAAATATTTTCTTTTTGCCTTAAGAATTTTCTTTTTAAATAACAAATTGAACCCCTCTTGGTTAGCCTCAAGCTTGTTTATAAAGGTTTAATAACCCTAACAAAATTTGAAGTGGTATTAGAGCGGGATTTATAAATTAAGTTCTAGAAAACTTTTGAAAAAGATCTATAACTAACTTTTGTAATTGTAATATTATGGAAAAATATTCAATTACTCGACCACCTCTATTTTAAAATATTATTTTTTTATTTTTGAAGAATTTGCATGTCCACCTTTTTCCAATTAATTGATTTTCGCTTATGGATGTTAGTTAGGGAAGGTTATTATGCACCTTTTCATTTAGTAAATGGTGTTAAATCTGAAATACCTTTTTTTTGAATGGAGTATGGATGATAGAGATTTAGCACAATAAAATGTCAAATGTTTAATTGTTTTTTCTATGCTTTAAAATATGAAGATTACATGCATGTTTTCACTTATACTATTATTAAGGAGATCTGGGATAAACCCTTCATAACATATGAAGGAACAAAGAAAGTGAAATAATCTAGGTTAAAAATTCTTCTTCAAGATTATTAACTTATTGCATGAAACCTAGTGAATCTATTTTTGATATGTATACTAGGTTTACTTAGATTGTTACTTCCTTTCATGCCTTAGGAAGAGAGCTTACAAATTATGAAAAAGTTAATAAATTTTTTTATTGTTTATCATCCTCCTTTGATGCAAAAATCATTGCCATTATTGAATCTAAAGATATGAATGTTTATTCTATTGATAACTAATTTGGGTATCTCATTGCCTATGAGAAAAGAGTAAGTCAAGGGTAGCTTGATGCAGGTGAAAAGAGAAAAGAAAAAGATTATAGCCTTAAAGTCTAATGATTATAATAGCGACTCTTATAGATAAGATGATGATGACGTTGCATTGATGATTAGGCAATTAAATATCTTTTTAAGAAAAAAATAAAAAAATGTCATCAGTAATGAAATAAATGTAAGAATGGTAAAAATTCTAAAATTCCTTCTAATATTATATGCTTTGAATGCAAGAAGCTTGGACACCTGAAGTCTAATTGCTCAACTCTTAAACCTCACCCAAGTAAGAAGAAGGGTGAAGAAAAAGCTAAATTCAAGAAGGGCAAGCGAAAGACTCAAAAAACTTTTTAGGCAGACTCAACATTAGACTCTTCTAAAACTGAAGCTAAAGAGGATATAACCAACCTATGTTTAATGGCAGGTGATCAACTTGATCAATCTGATCAATAGGAGGTATGGGAGCTTACCTATGATCAATTAATTGATTTTTCTAAAAAAAACATACTGCATATAGGAAGCTTAAAAAATCACATGCCAACCTTAAATATGAGTTTTTAATTCTACCAAAAAAGCATGAATGCCTAAGAAAAGATCATTCCACTTTGGATTATAATCATATGTTTTTTTTAGATGAACTTGATATTTTAAATAAGAAGCATTCTGAATTAATTGATGAACAAGATTCCTTAAAAATATCACATGTTGAATTAGAAAATGCATATAAGATATTAGAAACTCTTCCAACTAAATTAGATAGTAGGGGTAATGCTTTGAAAATAAAAAATTCAATTCTTTAAAGTATAAATAACTTTTTACAAGATGAATTAACTTCTTTTAAGGAAAATAAAAAACCAACTTAACTTGAAGATTTTCAAAAACCATCTTCGAAGCATGCATTATTTAAGCCTATGAAGAGGCACCAAAACTTAAATAGATTAGTAAATCCTTTTCCTGGTGTGAGATGCTTTTTTGTGGCATGCTATGACATATCTCCCACACTTGCACCATTCACCATGGATCACATTTTGTGTGGGGGCCTAAAAATTAATTAAATATTTTCAAAACTATATATATTTAAATAAATATATTTTTTTAATCAAAATAAAAAATATATCGCCTCAAAAGATGATCATATCGTTCTCTAATGGGTTCAAATTTTAGAATTCTAATTTTATCCGGATTATCGTAGTCAAACTCAAGGGGAGAATCACATTTGACCCCGGAGGATCAAAATAGAATCTAATCAATTGTTTGACTATTCTAATTCGGATAAAAGATCATTAATTTCATAATCGAAACCACGATAATAATTGATATATCTCTCTGAAGAAAGAAGATATCAATTATTATGGATCGTTCGAAAATGACGATAATGATCGTCGGGTTTGATTTTTCCAAAGAAAATTAATTAGAGATTTTGAAAGATTATAGGTTTTGAAAATAAGATCTGGGTTTCTAAATCTCCTACGAGCGCAAGCCCTCGTAGTTAATTACATCGTAGAAAATCAAAATTCCCTACGAAAACTCTCGATTAAAATAGCGGTAGAAATTTTATTTTAGATTTTCAAAGATCGATATCAAAGGAGGAAAAATGGTAGGAATTTTCAAATGGGATTGGTTCAATGTTGAGCACTTATTTCTGAAGTCAAATGAGGAGAAGTAGGAGGTGCTTTGAGATTCTGAATTACTTCAGAAAACACCTCAGTCAATCCTAATTGTTAGGCTTGTATTTGATTGAAATAAATTTTTAGTTTGAGTGGTCAATTTTATTAGAAATTTGGGATTCAATTCCCGGAAGTTGAGGTCTTATGGCCCGAGCCAGCCTCAGAACCTAAGTCTAAATTGGGCACTAAAAGTTAGTGCCCCGAACCTAGCTAGTGCAATGCGAATCTGGTCTTACCCCGGCCTGGATTGGGGAGCCAGCTAAACCACCTAAACGATTTTAAAATATGAGTCCGGTCTTTTTAATGTTGAGTGATAGGGACGTTAATTAGAAAATTTTAGAGGAATGGGGTCGACATCTAGAGCAGATCCTTAATTGACCCCTTTAACTTATGTCGGGTATTCGATGTCTAAATAGATGCAATTAAATATTAGACTCCTTTAAATTTGTTACTAATGCGATGCATGCTAATTGACTCGATTGAATGCAAAATTTGTATGTAGCAGTTTAAAAATTTTTGGCTTAGAAAATAGGTTTTATCCTAGAGATTGCATAACATCCCCTTGACAGATCGGCACCCTCATAGGTCAGGTGGCCTGCCAGAACCCGCAGGCGGGGAGATGCCTAACAAGGTTGAGAAAGTACAATATGTATGCATGAAAAACCCTCGGCGAGTCCGAGCTTACTTCTTAGGACCGTTTAGAGTTTCTATCTTATCTTAAAAATTTTATTTAATTGAAGTAGAAGAATTTTTGACAGACCCCTAAGAGCCTAAATTCGAATTCCAGGTCAAACCAAATACGGCATGCAAATAAGAAGACTAGAAAAGCAGGAGTTCTAATGCACAATCAAATTAAACAAATCAATTAAATTTATCAAATTGAATGTCCATATGGCAAGTGCCATTTATTATTACATCTCAAAAAATTACAAGAAATTAAAGTGGCCGGGCACCACTGACTACAACCCGGATTTCTAATCCTAAATTAAATGAATTTGAAATTTGGGATTCTTCTCTCGTTGTCCATTTCTTCGTCTTCTCACGAACATCTTGATTCGTCGGTTCCGGATACCCAAATGAAAAGAAACTCCCCTTTAATTGGGGTGTTATCTTTCCTCTTTGGATATTTGAAAGAGATCCTAATTTGACTTCCAAATGGAAGAAGACTCTCCCCTTTAGGGATGTCTTCACCTCTTTGGAATTCAAATTGGATCGAATATCCCAAATTCAAATCATTTTAAAGAATTACAACCTTAACTGAATTAAATTTACATTGAGAGAAATAAGAAAATCTAGACTCGATCCTGCGAGGTTATCCTAATAATCAACAGTTATATACATTCCCAAGCAGTTATAATATGAAAAATTGAAATGCATTTTTTTAGCCACACTTGGCCATGCTCTTTTTATTTAAAGGGGGTCTTAAGCGCGGCAGGTACCTGTGCAAAGAGTTATATATTTTTTTATTAACCGCCCCCTTTAATTTCAGCTCCTTGTATGAGCATGGCCACCTGCATAAGATTGCACAAACATATAGACTTCGTTCCTAGCCTATGGGTAGGTCTAACGCACAATCAAACACAGAGTGCAGAAAGCAAGTAAATAAACACAACAATTCTACACTAGCAAACAACATGCAGTGAAAGCTACGAAAATCCGGCACACAGCAGAAAAAGTAAAACACCGGCCTATCCTAGAACTAAAGTCGGTGATCCTAGCACAACATCTAAAGTGTGTGAGGTAGGTCGTGTGGTTTTGATATGTCCTAAATAGGATTATTAATTAAAGTTGTTTCAAGTTAGATTGGTTGAAAGGCTTAAGGGATTTTTAATTAGAATTTAAATATTAATATTTTAAATCTTTTAAAATCAATTATTTAATTATTTGTTGGAAACCACCTTTGTTTCACACCGAGGCCGTGAAGTTTATTTCACCTTCCTTGGGGCTGAGTAAACAGCCTCGTAGGCCTGGGTTACCCAGTGGTACCCGGTATAATTAAGTAGCTTAAGTTGATTAAGATTCAAAAGTTAATGAATTTTATCCAAAATTGGTTGATTACTGATTTTAGAAGTTAATTAATGAATTTTGGAGTTTTAAAATGAATTTCAAGTTTTTATGAATTTTGGAATATTTTAATCACTTAATTAAAGGGTCAAAAACTGATTTTTTAATTAAGGTTAAATTCTGGACAGCTAGCATTTTATTAAAATTCTAAATCTTACTACGATCAGTTAGACAGTAAGTACGTTGAAATCGGATTTTTCTAGATTTTATTACGAAGGTTTGAAGTTTTGAACTAACTTTGACCTAGAGTTGACCGATTTGTTGACTTTTTGAAATATTACAGATTTCTGGAATTTAATATTTTTAATAAATATTAGACCCTATTATGAGTTGAATGCAAGTGAGTTTGGGTGATTTGGATTTTTCTGGAATTAATTATGAAGGTTCAAAGTTTTGACTACTTAATGAATTTTAAAATTGCTTAATTAGAGAGTCCTTTTGGGATTTTGCTCCAAATGAGTTCCCAACTCCTTGAAATCAACTCCAAAGATCAGGAATGACCTAAGGAGGGATTCCCAAGTGTTCGGGAGATTTTTGGAATTTTTAATATTTATTAATTAATTATATTAATAAAATATTCAATTTCACTTAAAATTAAATTAAGCCTAAGTTTACTGTCAAATAATTTTTGTTTTATTTTTCATTTGTTAAGGATTTGATTCTGGTTAGTTAGAGGTCTTACTCATATTTTTTGGAGTTAAAATGGATTTATTACATTTTCCGGAAGGTTTAAGGGTTTAATTAAGGCTTAATCTTAGGAAATTCAATTAAGGGACTTAATGATTTCTAATACCAGTAAAAATTCTTCTAGTGGCTGTACATGTCACTAAGTTCAAGTGTTCAAAGTTTTGAGTCAATAGGAAGTGAATCCTAATTATCAGGAATATTCTAAGTTTTCTACAAATAAGTCCTTAATTATTGTCCTTAATGTCCTTAAGTTATAGGTTTGAATCAATTGTACTCACTAACCCTTTAAACTAACATCCATAGCATGTAATCATATCAAACAAATCCTAAATCTAGGAGAGCTTAAATCTAAGTGGTGTGTGCACAACCTAAACATGCAAAGATTGATAATGATTAAGATAACAAAATTTTGATTAGTGAATGATTAGAATATAATCACTCACTAGTAATTCCCAAAATTTCTATCCTATCAAGCTTGATCTATGTTTAAAATTCCAAATGGATCTCTCAAGATTAGATATTTAAATATATAATCTTTAAAATAGTTTTAAAATATATATATGCTTATATATATAAATGTATCCATAAAGATATGAATTTTAAAATAGAATAGTTTAAAAATATTATTAAAGTAATTCTTATATTAACTTAATTTCAAATTAAATCTTGTACAAACTTAATTTCAAATTAAAGTATATATATATATATATATATATATATATATATATATATATATATATATATATATATATATATATATATATATATATATATATATATATATATATATATATATAAATATATTTAGTTATTCATTAAGATTTCTGAAAGTTTAAACTATTTTAAAATTTAAAATATAATATTTAATTATCTTAAGAATATTTAGTTATATTTAAATAAACATTAATTTAAAAAAAAAAAAAAAAAAAAAAAAAAAACTTAATACTTAATAATTAAAAATAATTTAAGATAAAGGAAATATCATATATTAATATTAATTAATTTTAAAATATAAAATATTAATTTTATGACAACTTTATTGTATAAAATACTTTTATATTAATTAAAATTAATTTTCTATTATATATATATATATATATATATATATATATATATATAACTTAAAATGATTTTAAACAATAAATAAATCATTTTAAAACAAATTCAGCCGCGGGTGCCACGTGGCACCATCTGCTTCGTCCAGCACAACAGCGGCGGCGGCTGGCATTAATGCCAATCATTGAAAGGCGGCGGCGCGGATTTAAATACACGGTAATCACTTGATCCAGTCAGCAAAACACGGTGGCCGTTCGATCTCCCATGAAAACGAAGCAACGGCCAGGATGAGATCGCGCGGTCTGATCTCACGGAGGAAGATCAGACGGCGAGATATCGATCCCGCGGTCTGGATTAAGGGCCCAGATTAGGTTAGATAAAGATCTATGCAACAGATCCAAATACACGGTTGGGTTAACGCGCTGAACGGCGTGATCAGATCCGTTGATCGAGAGATCGACGGACCAAATAGGGCTCAGTTCATGCAACCAGCGAACCGAGCCCTAGAACCCGTTTTTGAATCCTTTTGCGCGATGCAGACGATAAAACGTTTTGAAATTTTAAATCCAGATAGCTTAACTGAACAGAAATTTTGGGGAATACTTTATTTTACTTAAAACGAGCTCAACAAAAATCTATTTAGACTAGTGTATCTAGCTCTAGGGTTTTGATTTTCACCTTAATTTTTGGACGGATTGAACCGTTAAAGGGATGGTTGAGCTTGTAGACTGTCCACGATTAAGTTCCTAGTTGAAACCACGCTCCGACGCTCCACGGATCGCCTGGAATGTGCTTTGAACGGATTTGAGGTTGGCTCGCCGGAAGATCGCCGGAGAAGGCTTTGACCGCCGGAGTTTGAGTGGGGATGTGTTGAGGAATCCCTGGGGAGCTCAATGGAACAGAAACTTAGGATGGAGGAGCTCTAGACAGGTGAGAGAATGTTAAGGATTGAATGAATGGCATTAGGGCATTTCCTCCCTATTCAAACGTCTCCAGGTTGAATGGGTGGCTGGGATCTACTGGATGAGCCTCCAGATGAGTGCCATCTGTCCAGGGAGTTGGTGGGAGCAGCAGCCCAAGGACAGCTCAAGGACATCCTATGTGGAAAGTGAGTTTTGTCCTTATATTTGGACACATGGAGTAATGGGAGCCTTTGGATCTAGATCTAAGGGCTCAAAGTAGTTCTAGGAATGTTCTAGAGACTAACTAATCTGCTGGATTAATTTGAGTTTAAGTTTAATAAATTTAATTAAGGATTTTAACCATTTGGAAGCCTCTTTGACCATTTGTTGACTGGTTTGACCAGTCAACAGCCAAGTGGACAGCTGAGGTGGCATGGGGGACCTTTTGGAATTAAATAAAATTGTTGGAATGAATTGATGAGGAGTGGGCTAACTTAGGCCAAGCCAAATGGGGATTTAAACCCCTTAAAGAGCCTTGTTGACCATGTTGACCAGTCAACTGGTTGACCAGGGTTGAGGTGGCAGCCAAAGTGATTTAGGGAATTGATTAAGAAGAGTGGAGAGGGTTTGACAAAGACTTGGGTGAATTTTAAATTTAATTCAAAATGGAGGGCCTTAAAGGTTGGTTTGGTCAAACTAGGTTGACTGAGTCAACCAGGTTGACCCAGGGTGTGGGTTTGGTCCAGGTAGATTTGATACAATATTTGGAGTCTAGTAGAGGTGATTCCATGGTTAAATGAGTCCTTTGAGTCAAAAGGGCTTAATGGGCCCTTAATGGGCCCTTAAGCCAAAATTGGTTGACTTAGTCAACCGGCTAAGCTCAGGGTCTGAGATCAGGCTCAACAGGTTTGAAAAGACATTTAAAACTTGCTGCAAGTGATTGCATTCAATTTGGAGTTCATTTGGTTGAAAATCAATATTTGAACCCCGTAGGGGTATTTTGGTCATTTTGACTCCTGGTCAACTAGGGGTCAAAGTGGGTCCAGAAAAATGCAGTTTATTGATCAACATATCAAGATTAAATGTCTGAAAGTGACTAGAGGCTTTGGTGAAGGCTCTAAGGTCAGAATCTTCAAAGTCACAGATCCAGTGGCATAGGCTGTAAATATTTAAAGGTTTTACAGCCTATGGATTTTAATTAAGTTTTTGAGGTTAGAGACCTCAGAATGGGCTCAAATTTGGAGGGTTGCCTCCAGAGACATGTCCCATCAGTATGCAACTGACAGACTCTGAATCGGAGGTCATTTGACTGGGTTTCAAAGTGTTTGAAATTTCAATGGAAAATGCCTTTAGGACAAAACCTTTGGACCTTGGATTTGGCTTGATTGACCTAAGATCTAGGTAGATCCTAAGGTCTGAACAGATCTTAAAGTTAGGAATCTAGAAGGATCCTAGAGCCTAAGAAATTCCTAGAACTTGGAGTCTAGAAGAAGTTCAGGATCTAGAGTAGCTCCTAAGGTTTAAGCTCTAGAAGAATCCTAGCATAGATCCTAAGGTCAGGATTCTAGGAGGATTCTAGAATTTAAATTAATTTGGAAATTAAATTGCTTTAGGGTCAAGAGTAGTCCAAGTGACCTCATACAAAAATGAGGTCAACAGGGCCAAAATTTGAAAATTCACAACATAACATGCCAATTCATTCTTCTTTCCATAATATGGAACCAAAACTTATTTGGGTTCCCCAGTCAAACATCTGATGATTTTATCCGGATTCTCTCGTAGAAGGCCTCATGAGAGCATTTCGTACCTGAACAGTGGATGTTTAAGGAACATGTTTGGAGATGAAAATCAATTCATTTTGCTAGAGGGCAGGGCAGAAGGCAAGGTCATAGTTAGAGATAACACCATCAGGAGAGTAGTGTGATCATGTATTAATGGAAACTCAAAAAATTTCATTATTAAAATGTTTTATTGGTAGATGGCTTAAAACGTAATCTACTTAGCATAAGACAGTTTTGTGATAAAGGATTTAGCATAAAATTTTTGTCTACCAGATATATAATTAGCATAAATGGAAACATTACATTTTAAGGAAATAGAATTAATAATATTTATATGCTTGAATTAAACTGTGTTGAACCTGCATTTTATTTTTTCCTAAAAATTATTGTTAATGAATCTTGGGTATGGCATAGAAGATTGTGTCATGCAAGTATGAAAAATCTTAGAAATATCACCCAAAAGGACTTAGTGAGATGAATTCCCAAACAAGAGTTTACTAAGGATCACCTGTGTGAAGCTTGTCAATTAGAAATAAGTCAAATTCTCCTTCTTCTCAATTAAAGATATTAATACTAGCAAACCCCTAGAAGTCCAACACATGGATCCTTTTGGACCTATTAGCACTGCTAGCTTATGAGGGAAATTGATTTTGGTATGTAATTATTAATGATTATTTGCGTTTACTTGGGTTAAATTCTTATCTCATAAAAGTGAATCATTCCAGGAGTTTAGATCATTCTCCACTTGGATTCAAAGGAATCTAGGTTGTCAAATTCTAATAATTTGTAGTGATCATGGTGGACAATTTGAGAATGGGAAATTTGAATCTTATTGTAAGGAGAAAGGGAGAGATTGTAATTTTTCAGCTCTTAGAACCCCTAAGTAGAACGGGGTTGCTGAAAGAAAGAACATGACCCTAGTAGAAGCCACTAGAACTATGTTAGCTAAATACTCACCTCCTAAATATTTTTAGACAGTAGTAGTAAATATAGCTTGTTTTGTTTTTAATAGGATAAACATTAGATCCAAGCTGAACAAGACACCCTACAAAATTTTTATGGGTAGGACACCTAACCTCTCTCACCTTTATGTTTTTTGATGAAAAGTGTTCATTCTGAATAATGGGAAATCTCTACTAGGGAAGTTTAACTCTAGATCTTTGAAGGAGTGTTCCTAGGTTACTCAAAAGTTGGGAAATCCTATAGAGTTTTCAAGAAAATAACACTGGTAGTAGAGGAGACAACTCATATTATATTTAATGAATCTGATAATTCTAGAGAGTCTAGGATAGAAGAAGAATATGTTGTAAAAATTTTCTAAGGATTATAATCTATAAATTTAGCGGAAAGGGTAGAACATGAAAATGCATTGCCTAGAGAATAGAGATATTCTTTAAGTCATCCTAAAGAACTGATCTTAGGAGACCCATATGATGGCATTAGAATTAGGCATGGACTTAGAAAAGAAGTAAACTACTCTACCTTCATTTCAATGACTGAACTCACCAACATAAATCAAGCCTTATTTGATAAATTCTTGATCCTAGCTATGCAAGATGAGTTAAATCAATTTATGAGGAGTGATGTTTTAGAACTCATTAAAAAACTAAGGACTAGTGTAGTTGGAACTAAATGGGTTTTCAAAAACAAAATGAATGATTCTGGTGTAGTGGTTAGCAACAAAGTAAGATTAGTGGTTAACGGGTACAATCAGATAGAATGAATTGATTTTAAAGAGACTTTTACCACTATAGTAAGATTGGATGCCATTAGAGTGCTACTAGCCTTTGCTTGTTTTAAGGGATTCAAATTATACCAAATGGATGTCAAAAGTTTCTTTTTGAATGCGGTGTTAAAAGAATATGTGTATGTTGAACAACCCTTATGCTTTAAAAATTCACAATTTCTTAATCATATGTTCAAATTAAAAAAAGGCATTATATGGACTAAAATAAGCACCCAGGGCATGGAATAAAAGGCTAAGCACATTCCAACTAAAAAGAACCTTTGTTAAGGGGAGCATAGACACCACCCTATTTCTAAAAAGGTATGAGATGAACTACTGATTGTCCAAATTTATGTTGGCAATATTTTATTTGGCTCCCATGATAAAAGCCTTCGTGATGAGTTTTTTAAAATAATGATTAAGGAATTTGAGATGAGTATGATGAGAGAACTGACCTAATTTTTAGTATTCAACATAAGGCAGAAGGATGATGAAACTTTACTTAGTCAATAAAAATACATTAAGGGCATCCTTAAAAAATATGAAATGGATAAATCCAAGCCAATCAACACTCCCATGTGTTGCACCATTCAGTTAGATAAAGATTCAAATTGAAAATCTATTGATCAAAAGAAATACGGAGGAATAATTAGATCACTTCTTTACTTGACTAATAGCATACCTGATATTAAGTTTAGTGTTTGTCTCTGTGTAAGATTTTAGAATGATAAAAAATAGTCCTACTTGACTATAGTTGAGAGAATTCTTAGACATCTCTTAAGAACTCAAGACTTAGGAATCTGGTATCCTAGGAATAACACCTCCTTTGAAATCATAGGATATTTTTATTTAGATTTTGTAGGATTCCAAGTTGATAGGAAAAGCAATTATGTAACATGTCACTTCATAGGATAGTTTTTAGTCTCCTAGTCTAGTAAAACATAGAACACAGTTGCCCTATCCACTATTAAAGCTGAGTACATAGCCTTAGGAAGTTGTGTGGCCCAAGTCCTTCAGTTAAACCAACAAATTCTAGATTTAGGAACACCTAAAGGCACAATTTTAATCCTATGTGATAATACTAATGTCATATGCATTTTGAAGAATCCAATCCAACACTCCAGGACCAAACACATTAATATAAGTCACCATTTTATTAGGGACCATGTTACCAAAGGAGACATAAAATTACACCATGAGGCTACTAAAAATCAACTTGTTTATGTATTTACAAAGCCACAAGTCTTTGAAACTTTCAACATCTTCAGAACCAGATTAAGCATTACAGATATTCATGCTTGAGATTGATACTTTATGTTTTTGTTTTTCACTATTTTGATTTGTATGTTTTATTTTATGCAGTTTTATGTTTTATTTTATGTTCTACTTTGTCTTTCTATTGCTTACTTTTAGCAATTTTAAAAATCATATCACTCCTCTCTTCTAATGTTGAATTTGCCTTATTTTTATTTATAAACATGTAAGATGTGATTCACTTTCCTAAATCAGTTAAAGGAAGAAACATTCATGATTTTCTCTCTTCCTCTAACACCTTTAGCGGTATAATTTCTTTTGAATTAAAATCTATTTCAAAAAAAAAAAAAAAATAGACTTTGAAATAAAGATCTATTTAGTCTTACTATAATAATCTATCTTATATGAATAATGTTCCAGTCAATGAATCAATGTAGAGTTTTCTTAATAAGGTTGTTGCATTTATCATATGGATATTATTCTATTTTGTGGTTTACTCTTTCTTATAATAGAGAGTGAATTTTTCTTCTATGATATCTAGAAAATAATCCCCCAACTGAGAGTCTTTAAAGGTTCTGAAAGGATGCAAGCTCGTAAAAATAACAATAGGCATAAAATGACCCCAAAACAGAAAAGTTGTGAAATGACTACCAAATAATTGCAAGATATACAAAGTATATCAAAGATCAAAAGATGCATAAAGTGCACTAAATAACTGAAAAAGATGCATAAAATGAGCCCATAAAAAAATGAGCTTCATTCTCTATCAAATCTTTAAATTTGGGAAGAATCTATGTGCCACTTGATATTTTTCAAACACTTAAATTTGAACATCTTGATTCATGATTCATTATTTTGCAATACTGTTCTATCAAATATTTTTTTGAAATAAAGTTCTAAAATATCACTTTTCCTATCTATTTTCTTTTTTGAATTAGATTTTATTTAGAAGGAATTTTGACCTGTAAGGAGTCCAAACAAGGGTTAACAAGATTGATTTTCTAGCCTTTCTAAGTTTTAGTGATGTAAATTAATTTCTTACTAGTTTTCTAAAGTTAATAATGACATAATTTTATCATTTACTAGAGTTGATCAATTAAAAAAACTTTATTTTTTTTCTTATTATTAGTTTTATCATATTTTTGATTGGTTTTATGTTAGTTTTTTGCTTGATTTTTTGTTTTTGAACGCTTCCTGATCATCACATTCCCTTCCCTAAGTTCTTCAATTTTTGTACATATTATTTAGGATGATCCACATCATCCTATATGATATTAACATATTTTTCAAATTCTAGATCCATTACATTTAACGGCTTAAATTGATCAATTATTGGTTATCATCCTATATAATTACACCATCATACTTTATAATCCACATGGCATAGTCATTGGATGATTTGAATGCAGTCAGTTTAACCCATTATGACAAATCATCTAGTACTATTCAATTGTTTGTCATGTATGATCCCATTAGTCAATGATCATATAGGTTGACTCCTTGGGACGATCGCTCTATGTCTAATCATCTAGTATGATACCTGATCATATTGTACGATATGACTAACTTTTTATCTAATAGTTTGGCTGAATTGAATGCATTATATCATCTAGTATGATCTCATAATTGTATTGTATAATTTGGGGAATTCTATTTAAACAGCCATAATCTTTCAATTTCTTTACACTATTCCAATTCTTTAATCCTCTACTTCCCTATTGAGTTTTTCCTTCCTTGTAATGGCTGGTGGAAAGCATTCCTGAGCCCTCATAGGTAGATCCTCTAGGAGAACCATCAATCCTAGATTCTTTCAAGATGTTAATGAAGAAGCTTATCATCGCTACAAAAATGCTTAAATTAACCCATCCAAAATAGTCAACTAAGAGGTGTTAACCTTTCAAGTGCTTGAACATTTTACCCATACTACTCTTAGATTCATCCTTCAGCCTTTCCCTTCAATTCAAAATTACTTTTTGAATATTTTACAAGCTTAAGAATCAATAGTGAGGGTACTTCCCTCCAATCCTTTATTAATAGGAGGCCAGTAGAGATCACCTACCAAGACCTACATGAATTTCTCCATATTTCAACTAGTAGTAAAAAAATTCACATTCAAGCTATAAATCTTTATTTTGATTAGACCCAAGCCAAAAACGTTTTGAGAGAATCCAATGTTAACTTTCACATTTGTGTAGTTAAAGCATTAGTACAAAATACTAGGATCATCCATCATATTCTTCATAACTCCATAATTCTAAAAGATGGTGACCAGATAAATAATACCCCTATGTTGTCTCTTATAACTTATTTCATAATGGCTAAAATTGACATTAATGCTACCAACCTTCTTACTCACCACCTTAAAAATCTAATAGTCATTTGAGATCCTTGCTATAAGAGATTGCCAATTCTAGCTTTAGGACATCTCATTTCCTTTATCGTAGAGTCCAAATATAACCTTCAATATCCTGCACCATCTGATCAAATTTTACTCTTCTAATCCAATTTCTCCTTTTACATCCTTCACAGTGCTTATCATCATAACATTCATTATAGTGATCTCCTATAAGAGGAAGAGGAAGAATAATCCCAAGCACCATCTCCCATATGTCAGCGGTCCGATATTGATTAGTTTGTTTAAAGGTTTGATAAGTGGGATGCTAGATTTGACTCTTACATGGATGAGCAGAAGCAAAAGTATGAATAAAACTTAGCTCAATTTGATGCCTACGTAGCCCAATAATAGCAGTAGCATGATCAGGATATGCCCTTGTTTGGGGAGCAGTTTGTTAAGAGAGTTTCTAATTACATGTTTTACATTCTTGCAACTAGTATAATTTTGATGATTTCAAATATTATTATTTTAAGTTTTGTTATATCCTAAGACTTTTTGGAAGATTTGTTTTTGCTCTTTTGTGGACTAACATTTCAGGAAATTCGAACTCAAGACTAATGAAGACTTCAAATCAAATTCAACATAAAATAGTTTGTAAATTGAAGCTTGTATTTTTTTCTTTGAATTGAGTTTGAGAGGGAGTGATTGTAATTGTGTAAACACACAAACTTAAGGAGATCTCTAAAAAATTACACTGATCGTATGGGACAAACATAGTTCGTACGAGACAATCAAGTTAGTTATCTCCTCGGAAGAGTAATGGAACGAAAAGGAAGCGCAGAAAATTTTTTTAAGTCCTGATCGTCCAAGATGAATTTCTTATTCATCCCAGGATGAAATGTCCTCTGGAAATTTTTTGCTCAGAAGAAATCCATATTTATGCCAGGACGAAATGCTCTCTGGAAAATATTTGTGCAGTTGAACTCTAATTCATCCCAGGATGAAATGTCCTCTGGAAAATTTTCGTTCAGACAAAATCCATATTCGTGCCAGGAAGAAATGCTCTCTGGAAAATTTTCATCCAGACGAACTCCAATTCATCCCAGGATGAAATTTCCTCTGTAAAAATTTTGTCTAGACGAACTTATATTTGTCCCAGAACGAAGCGAACCGACTCTTAAAAATTTGGCGACTTCCTGTAGATTTTGGAACTGACCTATGGTATAACCGTTTGTACCAGATGAATCGTATTCGTACTAGACGATTAATGTGTACAAAGCCAGTTCGTATCAATATACATTGGGTTCATTTCCAACTGAATTAAGTGACATCGTCCGGGATGATCCCCAATCATACGGGACTATCCACTGCTGGCAGATTTGAATTTTAGCAGTTTTTGGATGATTTTTTGTGTCTTTCATATATAAAGTCCAATATAAACTACCACTTTATCTTTTTGTCTACTGATCTTCATGCCAATTGAAAGGAGAGTCAAGGAGAGAGTGAGAGAGAGTGTTTGAAGGAGAATTCTTACTACTGGAGCGTGAAGGTTTCACTTGGTACTCAAAGGTAAGAGTCTCTACTTTTGGTTTTTGATTACTTCACTCTTTTCTCTCTTCTTTCTAGATTTCTTATGAAGAAGATCTGTCAAGAAGTTCTGGTTCTCTACTGACACTTAGAAAGTGTGAACAGACAAAGGGTTCTCTGCCCACACTAGGAGAGTGTGAAAGGACAAAGGGTTCTCTGCCCATACTAGGAGAGTGTGAAAGGACGAAGGATTCTCTACCTATACCAAGAGAGTGTGAAATGAAGAACGGTTCTCTGCCAACACTGGGAAGAGTGTAAAAAGATGACGGTTCTCTATCGTACTGGGTAGTGGTGGAAGAGAGTTTTGTAAAGGTTTCTCCGCCTTGCTGTGGGTGCAAAAGGAGGGTCATTAGTGGTATTAATGCAATACTCGGAGGGTGCCATTGGGAAGTGGATGTAGGTCATGTTTGACCAAACCACTTTAAATCTTGTGTCTTTTATTTTTCTGCTGCTTTTTATTTTTGTTTTACTGTTTCTAACTTGTGGTTGAAAAATATTTTCTATAAAATTCACTAAAGTTAATTTTCTTGATTCTAAATTTTGAAGAGGGATAAAATTTTTTTAATTACCAATTCACCCCCCCCCCTCTTGGTTAGCTGCTGGGACATAAGCTTAGGTTTAACAACCTAATTCATATTGATCAAGCATCAATAAGTGGTATCAGAGCTTTGTTTCAAAATCATAAGTTTAGACTAATTTTTGATTAACATAGATGGGTACATTTGGAAACCGAAATACACGTGAGGGTTACTCTATAACTAGACCTCCATTGTTCGACAATATTCCTTTTGATTTTTGGAAAACATGCATGTCTACATTTTTACAATCACTTGATTATCGTATGTGGATCTTAGTTCAGGAAGGGTATACAAAACCAACTAGACTAGTTGATGGAGTTAGAGTTGAAACACCTTTTATGGACTGGACAATAGAAGAACATGACTTGGCACAACTAAATGCCAAATGCTTGAATAGTTTCTTTTTATGCACTTAAATTAGAAGATTACATATGGGTTTCTACTTGCAAGAGTGGAAGGACATATGGGATAGACTTTGTATACAATACGAGGGGACTAATGAGGTTAAGTAATCTAGACTTAATATCTTGTTGCATGATTATGAACTATTTCGCATGAAACCTGATGAATCCATTTCTGATATGTACACAAGATTCATACAAATAGTCACCTCTTTACATGCATTAGGTAGAGAACTAATAAATGCTGAAATGGTTAATAAGATTCTTCATTGTTTGTCTACTTCTTATGATGTTAAAATTAATGCAATTACAGAGTCTAAAGATCTAAACATTTACTCTATTGATAATCTTCTTGGTTCGCTAATTGCTTACGAGCAAGGAGTTAGCCAAAGAAAGATTGATACAGGTGAACCAAGAATGAAGAAGAATATAGCACTGAAAGTGGAGGAGTCTGAGAGTAAACACTTAGAACCTGAGGATGAAGATGATATCACATTGATGACTAGACAATTCAGAAGCTTTCTGAAGAGGAAGCAGAGGAGACGCTACTAATGGAATAGAGGTAAATTCAATAGAAATGCCAATATTTCAAATGATGTGATTTGCTATGAGTGCAGGAAACCTGGACATATTAAGACAGATTGCCCGTAATGTAATTCCACTCCTAGGAAGGAGAAGGTAGAAGAGAAACCATTTGTGAAGAAGGCCAAGAAGAAATTCCAAAGAGCTTTTTGGGCGGACTCAGCTTCGTACTCGTCAGAGACAGAAAAGGAAGAGGAAGTCACTAATCTGTGCTTAATGGCCGATAGTCTTGATCAGCCAGATCAAGAAGAGGTATGTTACTTAAGTTTTGATGAACTTTTTGAAGTTTCTGAACACATGCATGATGCATATAGGAAAGTGAAGAAAATGCATGCTAGTCTAAGTTTAAAATTTGAAGACTACAAAAGAATCATGAAATCCTTAGGAAAGAGCATGCTTTAATTGATGACAACCACATGAAATTACTTGATGAGTTTGATAACTTAAATAAAAATCATGAAAATTTAAAATCATCCTATGCAGAACTTAAAAAAGATTTTAAAAATTTTAAGGGTGAATCAGAGAGTAAGATTTATAGATCAAATTATACAAATCAAATTTTAGAAGATATGAATTCACTTTACAAATTAACGATAAAAGCTCTCGAGGATAATAGGATACCCCCTAAACTTAAAAATTTCACTAATCCTATTTTATATCCTAAATTTATGCAATCCCTAAATAGATAAATGAATAGTAGTAGACTTAGGAAACCTTTTCCAAAAGTCAAATGTAATAATTTTGGATTGATTGGAAACATAGCTCACACCTGTACTTTGAAGAAGAAAACTTATTTGGTATAGAAACCTAAGATGCATAAACCTAGACATATGATACATGCATCTCTTTATAAATTGCCAAAAAAAGAACCCAAACTTTTCTGGGTTCCCAGGTCTAACGTTTGATAATCTTGTAGGGTTTCTCTCACACAAGACCTCCTGAGAGCATATGGTACATGGACAGTGGATGTTCAAAGCATATGACTGGAGATATTGCACAATTCATATCACTGGAAGCCAGGAGTGGAAGCAAGGTTACACTTGGAGATAACACCACAAGGAAGGTGATTGGGACAGGTATGATTGGAAATCTAAAGAATTTTTATACTGAAAATGTGTTATTGGTAGAAGGCTTAAAGCCTAATTTGTTAAGTATAACCCATCTATGTGACAAAGGATATTGTGTAAAATTTTTTCCTACTAGCTGCATTTTAAGCCTAAATGGAAATGATGTTTTGAATGGTAAAAGGGTAAATAATGTTTATATGCTATATTTGAATTGCATTCAAACTCATACTGTTTTTTTTTTTAAAACTATTTCTAATGAGTCATGGCTTTGTCATAGGAGACTTTGTCATTCTAGCATGAAAAACCTTAGGAGAATTACCCAAAAGAACTTAGTGAGAGGTATACCAAAACTATACTTTACTAAGGACCACCTTTGTGATGCATGCCAATTAGAAAAGTAAGTGAAGTCCTCTTTTCAATCCAATAAGGATCTTAGAACTAGTAAACCATTGGAGATTTTATATAAGGATCTTTTTGGACCAGTTCGTACTATAAGTCTAGGAGGGAAGGTATACGAATTTGTGATTGTGGATGATTACTCAAGATTCACATGTGTTAGATTTCTATTTCATAAGAGTTAATCATTTGAGGAATTTAGAAATTTTTTGACTTGGATTCAAAGAAAACTTGGGTGTGAAATCATGACTATACAAAGTGATCATGGAGGAGAATTTGAAAATGAAAGATTTGAGAATTTTTGTAAGAAGAAAGGAATTGATCACAATTTTTCTGCATCAAGAACCCCTCAGTAGAATGTGGTAGTCGAAAGGAAAACAAAACATTAATAGAAGCGGTCCGAGCACTATTGGTAGAATACTTACTTCCTAAATACTTTTGGGCTGAGGCAGTTAGCACTGCATGTTACATTTTGAATAGGGTGAATGTGAGATCTAAATTAAATAAAATACCCTATTGAGTTGTTAAAAGGAAGAACACCTAATTTGTCTCATTTTCATGTTTTTGGTTACAAGGTGTTTATACATAACAATGGAAAATCTGCCTTAGGAAAATTTGATCCAAAATCAGATAAAGGAATTTTTGTTGGATACTGAAGTGTTGGAAAATCTTATAGAGTATTCAATAGAAGAACTTTAGTAATTGAGGAGACCACACATGTTGTATTTAATAAATCTAGAAATTTGGAAGAGACAAATATTGTAGAAGATGAGATTGAGGATAACTCTCAAAAGATTGATAAAATAAATTTGGAAGAAAATTTGGAAAAAAATATGGAAAAAAATTTGGAGATAGAAAATCCTTTGCCTAGAGATTTGAGATTTTCTAAAAACCACCCAAAGCAGTTGATAATTGGTGAACATAGTGAGGGTGTAAGGACTAGGCGTGGATTAAACAAAGAAGTCAATCATTTCGCCTTCATTTCAATTATATAACCCACTAATATTGATCAAGCTTTTTTGGATGAATTTTGGATTTTGGCCACGCAAGAAGAATTAAATCAATTTCTAAGAAATAAAGTTTGGGAATTAACTACAAGGCCAAAGGATCAAAGTATAATTGGAACTAAGTTGGTATTCGAAAATAAAATGAATGACTCAGGAGTAGTCATTAGAAATAAGGCTAGATTAGTTGCTAAGGGGTATAATCAGATTCAAGGGATTGATTTTGAGGAGAATTTTTCCCCTGTAGCTAGACTTGAAGCAATTAGGGTTTGATAGACTTTGCCTATTTTAGAGGATTTAAATTATATCAAATGGATATAATAAGTATCTTTTTAAATGGGGTAATTCAAGAAGATGTTTTTGTAGAACAACCACCAGGTTTTGAAAATTCTAAATACCTAAATCATGTTTTCAAATTGAAAAAAGAATTATATGGATTGAAACAGGCACCTAGGGCTTGGTATGAGAGGTTGAGCACCTTCCTACTTGAAAGATCATTTGAAAAAGAAAGTGTGGATACAACTCTTTTTTAAGAGATTGGGAAAGGATATACTCATTATATAAATTTATGTGGATGACATCATCTTTGGATCTTCAAATAAAAATCTTTGTGATGATTTTTCTAAAACAATGAGTAGTGAATTTGAGATGAGTCTAATGGAATATTTAAGTTACTTTCTAGGATTTAGCATTAAGAAAATTGAAGAGGGTACATTTCTTAGTCAGTCAAAGTATGTTAAGGACATCCTCAAAAAGTATGAAATGAATAATGCAAAACCTGTTAGTACACCTATGAGTTCCTCAGTTTAGTTGAATAAGGACCCTAAGGGAAAATCTATTGATCAAAAGAAATATAGAGGAATAATTGGATCTTTACTTTACTTGACAGCTAGCCGGCCCGATATCGTGTTTAGTGTTTGTTTGTGTCCTAGATTTCAATCAGATCCAAAAGGATCACATTTGAAAATAATAAAAAGGATTCTAAGATATCTGTTAGGAACTCAGAACTTAGGAATTTGGTATCCTAAGTTTAGCTCTTCATTTGAAATAATTGGTTATTCAGATTCTGACTTTGTAGGTTGTATAGTGGATAGAAAGAGCACTTCTGGAACATGTCAGTTTATTTGAAATTCTTTAGTCTCTTGGTCTAGTAGAAAAACAAAATTCAGTAGCCCTATCTACTGCAGAAGCTAAATACATTGCATTAGGAAGTTGTGTGGCACAAGTACTTTGGTTGAAACAACAGTTGATTAATTTAGGATTAACTATAGGCACTATTCTAATTTATAGTGATAACACTAGTGCTATTTATATTTTTAAAAATTATATTCAACATTCAAGAACCAAACATATAGACATAAGACATCATTTCATAAGGGATCATGTATCCAAAGAAGAAATAGAACTTACTCATGTTTCTGCTGAAAATCAACTTACAGACATTTTTACAAAACCTTTAGCCTTTGATATTTTCAGTGCATTAAGAACAAGGCTTAGAGTAATTTATTTGAATGCTTAGTTAAAAATGTTTACTGCAACATTGATAAGTGTTTTCTTGTCAATGTATTTGTGTGTTTTTATGATTCTATTTATCTTGTGTTTGTGATTTTCTGTATTTGAGTTTTTGTTTTTATGCATTTTTGTTATGTTTGTTTTTTAGTTTTTTATTGAGTGCATGTTTTAAAAATTTTAAGTGACAATCGTCCGGGATGAAATATTTTCGTATGGGACAAACTGTGTAGTGTGTCAAATTGTCGGATTTTGAACCGTTTGCGTGTTGTTTTTTCAGTTTTTAATTTTTACTTCATATGTACGATCATCCAGAACAAAATTATTTGAATGACGGGATGATTGAATGACAGTTAAATGGATAAGGTAGTTTTTAATGTTGTATTTTGTACGTACAAACCTTTGGTTCGTCCGGACGAACACATGTTGGCTCGATGGAGGGGACAGTTTCAACTGCCATTAAAACGATCATAAGTTTTGATCATCCAGGATGAACACGTGTTCGTCTGTACGATCATTTTGGTCAAAAGTCTGTATGAAAGGACGCTTCGTAAGTTATGTGATTACAAAAAGCTATTTTATTTTGGACTCATTCATTCTTCCATACAAAATTTTTTCGTTCGAGATGAATCAAATTTCGTACGGGACAAACGTAAATTTCCTCTATATGAAAAGTCATTTTTCAATAAATTGGTAGGATTTTGAACTCAATAATCATTTCTCTCACATCACTTTCAGAATCTTTCATCTTTTAGATCCTTTTCAATGGCAAGTTCAAGCAAGCGACAAAAGACTCTAGTCAAGGGACCACCTAGGAACTCTTCCGATAACTTTCTTTCCAAAGCCAATGAAGAGTCTTTTCCCAGATTCGTGTCCGCTAAGATCACCCCCTTTAGAATTCTTATATAGGATCAACTGATCTTTTAGGTAATGAACTTATTTGCTTCAACTCAGTTTGGTTTCATCATCACATTAGTTTACCTCTACAACAAAGAAACCTTTTACTATTTCCTGGCAAACATGTCTTTCAATTCCGACCATTCTATAATCCGTTCCTATATCTTTAAGAAAAAAGTTGAAATCACTATGACTGACCTAGGAATCTTTTTAAACTTAAGAACTGAGGGAACTAGAGCACATACCTTGACCACCACTTCTGAATATGAATGGTCTGAAATTAATATAGTGATTAGAGGAATCGTTTTAATGAGTATATGCCTAAAGTATCTAGTCTCGTTCGTAATGCTCATATCATCCAGCATATTATTAGAACTTCTATAATTCCTAAAGCTGGTGATAAAATCAACATTACTCCTCTTCTTTCTATGGTAACCTACTTGATTATGACTAAATAACCTATAGATGAAGCCCAACTAATCCTTGACTATCTTTATGGACTCTCTGAAATTGGTCATGTTGAACATAAAAGAAAGAAGAACATTGCCTTAGGACATCTATTTTCCTACATTCTGGACAAGAAATATAATTTGGTTCATCCTGATCAAGATTTTGAAGAACCGCTCTACTACAATGACGGATCACTTAGAGAAATCTTCAATAAAGATGAACCAAGTAAAATGCATGTCGTTAGTGATACTGAGGAAGAACATGAAGCTGCACTTGCACCTGCTAATAAACCAAGTTATCAGGATTTGGTTCAAAGATTTGACCGTTTAGAGACTCACTTTGATCAAAGGTTTGATCAAATTGAAGCTTATATGTAGCAGCAGGATATACAGTACACTCAAGAAATGGGATTTATGCGAGAACAGATAAATGATATAAATTCCAATATGCTTATGATGAGTAGCTATTTCAACTTCTTCGGTGCTGCACCTCGTCCTCCTCCTCCAAATTAGGGTCCATCAGAATGATTTCATACTTGATTATGTGTTTTCTTTAGTTATTGTGTTAGTTTTGTGATTTAGGAAAATGTGATATATTTTCTTTTTATTAGATGTTTTTGTTTTTGAATCTTATGTCGTATTGATATCATTTGCTGAGATTGTAATATCCTTTATTTTGATATCAATATAAGTTATCTTGTTTTTTATTTAATCTTGTTTTTGAAATGTGTGTTAGCCCATATGATAATCGTTATAATTTTTTATCTTAAGAGTGCTATACTTTGAAATGCAAGTTAAAATTAAATTTATTAGAAAATCTAATTTTTCTAAATTTAAGTGTTGCTTATAACTTGATGTAATTAAGATTGTCAATTTCATGTCTCTTATTTAGACTACATTAATGTCTAATATTATTATTGCAATTGTGATGTTTTCTTATTTTGTATTTCACTTATCAATAAATATTTATGCACTTAGAAAAAATTAAAATTTTTTATTATTAATTTTGGAAAGAATACGATTACTCTTGAAAAATATACAAATGTACAAAAAATTATAAGGAATGCGCAAAGGTTCACAATTTGAAAAAGAGGCATAAAATAAGCCGACAAGTGAAAAGATGCATAAAAATATGCCACAAATTTGAAAAATATGTGCAAATCGACACATGTGGTAGTTAAATCTTTCCATAATATTTTAATCTCTTAATTCAAATTGATCTTCGGTACATTTATATTCCATATTGAAATTTGAAATATACAATTTTTCTATTCATCCTTTTTGCAATGATTTTCTCTATCTTAAGTGTCTAAATCGACTCATATTTTTGATATATACTTTTTATTATCAATGTTATATCTCTTCTCAAATTCTATGAATTACTATGATTTGCCTAATGTTTTGATTTTATTTGCAAAATTTATTTCAATCACTCTTAAGGATCAATTATTAAAGGATTATCATATGACTGCTTACATTTTTGGTCTTTTTCATCTTCTCTTTTTATTATTGTAAAAAAGGGTGAGAAAATATTATTTGTTCGTATTTTTTTGTAACTCGTATCTTTTTGTATCCTTGTTCGTATCATATTTCTATTTTGTAGTATTGTTTTTGTTGCATTTTAAAATTTAAAAATAAAAAAAAGGAGAGATAAAACTGTGTGCAAAGCCTCCTTATTTTCAAATGTTCATCAATTCAGGGGGAGTTTAGGAGATTCTTAAAATTTGAAAATTATACAAATAATAATTATTTTGCCATCATAAAAAAGGGGGAGATTATTAAGAGAGTTGCTAATTGCATGTTTTACATTCTTCCAACTTGTATAGTTTTTAAGATTTTAAATATTATTTTTTTTAAGTTTTGATATCTCCTAACACTTTTTGGAAGATTTGTTTTTGCTCTTGTGTGGACTATTATTTCAGGAAATTTGAACTCCAGACTAAATAAGACTTCAAATCAAATTCAGTCTAAGATAGTTTGTAAATTTAATCTTGTATTTTTTTTTAATTGAGTTTGAGAGGGAGTGATTGTAATTATGTAAACACTTTTTGAAAAAATTTTCTAAGTCCTGATCGTCCAGGATGAATTTCCTACTCATCCCAGGATGAAATGCCCTCTAGAAAGTTTTTGTTCAGACAAAATTCATATTCATGCCAGGACGAAATGCTCTCTGGAAAATTTTCATTCAGACGAACTCCAATTCATCCCAGGATGAAATGTCCTCTAGAAAATTTTCGTTCTGATGAAATCCATATTCGTACCAGGACGAAATGCTCTTTGGAAAATTTTTGTCCAGATGAACTCCAAATCATCCCAGGATGAAATGTCCTCTGTAAAAATTTCATCCAGTCAAACTCATTTCGTCCCAGGACGAAGCGAACCGACTCTTAAAAATTTGGCGACTTCATGTAGATTTTGGAACAAACCTATGGTATAACCGTTCGTACCAGATGAACCTTATTCGTACGGGATGATTAATGGGTACGAAGTCAGTTCATACCAATATACATTGGGTTCATTTCCAACTGAATTAAGTAATATCGTCTGGGATGATCCACGATCGTATGGGACGATCCACTGCTGACAAACTTGAATTTTAGCAGTTTTTGGATGATTTTTTGTGTCTTTCCTATATAAAGTCAAATATAAACTGCCACTTTATCTTTTTGTACACTGATCTTCATTCCAATTGAAAGGAGAGTCAAGGAGAGAGTGTGAGAGAGTGTATGAAGGAGAATTCTTACTACTGGTGCATGAAGGTTTCACTTGGTACTCAAAGGTAAGAGTCTCTACTTTTGGTTTTTGATTACTTCACTCTTTTCTCTCTTTCTTCAAGATTTCTTGTGAAAAAAATCTGTCAAGGGATCCGGTTCTCTGCCGACACTTGGGAAGTGTGAACAGACGAAGGGTTCTCTGCCCACACTAGGAGAGTGTGAAAGGACGAAGGGTTCTCTTCCCACACTAGGAGAGTGTGAAAGGAAAAAGGGTTCTCTGCCTACACCGGGAGAGTGTGAAAGGATGAACAGTTCTCTTCCAACACTGGGAAGAGAGTAAAAAGGCGATGGTTCTCTGTCGTACCGGGTAGTGGTAGAAGAGAGTTTTGTAAAGGCTTCTCCGCCTTGCTGTGGGTGCACAAGGAGAGTCACTAGTGGTATTAGTGCAATACTCGGAGGGTGACTCCGGGGAGTAGATGGATGTCGTGTTTGACCGAACCACTATAGATCTCGTGTCTTTTATTTTTCTCCTGCTTTTTATTTTTGTTTTACTGTTTCTAACTTGTGGTTGAAAAACTTTTTCTATGAAATTCACTAAAGTTAATTTTCTTGGTTCTAAATTTTGAAGAGGGATAAAATTTTTTTAATTACCAATTCACCCCACCCTCTTGGTTAGCCGCTGGGACATAAGCTTAGGTTTAACAACCTAATTCATATTGATCAAGCATCAACACCGTTAACTTCTATTCATCATTTCTTTCAGCCACCACCACCACCTCCTCCTGATCAGGGTCGCTATGGGTTCTAGTCTATTTTTTCTTTTGTTCTTGTCTTATCATTGTGATGTACTTACTTTATTATGTTTAGTGTTCTTCTTTTTCCTCCTTTTTGTGATGTCAAAAGGGGAAATAGTATATTATTTATTTCTTATGTTTTTAGTAAAATTAGATCATTTTTTCCTACTTATTTCTTTCTTTTACTGATGTCTGACATTTTTTCATATAAATAAATAAAATAAAATAATAAAAAATATATATATATATATATTTTACTTCCCATACTTTTAGAATTTCATCTGCTAAGGGGGGTTTCAGAGAATGTCGAAGGGCTTTAAAATTTTTAACAACAATGTTTGTCATTATCAAAAAGGGGAAGATTGTTGCAAATATCGGCCCAAGTATTGTAATTTTGATGATAAAAAATACATTTTTTTTCTTTCTGCCACTATTATTGTGTATATATTTTGTTTGGCCTTTTTACTAACCTTTCAGTTCCATAAGTTAACTTACAATACAAATTAGCTCAAGATCGTGTAGACTAGGGTTGAGTCTATTTGTAATTTCAATTTTAATGTTTTTTTTTACCTTTCTTGAGTAAAGTCATATATCTTATTGACCCCAATCTAATTAACCTTATACACACACTCAGAAAGGAGTTGGTTGGTGAGTTAGACACTATAGGAAAGTAGCTCATTTCTGACAGAATTTCCAGCGGAAATAAATTCATCGCAAATTCCGGCGGATTTCTGACGGATTTTTATCAACGAATTTCCGACATAATTTTTGATTGATTTGCCGACGGATTTTTTTTTATGGATTTTTCGGCGGATTTCCAACGGAAATTAAAATATAAAATATTTTTTAATTTAAAATATAACTTAAATTATTGAATTAATTAAGTTAATTAATTTTTAATTTTTAATTTTTTTTGTTTCTGCCGGTATCAATTAAGTTACTTATTGAATTTTTAATTTTAATTTTTACTTTTTAATTTTTAAGTTAATTATTGAATTAATTAAGTTAATATTTTTTATTTATGCCGGTAACAATTTTAAGTTAATTAATTAAGTTTATTATTTTAAAATTAAATATTTTTTTATTTTAAGCTAATTAATTTTTAATTTTTTTGTTAAATTCAATTAATAATTATTAATAATTAAAAGGCAATAGGTTAAATAAAAAAAAAGTAACTTACTTAACAAATTTTGGTTTCATGAGTAGTTGGTAGGAGCCTTGAAGTCTTGTAGAGGAGGGCGAGGTTCGAATACCGCTGAGCCCCTGGGCAGTTCTGCGCGGTGAGGCAGGTCGGGGCGGGTTGGGCCTGCTTGCAGTCGGTCAGGTCGGGTTGGGTCGCGTCCGTCCACCACATATGCTGGCGGGCTGGTGGAGCACGAATTGAGGAGCAGCTGTTGTGTGTGTAAATGATTTTTTTTCTTTGCATAAAATTTCCGACGCATTAAAATTTCGACGGAAATATTTTTCAAGCTGAAATTTTGTCAGAAATGCGCCGAAAATATTTCCGGCGCATTATTTTTTGCCGGAAGTCTTTTTACGACGCGCGTGAAACCGGCAAAAATATTTCCGCCAGAAATCCACCAGAAATGCAATTTTCTGACGGATTTTTGGCCATTTTCTGACAAAAATGGCCGCTAAAAAATGACGTTTTTCCTGTAGTGAGAGAATTTTTTTAGTTTTTAACCTAATTATTCAGGATTATTTCTATCATCCTAGACAATCAGTTAGAAATAAAAATCCCAAATTAGGGCATCCCTATTAATTAAGAGTGATTAAATTAATCATACTATGTGGCCTAGATGATATAAGATAATTGGTTCAGATTATAAAAATAGCCACTAATCATAATTTGGGCAATATTTTAATTATCAAATTGTGTAGTTATCGTACAGGATGATATACATCATTCTAGACGAAAGATGACAATCATGCCTAAATTAATCTTGTGATTAGGAGAATAATTATCATAAAATTTTATTTAATCCTGTTGTAAAGGATGGTTGGCAAAGATTATCCAGGCTGATAGAGAACATGCATGGGATAATAAGGGATCGCCACCTATTGTACTAGACAAAAACCATAGTTTTTCAACTAATTATCCAAGATGATTGAACCCTTTAGTACTAAATGACATAGAATTGCATGGGATGATAAGGCATCAACAGGTATCGTACTAGATAAAGTTCAGTAGTTTTGTACTAAATGTTTGGGATGATATTGTAATAATCCAAGATGATTAGTCTATTTCTCTTGAACTAATAGTGTAGGATAATGCAATTCATACTGGTTGAAAGGGCTATTTTGAATTAATCATACAGTATGATCTTGGGGTGTACTGGACGATCAGAAGCATAATATTGAAAATTATGGCTTTTCTTGGAGACTCTCTATTTAAGCTCTCAATTTATCTCTTGATTAATTTTTTGTTGTTGGATTGACCCAAGAGAGAGTTTAGAGAAGGAAGAGAGGAGAGCTTTGACATAGTGAGAGAGAGAGAGAGAGAAAGAGAGATCCTTATGAGGGGGAGTTTTGAGGGTTTCACAAAGGTTGCTCCAAGCAAGGTTTCCACCATCTTCTTCAAGCTTCATCGATAGTTCCTTGGTAACTCTTGGGAGACTCTCATCGACATTAGGTCCAAGGTTCTCTGCCGACTCTAGGAGGGTGTAAAAGGATTCAAGGTTTTCTACCTACTCCATGAAGTAGTAAAAGGATTTCCAGGTTCTCTGCCTACTCTAAAAGGGAGTATAAGTGTTCAAGGTACTCTGCCTCACCGGGTCGGAGGAATGATTTTGTTAGGGCTTCTTTATCTTGCTGTGATGGTAAAAGGAGAGACACTACTTTTAGTGGAATACTTGAAAAAGAGGTTTTCGAAGAGTGGATGTAGGTCAAGTTGACCAAACCACTATAATTATATTGTGTTCTTTCTATTAACATTTTTGTATTTAATTTTTACATTATTCTATGATTTATTCTGTGGTTCAAATCTAAGATTTTTGTTATTGTGAAATTACTTTTACTTTAGAATAAATTACTTTTTTAAAATATTCAAAAACATTTCAAAAAGATTTTCTTTTTTCCTTAAGACATTTTTTAAATGGCAAATTCACCTCCCCTCTTAGTTAGCCTCGGACTAGTTCGTAAAGGTTTGTAACCCTCATGAACTTTCATTCTTAGCATCTTATTAAGATTCCAGTATATAGGTTTATATTTTAAATCTATAATTTGGATTTAAATTTTAGGTTTAAACTTAAATTTTTGGATTTTTAGATGAATAGAATATAAGGAATATGCAGAGACTAAAGGTTATATATAATCTAAGTTAGTGAGAGATTGTTTGGGATTTTGAAAGGAAATTCTGTTGGTTTTTCAAATTCTGTGGGTCTACCTTTTTCACGGCTATTTTGGACGGCGTTCTTCAGCCATCTCTTTGGTGGAAACTGGAGGTGCCGATGGAAGGGAAACATCTAACAACCATTGAAGCTTGGGTGAACTACTGTAAAGGGCTTAATGTTCCTGTGTGATCTTCTTATGAATTCTTCAATGGAGGTTCAAGAGCTTTATCTCTTCTCAATGGTCAAAATACAGGTTTTAAGGAAAAACGTTTGGTAATCATTGAAGGTGGTATGTTGAATAATAAGATTGCTCCGACAGTTTTCGGTAATGAAAAGATGTAATCAAGGAGAACGAGTTAATTAGTCCAAAGGCTTTTAAAATAAATTTTGGAGTTAAAAGTGTAGTTGAAAATTTTAATTTGGAAGCCTCGTCTTCAGTTGAATAAGTGTTTTAATTCTATTTCTCTACCTTCTTCTTTGATTCCAAGTGATAGAATTGTTCCGTCTCTGACGAAAGCCATCAATCTTAAGGTGAACAAGGTTAATGAGGTATTGCTGCAACTGAAGGCTTGAGAAGGCATTATTGTTGAATTAGAAAAGAATATTTCTAATATTATGAATGATATCCATTCCGGCTAATGGGGATTGTGTTGAGGTTCAATCAGGTTGGACTAAAAAGCCAAATATTAGAGTTCATAACCTGGAGTTGGGATCTTATTTATTGGAAGATGGGAAAGTTGTTTTGCTGCATGCTGAAAAGGAATATGAGAATGCAAAAAAAATGGATAAGGTTCTTATTGTAAGGGTGTTTGGAGATAACATCCCGTTTCAATTAGTGTGTTTGGAATTAAGAGGGCAATGGAATCGATTTGGGAATTTCCACATAACCGAATTGGGCCTTGGATGGGTGTTGTGTTCATTTGAAGAATCAAATGTTTTTGGAGTCCATTTTGATAGGTGGATCGTGGTATGTCAAAGGACACGTAGTGGGTTTGGACAAATGGTCAACATCATTCAATCCCACTTCTCTACGTGGAATTTCAGCTCCTTTGTGGATTAGATTGCCAAACTTTTCCTTACGAGGTTGGGATGAGATTAACACATGTAGGATAGCTTCTCAAGTTTGTAAACCATACCTGCTAGATGGGAATATGTTTCAATGGAGTAGAAGAGAATTCGCAAGTGTATGTGTTCGAATTCCTTTGGATGTGAAACTACCTTTCGGTATTTGGGTTGAAGGATTGGAAGGAAGGTTTTTTCAAAGAATTGAGTATGAAGGTATTTCTAAATTGTGGTAAAATTGTCTATATCAAAGCTGATTGTAAAGAAGCAAAAGTGGAGAAGGTTAATGTTCAAGAGAATTCTGAAGTTGCCAGAAATATAGAATCACTAGTAAATCCTGTTGTAGCTGATAGTATAAATCATGTTGATGGAGAGTCTGCTTATGGAACTTGGATTCAGATCAAATATGGTAAGAAGAAACCAAAGAGCTTTGTGCAAATAGAAATTTCACTAATAGGTCTTCAGTGGCCGTTAAAAAGGTTGATGTTCCCATGCAAAACCATAATTCTCTGAAGAAAGGTAATGCTAAAATAATTGGAGGACTAAAGGCAACCCCGATGGAGCTGGGTCTCTAATTTGGAAGATCGGGAAGAGCTGAATGAAGTCAAGGCTGCTGCTATAAATTCATCTAAGATTTTGGAAGTGGAAGCTCAAGGTTGGAAGGTAACTTCTTCTGAACCAGCTCTTATTGTGCTTAATAAATTTAATGTTCTATCTAATTTTGGATGGGACAATTACAACTGAGAATGTAGAGGGGCATGTGAATGATTGTGTTAAAGAAGGGGAGTTTGTTATTGGTGATAATGAAATTGTGGATGATTTTGGTTTAAAAGGTGGTGTGGAGCTTAAGACGGGGTTAGAAACATTCAAGGTGAGCTCTTCTCTAGATAGCATTATGGCTGATAACTCTTCTTCAAGAAAGAAAGTTAAACTTCTTAAAGAACTAAAATCTATTGGCTAGGGTAATATTATTACTTATAATAGAAAGATTGATAGTGGTAAATGTAAGAGGAGTGGGGGTCCTTCCCCCTTATTTAATCATTGACTTCTTTTGCTTTCTGGAATTATAGAAGGGCTAAGAAGAGGGAGGCTTCTCTATATCTCAAGGATTTTATAATAGACAATGATGTGTTTTTTGTTGGTCTTGTTGAAACAAAAATTAATTCTATGGAAAATCATCAGATTCTAAATTTTTTGGGAAATAATTGGGATTCTTTTATGATTCCTTCTAATGGTCTTTCTGGAGGTATAATGGTTTTATGAAGGAAGGATTTGGCTTCTTTCTCTATGATTGAAGTTTCTTCTCAAGTGATTATTGAGAACTTGGATGTCATGAATAAGGTTTGCTCGATGGTATCTATTGTATATGGGAGTAGGAATTCTCTTGATTAGAAATCTTTGTGGGATTGCTTGGAGAGACATTTCTCCAATTCTAGGCCTTCGGTGATTGGTGGAGACTTTAATTGTGTGTTGTCTCAAGAGGAGAAAAGAGGAGGGAAGAAATTCATTTTATCTCAAGGATCTAAAGATATGAAGATATTCATGAATAATAATGAATTTCATGAGGTTGGGTTTATTGGACCTAAATTCACTTGGTGCAATAACAAATCTGGAGGGGCACACATTTTGGAAAGATTTGATAGATGTCTCACAAATTCTATAGCTATGAATTCTATTCATCTAGCTATTATGAAACATTTATCTCGAATAGCCTCGAATCATTGTCCCATTATTTTGGAAGTTTTCAAACCGGTGGTGTTCCATAATAGAGGTATTCATTTTAAAGATGTTTGGACATCTTATCATGGGGTTACTGTGATTATGCAGAAATCTTGGAAGAAGTCCAATGGTAATGATCCAGCTACCTCACTAAATTTAAAGTTTAAAACAACTTTAAGAGCTTTGTTTTATTGGAGTAAAGCAAAGTTTAAAAGTCTTAAATTGTTGAGAGATTATTTGAAGAGGGAAATTTTTTAGCTTCATATAGAGGAGGCAGAAGGTTCTCTTTTTTAAGAGAAGTTACGGTTACTTAGATAAAAAATTAATGAGCTTAAGCTCAACATTCGGTGGAAACAAAGAGCAAAAGCTAAATGGATGGAAGAGGGAGACTCAAATTCCTCTTTTTTCATACATATTTGAATGCAAGAAGAAACTCAAATTGGATAAATCACATCAAGGATGATAGAGGCATGGTGAAGGATGATTAATCTGAGGTGCAAAAAATTTTTACAATTTTTTTTAAATCAAATGGAGGCATAGAAATTGTGTGCTTGATAGCTGGCCGACACCTTCTTCTGTCATTGATGAAAGTGATCATAAAAGGTTGGATGTTGGATTTACTTGAGAGAAACTTTAAACAGTTGAGGAAAATGTGTTGCGGATCTGTTTTCATGGTTTATGAATTTGATGATAGCAAAAGCTCTTATTTCTCTACGACAGCCTTATTTACTAACATTTCAGGTCCACACGATCAGACTGCAATTTGGAACCAGCTCTTAATTAGGTAGACTAGGTCTGAGTCAATTTGTACACTTTTTCCTTTCTCGAGTCTATTGTATTTGGTGTGGCTCCTGATGTTTTGTAACTTGGAAGATTTTCTGTTGCTCCCTAAAGATTTCTATTTTTGGTAACATCGTCCGGGATGATATTTATATCGTCCAGGATGATCAGTTCAAAAGAAGAAACCCTAATTAGGGCATCCTAATTAAAGAAGCCGTCATTATGCAAAACACATCGTCCTAGATGATTTTGTATCGGCCAGGATGATAGGCTCAATTCAGAAAGAATCTGCCGCCAAATCTAGTTAGAAATAACCTATTTTTGGACATCGTCCAGGTGGATTGTCCAGGACTATAAAATATCGTCCAAGATGATCCAGGTCAATTTTTTCAATTTTTCTCTGGAATTTAAAGAAAGTAATTATGACTTGATTTCATGATCAAATCGGCCTAGACGACCGCCAAATCGTCCTGGCCGATGTGCTGGACAATTGGACACCAGATAGCTATTTTTCAGGGCGATGTTCAGGACGATATTCCATGATTTGTTCTAATCATCCAGGACGATATATTATCATCCTGGACGATATGAACAAATTTCTTATGATCATCTCAAATCGTCCCGATTGATTGGGCTTAAATTGTAATGATCGTACAGGATGATATTCCTATCATCCTGGACGATAATGTCGACAACTTACATTAATGAGCTCATTTTGAGAGCTTCTATTTAAGCTATGATAAGGCACTTTGTAAGTGTCTTTGGCAGCCATTATAGCTTTATTCTTGTGGTAGAAACTTGAAGAGAGAGCTTGAAAGGGAGTGAGGAATGGTTGGAGTTTGTAGAGGGAGAAGATCCTGTGAGGGGGGACTCAAGGGAGTGTGGAGGGGGATTCACATGATTGCTCCGGCAAGCTCGCACCTGAATACCACCGGATTCAAGGTTTGTCTCGAGGGAAGTTCACCAAAGAAGAAGATCTCTTTGGTGTCAAAGGACCCGGCGACTCTGCCGCACCGGGGAAGGTGGAAGTGATTTTGTAAGGGCTTCTCCGCCTAGCTGCGGTGGATAAACAAGAGACACTTATTTTAGTGCAATACTTGGAGGGTGCCTCCAAGGTGTGGACGTAGGTCAAGATTTGACCGAACCACCATAAATCCGGTGTGTTCTTTCTTATTATTTGCTTATGCATTTAATTTCAGCATTGGTTTTCTTTGTGGTGATTTTGGTTTGAGTTTTATCTTTGGTTTTAAAGTTATCCAAATCACCTCTCTCTTTGTTAGCCTTGAGCCAGTTCATAAGGGCTTAACATCCCTAACAAACTTTCAAGTGTCATCTGAGCACTTTCAAGTGATATCAGAGAAGGATTCATAAAATAAGTTTTTAAAAGCTTTTAAATTTTTGATCCATGGCTAATCGTAATGTTGCGGAAGGTTATTCAATCACCAGACCTCCTTTATTTGAAAATATGTCATTTAATTTTTGGAAAACTCGCATGACTACTTTCTTGTAATCGAATGATTTTCACATGTGGCATATGATTTTAACTGATTATTCATCACCGTCACGTATTATTAATGGAGTTAAAACTGATATTCCTTTTAATCAATGGAATAAGGAAGAACAACTGAATGCTCAACTGAATGCAAAATCTTTAAATTGCTTTTTCTGTGCTTTAAATTCTGAAGATTTCATGTTAATATCCACTTGCACTACTGGTAAGGAAGTTTGGGATAAACTACACACCATATACGAAGGTACTAGTAAAATCAAGCAATCCAAGTTGAATATGTTAATGTATGATTTTGAACTGTTTTCCATGAAACATTTTGAAATGATCTTAGACATGTATACCAGGTTCATTCAAATTGTAACATCATTGCAAGCCTTAGGAAAAGAATTTTTAAATTTTGAAAAAGTTAACAAAATTCTTTGTTGTCTACTTGAAAAATTTGATGCCAAAGTTGTTGCTATTTTTGAATCAAAAGATTTGAATGATTATTCTATTGATAATTTGATTGGCTCACTCATTGCCTACGAGCAAAGTTTGGGTCAAAGACTTTTGGATGCAGGTGAAATGATTGTTCTAAAAGTTAAAGATACAGAAAGAGATAGCTTAGTTGGTGATGAATGCAATGACTTATCAAGCAAATCACAAAGCTCACCAAAGCATAAAAAAAAATTGAAGAAAGGTAAAAATTGTAAGGATGTTCATATTCCTTCTAACGTTATTTGCTTTCGAAGTAGGAAGCCTGGACATATGAAAAATCAGTGCCCTAATTTAAAAATTTTTCCTACGAAAGAAAAGGACAAGGTGAAGCAAAATTTAAACTGTGGAAATAATGAAAGGCAAAAAATCTCATGGGCAGATCTGGTTTCTGAAGCATCGGACCAGGAGAGAAATAATGGTTAAAAGCCTTTCGTATTTTTTTGTTGTGTTTTTATTTTTATGTTTTTCATTTTTTGTTTTTGTTTTGTTTATTCTTTGAAATTTTACTTTTTATGAAAGTTTTTTTTCTGATCAACACGCACATTCACTTTTCTAAAAATGAAAAATCTACTTCCTGTTTTTTCTTGAAATCTTTGGTAAGTTGTGTTTGACTTCTCTAAAACAGTCAAAGGAAGGAAACTCATGTTTTTTACTCTCAATCTCTATTTCCTAAAAAAAGGTTATTCTACTTTTGAATTAAAATCTTTTTCATCTTTTAAATTAGTCTTTGGAACTAAATTTTTTATATCCCTACATTTTATTTATCGCATAAGGATCTTTTGCAAGTTGTTGAATATAACTCATAATTTTCTTAATCAAGAGTTCGCTTTATCAATAAGATGAGTTTACTTTTATTTTTAAGACTCCAGAAAGGTAGCATATTAAATAAAAAAAATTAGCCAATGATGCCAAAAATAAGATGCGTAATGACGCCAAATTGAAAAATATACACAAAAGTGTATCAAAAATCAAAAGATGCACAGTGCGCCAACCAATTGTCAAGAGGTATAAAATGAGCCCACAAAGTTTAATGCATACCATTCTTGTACTTCTTAAAAGCTTAAGAAAATCCTTAATACTTTCGATACTTGAGTTTGAAAATTTTGATTCTTTATTCAATAATTCATGCATTAATCTTCTATAAGATATATTTTATGAAATGAGTTTTGAAAAATTTTTGTTTCTTTCTCTAATTTGTCTTATGATTTAGATATTGAATTAAAAAGTTTTTTAGCCTTTTTAAAGAACTTGAGTTTGGATTATCAAATTCTGAATTTCAAATCTTTTCTGGGCTATACGTTGTCAATCCAATTCTACTAAGTTTTTGATTAAAACCAAGAGGTAACTTTCTCATTTTAAGAATATTTTTTTTTACTAGATCAGGGAACGTTTTAATCTTTTTTTAGTTTTGTTTTTTTGTTTCTGCCTCCTCTCTTTTTATAATGTCAAAGGGGGAGAACGTACTGTTGAATTTGTATCTTTTTTCTTTTCAAAATTTTTAAAACAACAAAAATATTTTTATCTCCCCTATTTTTTAAAGTGTTATTCTAGTGAGGGGGAGATTAGGAGAAAATTTTCCTTTTTGCAAATTTAAATAGAATTGTTTGTCATCATCAAAAAGGGGGAGATTGTTGTGGATCTATTTTCATGGTTTATGATTTTGATGATAGTAAACACTCTTATTTCTCTATGACGGCCTTATTTTCTAACATTTCAGGTCCACACAATCAGACTGCAATTTGGAACCAGCTCAAGATTGGGTAGACTAGGTCTGAGTCAGTTTGTATACCTTTTCCTTTCTTGAGTCTATTGTATTTGGTGTGGCTCCTGATGTTTTATAACTTGGAAGATTTTCTGTTGCTCCTTAAAGATTTCTATTTTTTGTAACATTGTCCTTGATGATATTTATATCGTCCAAGATGATTAGTTCAAAAGCAGAAACCCTAATTAGGGCATCCTCATTAAAGCAGCTGTCATTATGCAAAACACATCATCCTAGATGATTTTGTATTGGCAAGGACGATAGGCTCAATTCAGAAAGAATCTGCCGCCAAATCTAGTTAGAAATAATCTATTTTTGGACATCGTCTAGGTGTATCGTCCAGGACTATAAAATATCATACAGGACGATCCAGGTCAATTTTTCCAATTTTTCTCTGGAATTTAAGGAAAGTAATTATGACTTGATTTCACGATCAAATTGGCCTGGACGATCGCCAAATCATCCTGGCCAATGTGCTGGACGATTGGACACTGGATAGCTATTTTTCTGGGCGATGTTCAGGACGATATTCCATGATTTGTACTGATCATCCGGACGATATATTATCATCCTAGATGATATGAACAAACTTCTTGTGATCGTCTAAAATCGTCCCGACTGATTGGGCTTAAATTGTACTGATCATACAGGACGATATGCCTATCATCCTGGACGATAATGTCGGCAACTTGCATTAATGAGATTATTTTGAGAACCTTTATTTAAGCTATGATAAGGCACTTTGTAAGTGTCTTTGGCAGCCATTGTAGCTTTGTTCTTATGGGGGAAACTTGAAGAGAGAGCTTGAAAGGGAGTGAGGAAAGGGTGGAGTTTGTAGAGGGAGAAGATCCTGTGAGGGGGACTCAAGGGAGTGTTGAGGGGGATCCACACGGTTGCTCCGGCAAGCTCGAACCTAAATACAGTTAGATTCAAGGCTTGTCTCGAGGGAAGTTCACCAAAGAAGAAGATCTCTTTGGTGTCAAAGGACCCGGCGACTCCACCGCACTGGGGAAGGTGGAAGTGATTTTGTAAGGGCTTCTCCGCCTAGCTGTGGGGGCTAAAGGAGAAACACTTGTTTTAGTGAAATACTTGGAGGGTGCCTCTAAGGAGTGGACGTAGGTAAAGATTTGACCGAACCACTATAAATCCGGTGTGTTCTTTCTTATTATTTGCTTCCGCATTTAATTTTCGCATTTGGTTTTCTTTGTGGTGATTTTGGTTTGAGTTTTATCTTTGATTTTAAAGTTATCCAATTCACCTCTCTCTTTTTTAGCCTTAGGCCAGTTCATAAGGGCTTAATATCCCTAACAAACTTTCAAGTGTCATCTGAGCACTTTCAAAATGTGGGGAAGAATATCTCACCTAGTTTGGATGGGATAACATTTTCATTTATCAAAGGATTTTGGCAAATAATTCAACAAGATGTTTGGCGTGCCATTAATCTGTTTTTCACAATAGGATCTATGCATCATTCATGGAAGGAAACTTTAATTGTTTTAATACCAAAGATTCAAAATCCTATGGTTCCCTCTAACTTCAATCCTATTAATCTTTGCATGAATATTTATAAATTAGTTGCAAAAATGTTGTCCAACAAAATGGAGACGGTGATTCACAAAGTAATCTCAATTGATCAAGCTGCTTTCATAAGAGGCCGTTCTTTGTTGGAGCATGTGTTATTGACTCAAGAAGTATTCAATAAATTCTGGTATTTGAAAGCAAAGAAATAACTTTTGGCTATTAAAATTGACATGGAGCAGGCATACGACCTTAGGATGGCAGGCTCTAAGGCAAGTTCTTTATCACTTTAACTTTCCTAGAAAATTTTTGGAGTTATTATTGTAATGTGTCATGGACCTAAAATTTTGCTTTTTGATCAATGGGAAAAATTCTGATTGGATTGAAGTCAAGAGTGGATTTATACAAGGATGTCTACTATCCCCTTATCTTTTTATTTTGTGTTCTCAAATTTTATATGATGCTTTTCACCATAGTAGAGTTAGTATGGGGATTTAAATTGCTCCTAATGTTCCTAGAATATCTCATTTGCTTTATGCTGATGATATTATAATATTCTCCGAAGCCAACTTTGAGAAAGTAAAAAAGGTGAAGAATATTTTAACTAAATATTGTAAGTGGTCGGTGTTGAGTCTAGTGAATAGGTTGTTAAACCTAAGTTAATGTCCCACGGCTATCAAGAGGGAGGTGAATTGGTAGTTAAAAATTATCCCTCTTTTGGATGAGTTGAACAGAAAATAACTTTAGTGGATTTTTATAAAAAAGTTTTTCAACCACAACTTTTTAAATAGTAAAATACGGAAAATAAAAAAAATAGTAAAAATAAACGACACAAGATTTATAGTGATTCGATCTAAATCAGACCTACATCCACTCCCTAGAGGCACCCTCTGAGTATTGCACTAATACCAATAGTGTCTCTCCTTTTACACCCACAGCAAGGCAGAGAAGCCTTTACAAACACTCTTACCACCATTACCCGGTGCGATAGAGAACTGTCATCATTTTACTCTATCCCTAGTGTTGGAAGAGAACACTTCATCCTTTCACACTCTCCTAGTGTGGGCAGAGAACCCTTCATCCTTTCACACTCTCCTAGTGTGGGCAGAGAACCCTTCGTCCTTTCACACTCTCCTAGTATGAGCAGAGAACCCTTCATCCTCTCACACTCTCCTAGTGTGGGCAGAGAACCCGATCTCCTTGACAGATCTCCTCACAAGAAATCTAGAAAGAAGAAAGAAAAGATTGAAGTAATCTCAAAAAACAAGTAGGAAATCTTACCTTTGAACACTAAGTAAGCCTTAATGCTCCAGTGGTAGAAATCCTTCTTTGAATGCTCTCTCTCACTCCCTCCTTAAGTCTTCTTTCAATAGGCAAGAAGATCAATGACTAGAAAGATTTGGTGGCAGTCTAATTTGGACTATATATAGAAAAGACAAGAAAAACTGCCCAAAAACTATAAATTTTCAATTCTATACGTAGTGGATCGTCCCGTACGATTGTGGATCGTCCCAGATGATTTTACTTAAAGTGTCAGAAATGATCCTAAAGTATATTGTTACGAACTATGTTTGTACACGATCATCATCCCGTACGAACTAGGTTCGTCTAGTACGAAACGGTTATTCCATAAGTCGGTTTCCAAATCCCTGCAGGACGTAACCAACTATGGTAAGTCGGTTTGGTTCGTCCTAGACGATTTTATACATAGAGTTTCATCCAGAGACGAAGGTTTAATTTCATCATGTACGATTTTAAACAGAGAGTTTTGTCCAGAGACGAATGGTAAATTTTGTCTGGACGAACAGTGCAACGTGAGAATCCAGAGGCGTTCGTCCTGGGATGAATATTTAATTCGTCCTGGATGATTAGGACTTAGAAAAATTTTCTCACTACCTGTTCGATCCATTGCTCTTCTGAGGGTTAATTGACATGATCGTCCCGTACGAACTATGTTCGTCCCGTACGATCAATTCACAAAAGTTATTCCCCCATATGTGTGTGTTGTGAATATTCACTCAATTACAATCACTCCCTCTCAATTCAAAAACATTTTTAAAGCTTTTAATTTACAAATGATTGGATGCTGAATTTGATTTGAAGTCTTCATTGTTTGGAGTTGATTTTTCTGAAATGTTAGTACACACTAGAGCAAAAATAAATCTTCCAAAAAATGTTAGGAGATATCTATACATAAACAATAATATTTGTAATCATCAAAATAATATAAGTTGCAAGAATGTAAAACATGCAAATACCAACTCTCTTAACAATCTCCCTCATTTTTATGATGACAAAATAATTATTATTTGTAGGATTTTAAATTCTAAGAATCTCCTAAAACTCCCCATGAATTGATGAATACTTAAAAAATAAGGAGGCATAAATTCAAAATTTTTATTTTTAAAAAATTTTATACAAACCAAAAAACATACAAAACATACAAATACAATAATGACAAACATAAAAGGACTATCAAAAAACAAACAAACAATTTCTCCCCCTTTTTGATAACAGCAAAAAGTGAAGAAGAAAAGAAGTCTTGAAATGTAAGCAGAAGTATGAAATTTATTTGATAATTTAATCTTGAAAGTGATTGAAATTAGGTATGCAAATAAAATTAAAATATTAGAGAAATCATAGAATTTCATATAATTTAAGAAGTGATATAACATAGATAATAAAAAGAATTTATCAAAGGCATGAGTAAATTTAGACATTAAGATAAAGAAAATCATTGCACTAAGGATGAATAAAAAAATTTATATTTCAAATTTCAATGTCAGTTATAAATGAACATAAGATCAATTTGAATTAAGAGATTAAAAGAGTTTGGAAAGAAGTAACTGCCACATGTGGTGCTTTGCGCATCTTTTTCAATTTTATGGCACATTTTTGTGCATCTTTTTTTATTTTATGGCACATTTTTGTGCATCTTTTTACTTTAGGCTTATTTTGTGCCTCTTTTTCTCATTGCAAACTTTTGCACATTCCTTTTAATTTTTGTACATTTGTACAATTTTCAAGAGTAATTTAATTCTTTCCAAAATCAATAATCTAAAATTTCAAATTTTTCTAAGTGCATAAATACTATTTGAAAAGAGAAATATAAAATAATAAAACATCTAAATTATAATAATAATATTAAAGATAATGTAGTCTAAATAAGAGATATGAAATTGAAAATTCTAATAATATCAAGTTATAAGCATCACTTAAATTTTGAATAATTAGATTTTCTAATGAAATTAATTTTAATTTACAATTTAGGTTAAAGCACTATTAAGATTAAGAAATAATGAATGTCATAAAGTCTAACACACATTTCTAAAACAATTAAACAACAAAGCATTGGAACGTATATTGATATCGAATGAAGATATTACAATTTAGTCCAATATATCAATAAAAACACATATAAAGACAAATGAAATACAACAATGTAAAAGAAAATAACAAACACATAAATTAGAAACACAACAATCATTCAGATGGACCCTGATCTGGAGGAGGAGGTGGTGCTGCACCAAAGAAGTTGAAGTAACTACTTATCATAAGCATATTAGAATTTATGTCATTTATCTGATCACGCATAAATCTCATATCTTGATTGTGCTGAATATCCTGCTGTTGCAAATGAGTTTCAATTTGATAAAACCTTTGATCAAAATGAGCCTCTAAATTGTCAAATCTTTGAACCAACTCCTGATAATTTGGTTCAGCAGCATGTGAAAGTTCAGTTTCTTCTTCTGTTTCACTCAGAACAACATGAGTTTTTCTAGGCTCTTCCTTATTGAAGATAGCTCTAAAGGATGCATCGTTATAGTAGAGTGGTTCTTCAAAATCTTATACTGGATGAATCAGATCATACTTCTTTTCCAAAATATAGGCAATCAGATGTCCTAAGGCTATGTTCTTCTTTCTTTTATGATCAACATGACCAAATTCAGAGAGATCATAAATGTAGTCAATTAGGAGTTAGGCCTCATCTATAGGTTGTCTTTGTCATTATCAAGTAGGTAACAGTAGAAAGAAGAGGAGTGATGTTGACTCTATCACCAGCTTTAGGTATAATGAAAGTTCTAAGTACGTGCTGGATGATACGGGCATCACGAACTAAAGTTACTACTTTAGGCAAATGATCCTTAACGTTTACTCCTCTAATCACTCGATTAACTTCAATCCAATTAAAATTTATGGTGGTTAAGGTGTGTGCTCTTAATCCTTCAGTACTTAAGTTTAGGAAGATACCAAGGTCAGCCTTGGTGATTTCAATTTTCTTTTTTAAAATAAAGGAACTGATGACGGAATGGTCGGAGTTGAACGACATGTTTGCCAAAAAATAATGAAAGGTTTCTCTATTGTAGAAGTGTACTAAAGTGAGGATTAAACCAAAATGAGTAGAGGCAAACAAGTGCATTACCTTAAAAGTTAATTGTTCCGGTAGGAGTAGATGGGGTAATTTTCACGGAGACAAACCTAGCATAGGATTCTTCATTGGCTTTAAAAAGGAAAATTTCAGATAAGTTTCTTGGTGGGTCAAAGACTTTTGACGCTTGCTAGAACTTGTCATTGAAAGATCTTAAGAGAAGAAAGGTTTGAAAGAGATGTTTGAAAGTGACTGTTCAGTAAAAAAATTACCGTCAATTTATGGAAAAATGATTGTTCGTACCAGACGAAATTTTCGTTCATCTCGTACGAATTTGATTCGTCCAGTACGAAAAATTTTGTATGGACGAACGAATGAGTCAAAAAAGAAATGGCTTTTCGTAAACACACAACTTACGAAGCGTCCTTTTGTACAGGCTTTTGACCAAAACGATCGTACAGACGAACACGTGTTCGTCCAGACGATCAGAAATTCAATTCATTTTAATGGAAGTTGAAAACCATCCTCCGCTATGAACCGACATGTGTAGACGAACCAAAGGTTCATACGGACGATGTTCATATTAAAAACTGTCTTATCCATTCAACTGCTTCATTCATTCTTTCCGTCGTTATAAAAATGTTTCGTCCTAGACAATTATGATGATCGTACAAACGAAGTACATTAAAACTCCTCCTAAAATGGTTCAAAATCCCACAGTTTGTCATACTACACAAATCGTCCCGTACGAAACATTTTCGTCCCGGACGATGATGACCACAAATTTATATTTTCACACTCAAAAGAAAAACAAACAAGATAATACTTAAACACAGACTTTTTAAGAAGAAAAATATCACATAAACAAACTAAAAAACACAATGAACACAAAAAAATATCAATGTTGTAGAAAACATTTTTATCTAAGCATTTAAATCAATAACTCCAAGCCTTGTTCTTAATGTACTGAAAGTATCAAAGGCTAAAGGTTTTGTAAAAATATCTGCAAGTTGATTTTAAGTTGAAACATGGGTAAGTTCAATTTCTCCCTTAGATACATGATCCCTTATGAAATGATGCCTTATGTCTATATGTTTGGTTCTTGAATATTGAATAGGATTTTTAGAAATACAAATAGCACTAGTATTATCACAATAAATTGGTATAGTGCCTATAGTTAATCCTAAATCAATCAACTGTTATTTTAACCAAAGTACTTGTGCCACATAACTTCCTAAGGCAATGTATTTAGCTTCTGCAGTAGATAGGGCCACTGAATTTTGTTTTCTACTAGACCATGAAACTAATGAATTTCCAATGAATAGACATGTTCTAGAAGTGCTTTTTCTATCCACTCTACAGCCTACAAAGTCAGAATCTGAATAACTAATAATTTCAAATGAAAAGCTAAACTTATGATACCAAATTCCTAAGTTCTGAGTTCATAACAGAAATCTTAAAATCCTTTTTACTGCTGTCAAATGTGATTCTTTTGGATCTGATTGAAATCTAGCACACAAGAAAACACTAAACATGATATCGGGTCAGCTAGTAGTCAAGTAAAGTAAAGATCCAATAATCCCTCTAAATTTCTTTTGATCAACATATTTTCCCTTAAGGTCCTTATCCAACTGAACTGAGGAACTCATTGGTGTACTAACAGGTTTAGCATTGTCCATTTCATATTTTTTGAGGATGCCCTTAACATATTTAGATTGGTTAAGAAATGTACCTTCCTCAAGTTTCTTAATGCTAAAGCCTAGAAAGTAATTTAAGTCTCCCATTAGACTCATTTCAAATTCACTACTCATTGTTTTAAAAAAATCATCACAAAGATTTTTATTTGAAGAACCAAAAATGATATCATCCACATCAATTTGAACAATGAGTATATCATTTCCAAATTTTTTCAAAAAGAGAGTTGTATCCACACTTTCTTTTTCAAAAGATCTTTCAAGTAGGAAGGTGCTCAACCTCTCATACCAAGCCCTAGGTGCCTATTTTAATCCATATAATGCCTTTTTCAATTTGAAAACATGATTTGGGTATTTTGAATTTTTAAAACCTGGTGGTTGTTCTACAAAAACATCTTCTTCAATTACCCCATTTAAGAAGTCACTTTTCACATCCATTTGATATAATTTGATTCCCTTAAAACAGACAAAGGCTAGCAAAACCCTAATTTCTTCAAGTCTAGCTACAAGGGCAAAAGTTTATTCAAAATCAATCCCTTCAATCTGATTATTCATCTTAGCAACTAATCTAGCCTTATTTCTAATGATTACTCTTGAGTCATTCATTTTATTTTTGAATACCCACTTAGTTCCAACAACACTTTGATCTTTTGGCCTTGAAGTTAATTCCCAAACTTTATTTCTTACAAATTAATTCAACTCTTCTTGCATGGCCAATATCTAAAATTTATCAGAAAGTGCTTGATCAATATTAGTGGATTCTATAGTAGAAATAAAGGCTGAATGATTGACTTCCTTATTTAATCCATACCTAGTTCTAACACCCTCACTAGGTTCACCTATAATCAATTCCCTTGGGTAGTTTTTAAAAAATCTCAAATCTCTAGGCAAAGGGTTTTCTCTCTCCAAATTCTCTTCAACATTTTCTTCCAAGTTTATTCTATCAATCTTTTGGGACTTATCCTCAATCTCATCTTAAATAATATTTAGCTCTTCCAAATTTCTAGATTCATCAAATACAACATGTGTGGTCTCTTCAATTACCAAAGTTCTTTTATTGAATACCCTATAAGATTTTCCAACACTTGAGTATCCAACAAAAATTCCTTTATCTGATTTTGGATCAAATTTTCTTAAGACAGATTTTCCATTATTATGAATGAACACCTTGCAACCAAAAATATGCAAATGAGATAAATTAGGTGTTCTACCTTTTAGCAACTCGTAGGGTATTTTATTTAATTTAGATCTTACATTCACCCTATTCAGAACATAACATGCAGTGCTAACCGCCTCAGCCCAAAAATATCTAGGAAGTGAGTATTCTGCCAACATTGCTCGGGCGGCTTCTATTAATGTTCTGTTTTTCCTTTTGACTACCCCATTTTACTGAGGGGTTTTAGGTGCAGAAAAGTTGTGATCAATTCATTTCTCTTTACAAAAGTTTTTAAATCTCTCATTTTCAAATTCTCATCCATGATCACTTTGTATAGAAATAATTTCACACCCTAATTTTCTTTGAATCCAAGTCAAAAAATTTCTAAATTCCTTAAATGATTAACTCTTATAAAATAGAAATCTAACTCAAGTGAATCTTGAGTAATCATCCACAATAAAAAATTCGTATACCTTCCCTCCTAGACTCATAGTTCCAACTAGTCTAAAAAGATTCATGTATAAAATTTCCAATAGTTTACTAATCCTAAGATCCTTATTGGACTGAAAAGAGGACTTCAACTGCTTTCCTAATTGACATGCATCATAAAGGTGGTCCTTAGTAAAGTCTAGTTTCGTATACCTCTTACTAAATTCTTTTGGGTAATCCTCCTAAGATTTTTCATGCTAGAATGACAAAGTCTTCTATGCCAAAGCCATGACTCATCAGAAATAGTTTTCAAACAAAAAGCAGGAGTCTGAATGCAATTTAAATCTAGCATATAAACATTGTTTACCCTTTTACCGTTTAAAACATCTTTACCATTTAGGCTTAATATGCAGCTAGTAGGAAAAAATTTTACACTATAACCCTTATCACATAGCTGACTTATACTTTAAGCCTTCAACCAATAACACAATATCTATAAAAAAGTTTTTAAGATTTCCAATCATACCTGATCCAACCACCTTCTTTGTGGTATTATCTCCAAGTGTAACCTTGCCTCCACTCCTAGCTTCCAGCCTTATGAATTGAGCAGTATCTCCAGTCATATGCTTTAAACATCCGGTGTCCAGGTACCATATGCTCTCACGAGGTCTTGTGTAAGAGCGACTCTCTTCTTGATCTTACTGATCAAGACTATCTACGATCAAGCAAAGATTAGTGACTTCTTCTTCCTTTTCAGTATCTGATGAATCTGAAGCTGAGTTCGCCCAGAAAGCTCTTTGAAACTTTTTCTTCCCCTTCTTTACAATTGGTTTCTCCTCTACCTTCTCCTTGCCAGGAGTGGCTTTGAGTTTTGGGCAATCAGTTTTAATATGACCAGGTTTCCTGCATTCATACCAAATTATTTCATTAGAAACCTTGCCATTTCTATTAAATTTTCCTCTATTCCATTGCTGGCGTCTCTTCTGCTTCCTTTTCAGAAAGCTTCCGAATTGTCTAGTCATTAATGCAATGTTGCCTTCATCCTCAGGTAATGAGTGTTCACTCTCAGACTCTTCCACTTTTAGTGCTATGTTCTTTTCCTTTCGTGGTTCACCTGCATCAATCTTTCTTTTGCTAACTCCTTGCTCATAAGCAATAACTGAACCAAGAATATTGTTAATTGAATAAATATTTAGATCTTTAGACTCTGTAATTGTAGTAATTTTAGCATCATAAGTAGTAGGTAAACAACAAAGAATCTTATTAACCATTTCAGCATTCGTTAGTACCCTACCAAGTGCATGCAAAGAGGTGATTATTTGAGTAAATCTTGTGTACATATCAGAGATGGACTCATTAGGTTTCATGCGAAACAGTTCATAATCATGCAAAAAGATATTAAGTCTAGATTGTTTAACCTCATTAGTCCCCTCATATGTTATACAAAGTCTATCCCATATGTCATTTCTACTTTTGCAAGTGAAAACCCGCATGTAGTCTTCAGATTTTAAAGCACAAAAGAAACTATTTAAACATTTAGCGTTTAGTTGTGCTAAGTCACGTTCTTCTATAGTCCAGTCTGCAAAAGGTGTTTCAACCCTAACTCCGTCAACTAATCTAGTTGGTTTTGTATAACCTTCCTGGACTAAGATCCACATACGATAATCAAGTGATTGTAAGAAAGTAGATATGCGTATTTTCCAAAAATCAAAAGGTATATTGTCAAACAGTGGAGGTCTAGTAATAGAGTAACCCTCAGGTGTGTTTTGGTTTCCAAAGGTAGCCATCTACGTTAATCAAAAAGTAGTTTAAACTTATAATTTTGAAACAAAGCTATGATACCACTTGTTGAAACTCGTTCAATATGAATTAGGATGTTAAGCCTAAGTGATTGTCCCAAGGCTAACCAAGAGGGGGGGGTGAATTGGTAATTTAAAAATTATACTTCTACTTTTGGATTTTTAGAAAACCTTTTTAATTATTAATGCAAGTTAAATTTAAAGTTTAAAAATAAACTTTTCAATCAGAGTAAACAACTTGCAAGTAAATTAAATACGAAAGAAAAATAATAAAGAATACACCAGATTTATAGTGGTTCGATCAAACCTTGACCTACGTCCACTCCCCGGAGGCACCCTCAGAGTATTACAATAATACCACAAAGTGACTCTCCTTTTTCCCCCAACGCAAGGCGGAGAAGCCTGTACAAAATCACTTTCAACTTCCCCGGTGCGGCGGAGTAGCCGGGTTCTTTGACACCAAAGAGATCTTCTTCTAGCCAAAACTTCCCTCAAGACGACCCTTGAATCCGATGGTACTGAGGTGCAAATTCACTGGAGCAACCGTGTGAATATCCCCTCCACACTACCTTGAAATCCCCTTGAAGGATCTCTCTCACTCTCTCCTTGAGTCTTCTTTCAATTGGCACGAAGATCAATGACCAAAAAGATTTGGTGGTAGACTATTTTGGACTATATATAGGAAAGATAAGAAAAACTGTCCAAAAACTATAAATTTTCAATTCGATACACAGTTGATCGTCCCGTATGATCGTGGATCATCCCAGACAATTTTACTTAAAGTGTCGGAAATGATCCTAAAGTATATTGGTACGAACTATGTTCTTACACGATCATCAACCCATATGAACTAGGTTCATTCCTTACAAAACGGTTATTCCATAGGTCAGTTTACAAATCCCTACAGGACGTAACCAACTATGGTAAGTAGGTTTAGTTCATCCTGGGATGAACAAGTTTCATCCTGGACAATTTTATACAGTGAGTTTCGTCCAGAGACGAAGGTTTAATTTTGTCCTGTACGATTTTAAACAGAGAGTTTTGTCCAGAGATGAATGGTAAATTTTGTCTAGACGAACAGTGCAACGTGAGAATCCAGAGGCGTTTATCCTGGTACGAATATTTAATTCGTCATGGATGATTAGGACTTAGAAAAATTTTCTCACTGCTTGTTCGATCCATTGCTCTTCTAAGGGTTAATTGACATGATCGTCCCGTACGAACTATGTTCATCTTGTACGATCAGTTCACAAAGTTATTCCCCCATATATGTGTGTGTTGTAAATATTCACTCAATTACAATCACTCCCTCTCAATTCAAAAGCATTTTTAAAGATTTTAATTTATAAATGATTGGATGCTGAATTTGATTTGAAGTCTTAATAGTTTGGAGTTGATTTTCCTGAAATGTTAGTACACACTAGAGCAAAAATAAATTTTCCAAAAAGTGTTAGGAGATATCTATACATAAACAATAATATTTGTAATCATCAAAATAATACAAGTTGAAAGAATGTAAAACATGCAAATAGCAACTCTCTTAACAGTCGGGTCAAACAGTGAATCATATAAAGCTATGATTTTATTTGGAAAGTATGTCAACCGGAGAAGGAAGAAAGACATTGCAAAGGTATTATGGTTCAATGTTGTGAATGAATTGTGTTATCTTTGTGTAAAGATAACATTAAGGAGGATGGTGGCTTCAAATTTCCAAAAGCTTATGGAGGTTGCTTTTAACAAATTGAATACTTGGGGGAAGAATTGTAATCATTTGAAAGTGAAAATGGTGTTGGTAAAATCAACCTTCCTATCTTTACCTATGTTTTTGTCTTCTCTTTCCTTGATTCCGTTGGGGACTCTGAAAGAGTTTGACAAAATCTGTAGAGGTTTTTTATGGAAGAAAAATAATGGGAATGATGGAATGCATTATGCTTCTTGGAATTTGTTATGCAAACCAAAAGAAAAAGGTGGTCGTGGACTCTTTTCGGCTGTTTCTAAGATGAGATCTCTTCATGCTAAATTTGCTTGGGATTTCTTCATGAAGCCTGATTCTTTGCTCAATTGTATTCTTAGAGCCAAATATGGCACTGATTTATGGAATAATTCGGTAAAAGAATTTGTTTGCAATGGTGCAACTTATCTTAGAAACATTGTAAGGTGGAGAATTTCTAATGGTAATTCTATTAATTGATTGCATGACTCATTGATATTGGATAAAAGAATTTCTAAATGGCCTACCTTTCTAAATAATATATGAAATTTTGACAAGGATGTTAAGCCCTAATGAAATAGTCCCAAGGCTAACCAAGAGGGGTGGGTGAATTGGTATTTTAAAAAATCATTAAATAAAAGCACAAACTTAAACTGAAGTTCACCACAAAGAAATTAAAGTACGAAAATTAAATGAGAAAGCAGTAATAAAGAACATAGAGATTTATAGTGGTTTGATCAACTTGACATATGTCCACTCTCCGAAGGTGCCCTATGAGTATTACACTAAACTCATTGACTCTCCTTTTGCTCCCACAACAAGGCAAAGAAGCCTGTATAGACCTCCTTTTCAATAACCCTGGTAAGGGAGAGAACTCAACTCTTTTTGCTTCCTCCCGAAGCAGGTAGAGAACCCAACTCCTTTTGCTTCCTCTTGAAGTATGTAGAGAACCCAACTTCTTTTGCTTCCTCCTAAAGAAGGCAGAAAACCTCGATCAGATGCTGAAGTAGACCTTTTTAGAACCCTCAAAGAACTAAGGATGATGACCAAAGAAGTCGATAATGGATCCTTGATTGGAGCAACATTTATGAAACCCCTCACAAACTCCCCTTCACAAGATCCTCTCTCTCTGTCCCTTGCTCTCTCTCTCCTCTTGGCTCTCTCAAGTCAAGATAGCAGCAAAAGATGATCTCTTGGGTAGAATAAGAGGTCTTATATAGAAGAGCTTCGAACTAGCTCTTAATTGTAACAAACTGACTTTATCATCCAGGATGATATAAATTTCATCTTGTATGATTATTACAAATTTAGCTCAATTATCTAGGATGATTTGGGATGATCAGAAGGTTTTTGTTCATATCATTCAGGTCGATAGGATATTGTCATGCACGATTGGTATAAGTCATTGAATATCATCCAGAACATCGCCCTGAATGAATTTTTGGACGATGGAAAATTAACAGAATTGTCTAGGATGATCTCATAATCATCCTAGATAATTAGTTCAATTTAGTACAAATCATCCAGAGCATCGCCCTGAATTGAAGCAAGACAATGTTTGATCGTCTAGGAACAACTAAGGTTTTTGATAGGATCATCCCACCAATCCTACGATCATCCAAGACGATATGATTGAACAATCAAATCTTAATTACTTTCCTTAATTACCAGATTAATTTAGGCATAATTTTACTGCATCATCCAGGATGATATCATGGATGATGTCCAAAAATAAAAGATACCTAAGTAGATCTGACGGCTGATTCTTTCTGATTTGAGCCTATCATCCCGGTCAATATAAATATCATCCAGGATGATGTGCTTAATGATGATTACCTTAACCAGGATGCCCTAATTAAGGTTTCTATTTTTAATTGATCGTCCAGGCCGATTTTTGGATTGTCCCGGATGATGTGACCAAAAAATAGAAAACTCTAAAATAGTTAGAAAATTTTCCCTGTGTGTGTGTGCAATGTTACTTTGCATTAGGACCCGCATTGATACAATAGACTCAAGAAAAGATAAAAGATATAGTTTCATACATTACAAATTGACCCAGTCCTAATCTACCCAATCTTGAGCTGGTTCAACTTGCAGTTTGATCTTGTAGACCTGAAATATTAGTAGGAAATACAGTCGAAGAGGAATAGAAGTGTTTTCTATCATCAAAATTTTATTCTGTGAAATCAAATTCACAATAATCTTCCCTTTTTTTATGATGGCAAATAATCAGACAAGCAAAATTAATGAAAAACAACTCAAACACTACTGCCCATTTTGACAACACAAAAAAGGAGGAAAAAAATTAAAAAGAAGAACGAAATCAAAGTTTTATTTATTTATTTATTTTTAATCAAAGCATGAATATGATAATGTCTCCATGAGATTGATTTTAAAGACTTGTAAGACCAATGAGTTAACATCGTTGAAACTTGAAACTAGTAGAATATCCGATCATGTTAACCCTAGCTCGGACTTCTCTCAGGGCAAAATCATGTTTTAAAAACAAAATACCTAACTAAGAAAAAATAATTGGACAAGTAAAAGAGATCCGTTCAAGACTTAATTTCAAAAAAATATCTTATAGAATAATGTAACAAAGTAATTTGTCACAATCGCAAAATTCAAAATCAAGCCTTTAAAAATATTAAGTGACATATGAATTCTTCTAAGTTTTAAAAGTTTGAAAGAGAAGAGAACTTGCTTTTAGTGGGCTCGTTTTATGCCTCTTATAAATTGAATTATGCACTTTGCACTTCTTTTGATTTTTTATACAATTTGTGTATAATTCTCAATTTGGCATCATTGGCCACATCTTTTTTTGCAAGCTAGATCCCTTTTCAAAACTATTAAATACTCTCTGTTGTGAGAATATATTCTAGATATTAGAGAAGAAAGACTCACTCTCTAATATAATATAGAACAGACCACAAAACAGAAATAAAATTATATGATAAATGCAATGATAAGATGACAAGAAAACTTAAAAGTAATATAAAGACTTTAAACATTATATATATAAGATAGATTACTGTAGCAAGATAAAAAAGATTTCAATCACAAAGTCCAGTTGTTAATATGAGATAGACTTTTATTTAAAAAAAAAACACCACTAAAAGAGATTAGAGGAAGAGAAACAATCAACAGTGTTTTATCCCTTTAATAGATTAAGATATATGAAATATTGACTATAAATTTTCAAAAAACAAAAAACATAGAATAAAATATCATTTTAGCAGTGACACAAAAAAAAACTAAATAACATAAAGAAAAATAAAAAGAAACAAAAGTAGGTAAAAAGTAAAACAAACAAAGTGAAATAAACAAAAGAAGAAAGGAAAAGCAAAAAAGAAAATTCAGAATTTAGTAAACATCAAATTCATGCATTTATATCAATCACACCCAATCTAGTCCTTATGATGCTAAAGTGTCAAATGCCAGTGGTTTAGTAAAGATGTCAGCCAATTTATTCTTAGTTGTAACATGGTGTAACTCAATATCTTCTTTGGTCATATGGTCTCTAATAAAGTGATGCCTTATGTCAATAGATTTTGTCCTTGAATGTTTGACAGGATTCTTAGAGATGTAGATGTCATTATTCCAGTCACAAAGGATTAAAATTGTGCATATAGGTAATCCTAAATCTAGAATTTGTTTCTTCAACCAAAGGACTTGGGCTACATAACTTCCTAAGGCAATATACTCAACTTCAGTAGTGGAAAGTGCAACAGAGTTTTATTTTCTACTAGACCAAGAGATTAAAGATTGTCCTAAGAATTTACAAGTTCCATAAGTGCTCTTTCTATCCACCATACTTTCTGTAAAATCAGAATCAGAATATCCAATAATCTCAAAAGAAGTGTTGTTCCTAGGATACCAGATTCCTAAGTTTTGGGTCCCCAAAAGATATATAAGAATTCTTTTAACTGCAGTCAGGTGGGATTCTTTAGGATCAGCTTGAAATCTAGCATAAAGATAGACACTAAACATTATATCAGGTTGACTAGCAGTCATATAAAGTAAAGATCCAATCATCCCTCTATACTTCTTTTGATCAACAAATTTTCCATTTGAGTCCTTATCCATCTGAATATTAGAAATCATGGGAGACTTTATTATCTTGGCTTTATCCATTTCATATTTCTTCAAGATGTCCTTAATATACTTTGATTGACTTATAAAGGTTCCATCATCATATTATCTTATGCTAAATTCAAAAAAGTAGGATAACTCTCCTATCATACTCATCTCAAACTCCTTACTCATTATTTTAAAAAAATCATTATATAGCTTTTTATTAGAAGATCCAAAAAGTATATCATCAACATAGATCTGAACAATGAGTAATTCATCTCCCATTTTCCTTAGAAAAAGGGTGGTGTCTATACTTCCATTAACAAAATCCCTCTTTAGTAAAAATGTGCTAAGACTCTCACACCAAGCTCATGGTGTCTGTTTTAATCCATATAAGGCCTTTTTTAATTTGAAAATATGATTTGGAAATTGGGAACTCTTAAAACCTGGGGGTTGCTCTACAAACACATCCTTTTTTATCATCCCTTTTAAAAAGGCACTCTTTATATCCATTTGGGCTTTAATACCTTATAACAGGTAAAGGCTAGTAACACTCTAATATCTTCCAATCTAGCCACAAGGGCAAAGGTCACCTCAAAATCAATCCCTTCTATTTGGTTGTACCCCTTAGCTATCAATCTTGCCTTATTCCTAACCACCACACCAGAATCATTCATCTTATTCTTAAAGACCCATTTGGTTCCAACTACACTTTATCTCTTGGGTCTTTCTACAAGCTCCCAAATATCATTCTTAACAAATTGGTTTAATTCCTCTTGCATGGCTAAGATCCAAAACTCATCAGATAAGGCTTAATTAATATGGTGGGTTCAATCATTGAGATAAAGGCAGAGTGGTTCACTTCCTTTCTAATTCTATTCCTAGTCCTAATACCTTCATAAGGGTCTCCTAAGATCAGTTCTTTAGGATGACTCAAAGAATATCTCTAATCCCTAGGCAAAGTGTATATAAGATCAACCCTTTTCTCTAGTTTTGAATTTTCTACTCCTTGGGTAATCTCACCTACTCCTTGAATGATTTGGGACTCTACTCTCTTATCCAAATTTTCAACTCCTTCAGAAATCTCTGTAACACCATCTTCATCCTCAATTCTAGATTCCTTAGGATCAGATCCATCAAACACTACATGAGTAGTCTCCTCCACCATCAATGTCCTTTTATTAAACACCCTAAAGGATTTCCTAACACTTGAATATCCTAAGAATACTCCTTCATCAGATTTTGGGTCAAATTTCCCTAAGTCTGACTTCTCTTTGTTTTGAATGAAAACCTTACAACCGAAGACATGGAGGTGGGAAAGATTGGGTGTCCTACCATTAAGGATCTTATAGGGTGTCTTATATAGTTTGACTCTAATATTCACCCTATTTAACACATAACAAATTGTGTTTACCGCTTCAGCCAAAAAGTATTTTGGAATTTAATACTCAGCAAGCATGGATCTAGCTGCCTCAACAAAGGTCCTGTTCTTTCTTTCAGCTACCCAGTTCTACGGAGGGGTCATAGGAGCTGAGAAGTTGGGACTTATCCCCTTATTCTCACAAAAGTCTCCAAATCTCTTATTTTCAAACTCTCCCCCATAGTAACTATGGATGGTCAAGATCTTATAATTTAATTTTTTCTGAATCCAAGTGGAGAATGATCTAAACTCATCAAAAGACTCACTCTTATGAGACAAAATTTTTAATCTAAGTGAACCTTGACTAGTCATCGATATTCATTAAACCATAAACTTTCCCCCCCTAAACTGGTAGTGCTAATGGGTCCAAATAAATCCATGTGAAGGACTTCTAAAGGTTTAGAGGTGCTAATGTCCTTAATGGAGTGGAAAGAGGATTGGACTTGCTTGCCTAGTTAGCTGGCATCATATAGGTGGTCTTTAGAGAATTTAAGCTTGTGGACACCTCTAACTAGGTCTTTTTTGGTCATTCTCCTAAGGGTTTTCATACTAGCATGACATAATCTCCTATGCCATAACTAAGAATCATTAATAATAATTTTCAAGCAAAATAAAGTATCACATTCAATATTATTTAAGTCAAGCATGTAAACATTATTGATCCACTTTCCCTACAAAACAGTGTTATTATTTAAGTTAATAATGCAAGTGTTTGCCAAAAAATTTATGATAAAGCTCTTATCACAAAGCTGTCTAATGATGATAAATTTATGTTTCAATCCATCTATAAGAAAAATATTTTCCATCAAAAAGTTCTTGGAATTTCCTATTATACCTGAGCCTACCACTTTCCTGGTGGTGTTGTCTCCAAGAGTAACCTTGCCTCTTATCCTAGTCTCCAACAAAATGAATTGATTGGTTTCTCCAGTCATATGTTGTGATCATCCGCTATCTAGGTACCACATGCTCTTATGAGTCCTTTTATGAGAGTTTACCTACAAAATATCAAATGTTAGATTTAGGAACCTAAACAAGTTTGGGTCCCTTCTTATGAAAAGAAGAATGTAATCCATGTGTATTATGTTGTGGATCATATAGTTTGGGTCTCCACACCCAATGTATATTATGGTGAATAATGCAAGTGTGTGAAATATGCCCTAACATGTCACATGAAAAACATCTAACATCAAGAAAAGAATTTATTAATCTACTTAGGTGGTGATTCTTCCTTTTAACATTATTGGTTCCTTCATAAGTAATACAAAATCTATCCTAAATTTCTTTACCAGATACATAAGTTGAAACACGCATATAATCTTAAGATTTCAAAGCACAAAAAAAATAGTTCAAACATTTTACATTAAGTTGCACTAAATCTCGTTCATTAAAAGACCATTCAGTAAAAGGAAGTTCAATTTTAATTTCATTATTTTACGAGAAGGAGGTGTATAACCATCCTTAGAAAGCATCCACATACGATAGTCAATCAATTATAAAAAAGTAGACATGATATTTTTCTAAAAATTAAAAGGAATTTTGTCAAACAAAGGTCGTCGGGTAATAGAATGATCTTCCATAGTATTACGATTACCAAAGAACCTTTATCAAATGCTGAAGTAGAGCTTTCTAGAACCCCCAATGAACTAAGGATGATGACCAGAGAAGATGATGATGGATCTTTTCTTGGAGCAACCTTTATGAAACCCCTTACAAACTCCCCCTCATAATATCCTCTCTCTCTCTCTCCCTTACTCTCCCTCTCCTCTTGGCTCTCTCAGGTCAGGATAGTAGCAAAAGATGATCTCTTGGGTATAATAAGAGGTCTTATATATAAGAGCTTCAAAATAGCTCTTGATTACAACAAACTTACTTTATTATCCAGGATGATATAAATATTATCATAAATGATCATTACAAATTTAGCTCAATCAACTAGGATGATTTGAGACGATCAGAAGTTTTTTGTTCATATCATCCAGACCGATAGGATATCATCCTGTACGATTAGTATAAGTCACTGAATATCATTCAGAACATCGCCCTGAATGGATGTATGGATGATGGAAAAAGAACTTAATCATCCAGGCCAATCTCATGATCGTCAAGGATAATTAGTTTAATTTAGTACATATCGTCCAGAGTATCGTCCTAAATAGAAGCTGGCCGATGTTTGATCGTCTTAGAATAACTAAAGTTTTTGAACTGATTATCTTAGCCGATCCTACGATCATCCAGGACAATATGATTGAGCAATCAAACCTTAATTGCTTTCCTTAATTACCATATTAATTTAGGCATAATTATATTGCATCATCCAGGATAATGTCCTGGATGATGTCTAAAAATAAAAGATACCTAAGTAGATATGGTGGTTTATTCTTTTTTATTTGAGCCTATCATCACAACTGATATGAATATTATCCAGGATGATGCGCTTAATGATGATTGCCTTAACTAGGATGCGCTAATTAGAGTTTCTATTTTTAACTGATCATCCAGGTCAATTTTTGGATCATCCTTGATGATGTGAGCAAAAACATAAAATCTAACATAGTCAAAAATTTTACCAAGTGTGTGTGTGTGCAATGTTACTTAGCATCAGGACCCACAATGTTACAATGGACTCAAGAAAAGGTAAAAGATACAGTTTCATACATTACAAACTTACTCAATCCTAATCTACCTAATTTTGAGCTAGTTCAACTTGTAGTTTGATCTTGTGGATCTAACATGTTAGTAGGCAAGGCAGTCATAGAGAAATATAAGTGTTTACTATCATCAAAATTCTATTCCCTAAAATTAGATTCATAATAATTTGGAGATCATAAATTATAATCTAAGCTACTTTATCTCGGAGGGGTCTTGGAATGTGAATCATCTTTAATTATTCTTCGGCAAGCATTTTGTGGAGCTGATTTTACAAATTCCCATTTATTTAGATCAAGGAACAGATCAAATTGAATTGAAACTTAAAGCTACCAAAAAATTTATTTCTTCTTTGTCTCTAGAAGCTGTAATGGAGCATGGTTCATATTGCGGTCATTGGAAATATATAAAAAAAAATTAATTGAGACCACGTGTAGAGTTATTTTGGTGGAGATTATACAATGAAGCAATTCCTTCCAATTTGTTCTTGTTGTATAGAAGATTGATCAATTTTTGTGAATGCCCGAGAGGCTGTGCTGAGGTGGAAGAATCTAGTCACATTGTTGGGAGATGTGGTAAACTTTAGAATGTGATTGGGTTGTTAAATAAATGGCGATTTTATGTTACATTGTTTGAAGAATATGCTGATTGCTTAACCGGATTAGAGAGATTGTCAGGTACATTTCTCTCCTCGCTAATATCTATTGTACAGCAATTTTTCTTATTTGGAAGAGTGGAAATGAGCTGGTTCATGGATGCAAGGAAGACATTAATGTATCAATTGTGGCTAGCATAGTTTCAATGTCTATTTTTAGCCCGAATATTAACATTTATTCAGACAACTAGGATGTCAACCAGCGTAAGCTATTTTCTTCTTGGCATCCTCCTCCACCCAGATGGATAAAGATTAATGTTGATGCTTCCTTAAGGAGTAACAAAATGGAAGGTATCGGTGGTGTGGTCAGGGATGATAGGGAAAGGTTCTTACTTGCTTTTGGTGTCTAATACTTGCATTGGGATATTGCTCAATTAGAACTATTGGAAGTTTGCACTTTAAGAAATGTAATTCAGGATTGGATTTTGGAAGCTGAAGGTGTGATTATAGAAGGGGATAATTTCAACATCATCAAGATTCTTCAACAATCTTTGAAGAAATTGAAGAATCAAGAAAGAATTGAGGAGAATTTGGCATTCATCTAAGATTTTAATCAAATTTCTTTTAATTTCTCTACTAGTTATTGTAATAAATTAACAGATTGTTGTACTAATTTTTCTTTGGGTAAGAGTTTTATTTGGAATGATCTTAAAGATGTAGATATTCCTCCTTTCTTGTTCATTTTGAAGGAGGAATGTGAATCTTTAATTTTGCTTTGAGTAGTTTGTAATAAGTTTTTCATTTTAATGTGGTTTATCTAAAAAAAAGGGTATATATAATCTAGAATTTCACTTACCTATAGTGAGTTGCCACCTAACATTCCTAAGCATAAACAATCATCATATGAATGCAGGATCAGATGGATCTATCCCAAGAATCAATTAATTAAATTTTAGGAGATCCTGAATAATACTTTATAATATATACATGATCGAGTGATGAAATGATGCGTGAAAATAAATAAATAAATTTTATTATTATAAATTTTTAGAGTACAACCTAGGGTTTGTTGTGAAGTAAAAGTGGTCAATCTCTACAAATAATAAGGCTGAATTTTTATTCTTATACAAATGTTGATTTTAATATAATTATTAATTTCATGCTTAGAATTTTATAAGTTATAGATCTTCTATTGATTCTAAAATATTATTATCTGAGATCTCGGGCTAGAAATTTTGATGATAATAAATGTTATTGATCGTCACTTTTTTTTTCTAATATTTGTAGTGCATATTTGCTTCTTTGAGAACTAATTTTAGATTCATCATACACCATATAATGGTAGATTTAGGGCTTAAATCTGGGAGGAATAGGATTATTTTTTTACAAAAGTATGTATTTTTTTTTCTTGACTTAAAGTCATGTAAAGGTATATGCTAACTTCATAACCATGCACACAAACATGACGGTTTGAGAAAATAAAATTTAAATTTTAGAACTAATCATACCATTCAAACTCGATCATACTATATAATAAGTTATTTAGAAAATCAATTAAAATGGCTAATCAGCAATTAAAAATTTTGAACTAACCATACTATACGAACATAGTTGTACATGATTACTAGTTCAACTAAAAAACCATAATAGCCAATAAATTTTTTTAAGTATTTTAATACTTAAATTCTGAACAAATCATATAATACGAACCAATTCATACTATATGATATTTAAAATCTTACCTAAATTAATTCCCATGATTAGTCAACTAAATTGTGATTAATAAATATGGCAGATTGTATAATATGATGTAGATTATATTGGATGATTGAAAAAGATGAAATTCATTCATCCCAAGGAACATTCTAGATGAAAACTTAATTTTTAAACAAATCATATTGTATCATGTAGATCATTTGGATAATTGGCAGTCATTATTTTCAATTGTCTTGAAGTTTTTCATGTATGATCTAAAGATGAATGAACTAACCACACTATATGATTTAATAATCACAATTTATAATAAGTATCTAAAGTTTGAACAAATCATACTATGACTTTCTAAGTTATACTAGATGAAATAGGTTTTTTAGCTAGTTATACAATACAAATATAGATTATATTGTATAAATAGAAATGACATAATTTAAAAATTAGGATTTTTTGAAGGCCTCATATTTAAGCACTCTTATTACAAAAATTATTTGAAAATTGAGAGATTTATGTGAGAGTGCTTGAGAGGTCTTGGAGTTTAGAGAGGTTGAAGGAGACATTATTTGAGAGGGAGATAAAGTGTGAGGGGATTCACACAGTTCCTCCAAGCAAGCTTCTACCTTGGTTCCTCCAAATATCTTTATTGATCCTTTGGGTTGCTCCAAGGAGAAAATATTTAAGGTCGAAGATCATCGGGTTCTCTACCTCACCAACACAATGAATGGAATTCTAGGTTTTTGCCTCACGAGGAGTGCGAAAAGAATTATAGTTCTTAGTCACACAATGGAAGGGTGGAAGTGATTTTGTAAGGGTTTCTTTACCTTGATGTGAGAGCTAAAGGAGAGTCACTAAAGTTTTTGTGTAATACTCGGAGAAGCGATTAGTCATGGTTTGACTGAATCGCTATAAAATTTCTAGTGTTCTCTTTCCTTTTATTTTGCACATTTATTTCTCATATTTTTATTTCTTGCATATTATTTTCTTGAAGTTTGTGATGATAATATTGTGATAGCTGAGGATTTATTTCTATGAGCAAGAGAAAATAAAACAAAACTCTAAAAATTTAAAAAAATAAAATTTTTTTGTTTAATAAAAAATATATAAATTTCATTTTTTTAATATTTACTTCTTTTTTTTTTGTTTAAACATCATTTTAAAAAGAAAATTCTTTATGAAATAAAAATTTAAGACACCAATTCACCCCTCATCTTGGTGCGCCTTAGGCAATTTAAGTTGATCTAATAAACTTAATTGAACTTTCAATTTGTATTAGAGCTAGTTTTAGAATTTATGATTTATAAATGCCTAAGAAAAGATCAAATGGCACATTTTGCAAATAAGAATATCACAGAGAGTTATTCATTAACTCATCCATCATTATTGGATAATATTCCATGTGATTTTTAGAGAATTTGTATATCTACATTTTTTTATAATCAATCAATTTTTGCATGTGGTATATGATATAAGAAGGTTATTATGCTTTATTTAGATTTGTGCATGGCATCATAAGAGAATAACCATTTAGTGAATGGATCAACGAGGATAGAGATCTTGCATAACTTAATTCTAAATGTTTGAACTATTTTTTGTATACTTAAATTTGATGATTTCATCAGAGTATTTACTTATACCACTAAAAAAGTGATTTAGGATAAACTATGAAGCATGTATGAAGGAATTAATGAAGTTAAATAAACCCATTGAAATCTTTTTCTACATGATTATGAACTATTTTGCATAAAACTTATTAAGACTATCTCTAACATGTACATAAGATTTACTCATATAGTGACATCCCTATATGCTTTAGGTAGATAACTATCAAACTCTGATAAAGTTAATAAATTACTTTGTCACATGTCTGATAGGTTCGATGCAAAAGTTACATCTATTTTATAATCTAAATATTTAAATGTTTAATCTATTGATAATCTACTTGGCTCTCTCATTACTTTTGAGAAAAATGTGAGCTAAAGACTTTTGGATGGAGGTGATAGAAGGAAGGAAAAGATTATGGCACTGAATGTTGATGATACAAATAGAAACAGCTCTATAATTGAAGAATTGGATGATATAACATTGATGAACAAAAAATTCAAGAGCTTTCTGAAGTGATAACAAAAAAGCAATGATGTCATCAATAGTGAAACAAAGGTAAATCAACTAAAAGTGCTGAAAATTCCTCTAAGACTATTTGTTCTGAATGTAAGAAACCAGGACACATAATATTTGATTACCCATATATAAAGACTCACCCTGCCAAGGAGAATGATGAAGAGAAATCCAATTTCAAAAAGGGTAAGCAAAGGATGCAAAATTTGTTTTGGGCAGAGTCTTCCATAAAATCATCAGAACACAAAGCAAAAGAGGAGGTAAAAAATTTATGCCTTATGAAAAATTATAATTTTGATCATTCTAATCAAGATGAGGTATGTCAACTATCCTTTGATGAATTATTTGCTATTTCTAAAAAAAACATGACTCAAATAAGAAGCTAAATAAATTACATGCTAAATTGAAAAGTGAATTTTTTTATCTAAATTATGAGAAAGATTTATTAGTTTTATTTTTATTTTTTTTGAATAAAAGATGCATTATGCGTAAAAGTAACAAGAGAAGCTACAATGGCCAGTCCTTCCTAAACAAGTGTAAAAAACTTGTTGGAAGTTCTGTCTCAACAAAAGAGTCCCAAAAAAATTCCCTAACAAAGCAAACTTGGCACAAAAATAAGTCGTTTTATTACATTCTGTAGGAGCAAAAAGAAAAATGACGTTGTTGAAAACTTGTAGGAATGAGAGGTCAGGCTTCGTACATTTATTGGTCTTCATGTTGATCATGTATTGGAGCATTCTTATGATATTCACATTGTCTCCTTCAATGATTATTCCTTTGTATTCACAAAACCAATCTTGAATGTAGTTTTCAAAGAAAATAATTGCTTTGAGTTCAAGATATGCAATGTCCCAATGAAGTAACTTTTTACCATAAGCACATATGATTCTACCTTTGCAATCTCTTAGTAAACCTGCTATTCCAACCATAGTATTTTCAGATAGAGCCGCATCTACATTCAGCTTCATCCAACCATCGGGAGGGGGACACCAAGATTTGGGCAGCAAAAACTGGTTGGTGTTCCAGTTCTTCTCGATTGGAGCTGACTGAAGGTAAGATACATGGGAAATAATTTCTTCAACTATGTAAGCAATGGGAATTTCTGAATTACCGTGCTTGACCATGTTCCGTAATCTCCAACTATAGTAAACAGCCAATGCATAAATCTTAGCGAGGCCTTATCAACTTTTTGTTTTATTTCCTTAATACAGTCATCAAGGTTTTGAAAGGAAGGGAGATTGAACCCACAACTTTTCAGTTTTTGTAATAAATCCGTCAGTTTTCTGCACTTTGTGATAACATGATCTATGTCTTCAATATCTTGACAGCCTCTAGGACAAACATAGATGTTAGCAAGTCTTCTATAACATAACCATTCATTAGTTGGTAATGCACCATTCAAAGCTCTCCACCAGAAAAGATAAACTTTCTGGTTCAGTTTTAGTTTTTTCAGCCACTTATGCTTGCTATATTTACTATCAAGCTTTATACTATTTGCTTTCGCACATAAAGCTGAAATAGTTTTCCCTGTATTGGTGCGAATCAACTCAATCCTGTCTTCTCTGTTGTTCACCCCTTTTTCCATTTTCTTTATAAGCTCTATCATATCTTTAGAAAAGAATTTAGATAATTTATCTAAATTCCAGTTACCATCCTCATCCATAAGAAAAGACACCTTTTTATCGGCAATATCCATAGTGTTGCACGTAGCTGGCCATTTATTGAGGCATGTAACTAAAATCCAATTGTCAGCAGTAATATTAATACTTCGACCATTATTTACTTGCCATTTAACAATTAGTTTTAGATAATTAATTCCATATTTGATAATCTTCCAAGCAGTTATAGCTCCACTCTTCATACCTTCATCCCAAATTTTGTCACCAAATTTTTTATAGAGAATTTTATATAGCAGAGAATTTTTGTTATGTAAAAACATCCACGCCATTCTCAATCTTAATGGACCCTATCTATTTGCAGCTTATGGATGCCAAACCCCGCTAAGCTGGTGGGTAGGAAAATAGTATTCCAAGCAATATAATGCAAACCTTGTTTGCCATTATCTTTGTGCCATAAAAAAATCCTACATAATTTATCAATTTTCATCAAAATGCTTTTAGGATTGCGAGAGTGAGCTACCTGATAAGAAATCATGTTCGAGTAGGCTATTCTGATGAGTAGAATTCTACCAGCCAGTGATAACCATCTAGCTCCCCAAGAATTGAGTATGCACATAGCTTTCTCAATGGTGTTGCTGTAGTCTTCCGCCTTCATTCTTATTAAAGCCAATTTAATCCCAAAGTACTAGAATTCTTTGACTTCTTTATAACCCATAATTTTATTAAGCTTGCTTCTTCTCTTTTTGGTAACTTTTCTTCCATATAGAACCATAGACTTCTGAGAATTGATAGCTTGGCCCGTCTAGCTGCAGTAGCTTTTGAAAATTTTCTTCAACGTTCTCACGTTTTTACTGTATGCTTCTACTATCACCAGAACATCATATGCAAATAGTAAGTGTGTTATCTTATATGCATTCGTGGCTAATCTCATCCCCAATTGCACCTTATATTCATTAAGAGCTTTTGATGGAAGATCAGAGCATAAAAAAAAAACAAGCTCGGTGACAGAGGACATCCCTGTCTGAAACCGTATTGAGCATTGATCCAATTAGTTCTTCTGCCATTAATTACTATAGAGAATTTTGGATTTGAAACACATTGCATAATCAAATGTATTAATCTCTCTAAGAAACCTATAAGCTTCAACACTTGCTTTAGAGTTTCCCAACACATACAATCGTATGCTTGCTCCATATCGAGCTTTAAAAGAAAATATCCAGGCTAAGCCACAGATGATTTCATCTTACAAATAATCTCCTGTGCAATGAGGCAATTATCTGAAATGCTCATGCCTGGTACAAATGCTCCTTGGTATTTAGAAATGACTTTCAGAAGACAATTTTTAAATCTATTGAGAATCATACCTGCTGCCAACTTATGGATCATTGGGCATAGGAAAATTGGCCTGAACTTGGAACACTCTTTTGCATTTTAAGTTTTGGAATCAAAATAACCATAATTTCCTTCCATTGCTCAGGCATTTTCCCTATTTTGAAAAACTCATCAATAGCATTCCATCGCGTTCCTTCCACAATGTTCCAATAATTCTTGAAAAAGTAGGCATTAACACCGTCAGCTCCTGGTGATTTATTGTTGTCCATATTATTTAGTGTTACTTTCAACTCTTCTTTAGTGAACTCAGCTTCCAGCATTTTCCTCATGTCATCCTGAATGCATTCAGAGCTTTTGAACTTTGGCTAATTCTTCAGGTCACAGGTACGTTTTCTCCACTTGTTTGAGAAGAAGTTCTCCATAATTTCATGGATAGCTTCTTGATTTGAAACCAACGATCCATCCTCCCGAGCAATTTGCAGAATTTGATTACTTCTCTTCTTGGCAGTAGCATATGTGTGGTAATATCTAGTGTTTTTTTTAGCCTCTTCCATCCACAGGCATTTTGATCTTTGTCTCCACCAAGTAGAGATTCTAGCCAAATTTGAATTAAATTCAATGACTTTGCTTCTCAGGAGAATATGATTTTCCTGACTCAAGCCTCCTTCAGTAGTTTCTATTTTTTTGTAACTCTAGAATATCATACTTAAGCTCCTGATTCTTCAAATTCAGCTCTTTTAACTTGTTTTTGTTCCAGTAAAAAGGTTTTCAAGAGACCTTTTTATCTTCCTTTGTAGAATTTCATTTGCACTACCAAAGTCATTTTTCCTCCATGATTTGGTTATGATGCCTTTAGCTGCCTCATACAAGCACCATATGTTTTCAAACCTGATCTCTCTATTGTTATACCTTGCTTTATTATCAATCTGAAGAAGAACAGGACAATGATCCGAAGATATTCTTGGAAGGTGCTTTATAATTGCATTTGAAAACTCCATAAGCGCTTTAGAATTTAACCAAATTTTATCTAATATTTCTCAAATTCTTGCAAGACCTTCTTTGTTGTTACACCAAGTGTAGTTGGGACCATTAAAACCAATGTCATGGTAATCATTATTGGTCATAAACTCCTTCATTTCTTATGGGTCTTGAGAGAACACAAAATTTTTCCCTCCAAGTTTCTCACTGCTGTTCACTAGACAGTTGAAATCACCTCCAACTATACACGGCTATTCACAGTTCATGTTTTCTTCTATCATTTTACACAGTTTCCTTCTTTCATACAGGTTTTTGTTGCCATAGACAATGCAAACTTTGACCATATTACCTTTTGGAGTTATAAGTTCACCAATAATACATTGCTTGGATGAAACAATAACCTTGAACGAGGCTATTCTATGTTTCCATAGTGCTAGGATTCCTCCTGAAGTTCCTGAAGCCGCTTCATGGTGGAAGTCCCAATCATTCCCAACCATTTTCTTGACATCTTCACTGCCCAAAATTTTTCATTTTTGTTTCTAACAAGCCAATGAAAAAAAAGACCATTTTCTACTATCATGTTTGTTAAGTAGTGGGAGGCAGCTTTCTTTTTTCCTCCCCTATAATTCCATAATAAAATTGAAGACATTAAGGGATTTTGGGGTTAAGGCCCCTATCTTGTTAACTCCTCCATCACCTTTCCTCATTCTATGTTTCCCTTTAATGGTTCCAAGCATTTTCATTTCCTTAGCAAGTTTGGTTTTGCCGCTAGATACCTTAGAGGTCGCAATGCTGTTTTCCACCTGCTCTTTGAATGTTGGGTGTTTTATTTCCAAAACATCCCTATTGTTCTCAGCTTGTATATCCTCCTTTCAGTCAATAAATTCACTGGTTGTTCTTCATCAATTTCTTCTAGAATTTCAAAAGGATTACTTGTAAGAGTCACCCCCTGCTCTGCTCTATTTTCGGTTATTTCCATTGAAATTTCTATCTTTTTACCATCCTTGCAGTAATGATCATGATTATCAAAATTGTTACTTTTAGAATAAAAAACTTCCACATTTTCACTGATAATATCTCCTTCTTCAATTAGGAGATTTTCCTATGGCTAAGGTGCTGGGTGTGTTTTGTTCAGATTACTTCCTTGTTTTTCTGTAACTTCCATATTCACTGGCTTCGACGTAACTTTCCAATTGTTGTTGTGCTGAACCTTCTTTGAAAAATTTTCCCTGGCCATCTCCTTATTGTATACTACATTTTGCTTCTTTCTCTTTTTGTTCACCAGCACCCAAGGGTCATAGATCTGGCTTTGTTCCTCTACTTTTAACTGCTTTGAATCCTGGGATGTCTCATTTGCAGAGTTCTTATTCTCAACAGATTCTGCTTTATTACAATCTTCAATAACATGTCCGATTTTACCATAATCAAAACAAAAATTTGAAATTCTTTCAAATTCAAACTTTTGAAAAAATCTTCCTCCCATGCTTTCCACCAAAACTCCTGCTAGTAGTTTCTGATCAAGCTTTATTCGAACATAAACCCTGGTGAATTCTCTTCTTCCCTAATTGAACATGTTGCCATCTAACATTAATGGTGTCCCCACTCTTGAGGTGATTCTTGCTATATTGTTTTCATCCCAGCATTGCAACAGCAGATGAGGCATTCGTATCCAAATGGGCGATGTAAGCCCTTCCATAGCTGACAGTGAGAATTTAGGTGACCATCGTTCCATTCCAATGATGTGTTCATTTACGAACCATGACCCTCAAGTCAGGACTCCTTCCATGGCTTTGATTGTTTTAAATGAACATAGAAACCACCCCATTCCCAAAGTGGTGAAATGGAATTTATCAAACTGAGCCCATTGTCTTCTAAGTTCCCATGAAACAACCTGAGGTTTTATGTCTTTACCAAACACCTTGCATACGAGTGACTTCCCCAGAATATTAGCATTCTTTATTTCAGCTTCTTTGTTTAGTAGAACAGCCTTACCATCATCAGTTAAAATTGCTTCTTCTTCACAGAAATTTAATTTGATGTATGCTTTTCTATTCCATACATTACCAAAAGTTGGCTTAACATTAATTTTCTTTGTCAATTGATCAACAATCTGATTCGCACTTGCCTCCTTAATCTGTTCTGAGTCTAAGTCCGATTGAATCGCCTGTTTGTAAGATTTAGGAACATCATTATTGCTTTAAAAAATCCGGAGATTCTCAATAATCTCGCTGTTGCCCGGGTTAGCATTTGGATTTCCAAATCTTCGAACAAAAATGTTCATACCCGAAGAAGGTTCCCGGTCATGGCTAACCTCATGTGACTCAATCTTATTCAAGGTAACTGGAGTTTTTGTTATAGAATTTGACTCAACCGTTTTACCTTTTCCAACAAATTGTTGGAAAACTTTAGAAACATTGCCTACATTCTCATTAATCACAAACATACCTCTCGATCGTCTTCTCCGTGCCTCATCCGCGTCCATTAATTTTCTTGAATAGTTTTGCCCTTCGAGAGCTTTTCCCTCCACAAACTCCATCGTCGATTCCAAAATTTCATCCCTCAGATCCAAGTTGTCCGTCAAAGCTCGACGGACATCTTCCTCTATGGATTTCCGGCTACAATATCACCGGTTGAAAAAAACCCGTGAAACCAGAATTTGAACTTTCTCTCTCTAGTTCTTGCTGCTTCTCTCTCTAGCGCTCCCGTAGAACAATGTATATTATTTGTGTACACGGTTAGCAAGTATACTATCCCAGCAAGATTTATTAGTTAGAGAGCGTGTTAATCATATATTTGAGCATATTTCATTAGACAAAGAACATGCATCTCTATTAGATGGATTTGATGATTTTAATAAGAAACATATTGTACTAAACAAGTCTTATGAATCCTTGAAATTAGAACATATTGAATTAGATGATGAACTTAAAGAATTAAAAACACTTGCTAATTAAATAAACCATAGTTATGATGCATTAAAATTTGAAGTTAAAAGATTTAAGAATACAAATGAGTTTTAAGAGAGAAAGTTCATGCACTTCAAAATAATAAACCACTTCTTACACCAGCATGTTAGTATAACCCCACAAAGAACACACATCTCATATCCATCGGAAGAAGTACAATACCCCATAGATTAGTAAATATATTTCTAGGTGTTAGGTGTTATTCTTATGGCATGGAAGAACACAAATCTTTCACTTTCAATATACACCATAGATCACATCTAGTGTGGAGGCTGAAGTCATTTGCCTCACAACATAACATATATCTATCTCACCTATTAAACTATAAGGTGGAACCCAAACTCACTTGGGTCCCAAATCTAACCCTTGATTGACATTATGGGGATGCTATTAGAAAAAGGCCAAGTAAGAGCATGTCGTACCTGGATAGTGGATATTTATGGCACATGACTAAAGATGTTAAGAAATTTATCACACTAGAGGCCAGGGTTGGAGGCAATGTTACATTGGGCAATAACACCACCAAGAAAGTGGTGAGGTTAGGTATAATTAGTATCCCTAATTTTGTATTGTTGAAAATATTTTACTAGTATATGGATTGAAACATAACTTGCTTAGTATTAGTCAACTGGGTGGTAAATGATTTAACATAAATTCTATCTACTAAACATTTGATTAGCTTAAATGGAAAAAGTACTTTAGAAGGATAAAGGATAAATAATGTTTACATGCTTGATTTGAATTGGGTTGACTATTAAAATTTGTTATGTTTGAAAATTGTTATTGATGAATCATAAATATGGCATAGGATAATATGTCATTCAAGCATGAAGACACTTAGGAAAATAACTCAGAAATATCTAGCTAGAGGCATGTCCAAGTTAGAATTATATAAGACCACCTATTTTATAAATTCCAACTAGGAAAATAATTCAAATCATCATTTAATTCCATTAAAGACATCACCATCTTTAGGGCACTAGAGATCTTACATATGGACTTATTTGGGCTTGTTAATTCTGCCAGCTTAGGTTGGACAAGCTTTGGTTATGTAATAGTTGATAATTCTCATAAAAGTGAGTTGTTTTAAAAATTTAGAATGTTTTTCACTTGGATTGAAAGAAAATTAGGATGCAAAATATCTTCTATCCATACTGATCATGGTGGAGAATTTGAGAATTATAAGTTTGAATCTTTTTGTAAGGAGCTAAGAGTTGACCCCTTAGTAGAATAGAATAGTTGAAAGAAAGAATAGAACCTAAGTGGAAGTTGTTAGGGCAATATTAGCTGAATAATCTCTCCATAGATATTTTTTGATAGAAGTAGTAAATATTACTTATTAAATTTTGAATAATGTATATGTTAGATCAATACTAAAAAAGACACCCTATGAACTACTTAAGGGTAGGACACCCAATATTTCACACTTTAATTTCTTTGGATGTAAGTGCTTCATTCTTATAAATAAAAATTTTCCTCTAGAAAAATTTAATCCCAATTCTAATAATGGTGCTTCTTAAGTTATTCCCCTATATGTAAAGCTTATAAGATCTTTAATTATATGACTTTAGTTGTAGATGAGTCAAGCCATATGGTATTTTATGAATCTGATAAATCTAGTGAGCCAATGATAGAAGAGGAAGAGGAGGTAGAAGTTATCCAATGAATGAAATTTTTTTGACCTAGGAGATAGAGTAGAACCTCAAGAGCCATTTTCTAGAGAATGGAGATACTCATCTAGTCATCCTAGGGAGCTCATCTTAGGAGATTCATTTAAAGGAGTTAGAAATAGACTTAGAATTAAGAAGGAGGTTAGTTATTCAACATTCATCTCTATATTAGAACCAACAAATATAAATCAAGCCTTATCTGATGAATTTTGGATCCCAACTATATAATAAGAGCTAAATCAATTTTTTCGGAATAACATATAGGATTTAGCTAGTAGACCTAAGGACCAGAGTGTAGTAGGTAGCAAGTGCATATTAAAAATCAAGATAAATGATTTTCAAGTACTGATAAGAAATAAATCAATATTAAAAGCTAAGTAGTACAATCAAATTGAAGGCATTGATTTTAAGGAGACTTTTCCCCCTATAACTAGGTTAGAAGCCATTAGAGTGTTGTTAGCCTTTACTTCCTTCAGAGATTTTAAATTGTATCAAATGTACAAAAAGAGTCCTTTCTTAAATAGTGTTGTCAATAATGATGTTTATATAAAATAATCCACTTGATTTAAAAATTTAACCTTTCCCAAGCATGTGTAAAAATTGAAAATAGGTATTGTATGGGTTAAAGAAAGCACCTTGGACATGGTATAAAAGGCTTAGTACATTTCTCGTAGATAGATATTTTGTTAAGGTTAGTGTTGATACGACCCAATTCCTAAAGAATATAAGAGATGATCTACTCATTATTCAAATGTATATATAATATATTGTTTTGATCAACAAATAAACATCTTTGTAATGATTTCTTAGAAATTATAAGTAGAGAATTCGAGACGAGTATGATTAGTGAGCATACATATTTTCTTGAATTTAGTGTAAAGAAAAGGGATAATGGTATATTTTTTAGTCAAAGTAAATACATTAAGGAAATTTTAAAGAAATATGAGATAGAAGGAGCTAAAGTATTTAATACACCCATGAGCTCTACCATTCAATTAGACAAGGATATAAGTGGAAAGTCAGTCAACCAGAAAACGTATAGGGGATAATAGAATCACTCCTCTACTTCACTACTAGTAGACCAGATATAATATTTAGTATTTTTCCTTTATGTTGGATTCTAAGCTTATCCTAAAGAGTCCCATATAATAGTAGTTAAAAGAATCCTTAAAAACCTTCTGAGCATATAAAATATAGGTATATGGTATCTAGACAAATCTCATCATTTGAAATTATTAGATATTTTGACTCAGACTTTATAGGATGTATAATAGATAAAAAAGTACTTCCAAAACATGTCAATTTGTAAGGCAATCAATAGATTCTTAGTCTAGTAGGAAGAAAAACTTAGCAGATCTATCCATCATTGAAGCTAAATACATAAAAGAAGGAAGATATGTTGTTCAAGTTCTATGTCTAAAGCTATAAATCCTTTACCTTACAATATTTGTATGGACCATTCCAATCATATGTGATAACATTAGTGCCATGTGTATTTCTAAAAATCTAATTCAACACTCTCACGCTAAGAATATAAACATTAGACATCATTTCACTTGAGGTCATGTAGCCAAGGGAGATATAGAATTGCATCATGTAGTAACTAAAAATCAACTGGTAGACATTTTCACCAAACCCTTAGACTTTGACACCTTTAGTACACTAACAACTAGATTAGGTGACATTGATATTTAAGCTTGATTCATAGTAAAATTAAAATAAAAAAAATAGTAAAATTAAAATAATCAACTGTGTAGCTATGTGGTTTGTGTGTTTCCATACTTGTAATGATTTTTTATTTATTTTGTTTTTGTTTTTATCTTTTTATTTGATAATACTACTCGGTAAAGTTTCATAATCATTACACAAAAATATTTTTAAAAAAAAGTTATTCACATCGTACTATAAAAACCTTATTCATATTGTACGATTTGTATACTTCTACACATCTGATGTTGTAGGGCCTGTAATGGAGTGTAATTTTGAATTATAAAAATATATACTTAAAGCTCTATCTTCCCTAAATAATGCTTAGTTTTTTTATATAAATTAACAATCTCCACTACATATAAACAAGTATATATGTCAAATCAAGTAATAAATTGATAGAGTAAAGTGTCGAACCCATGAGAAAGTATGCTTTCCAACAATCAACTACTACTGTGTACTCTAATCGCAAAATTATCCTACTTCAATAAAAATGTTTATCGTGAAGATTCAATCACAAAATTAAAATAGCAAAGTAATAAATACAATATTTGAATAAAGTGTTTTGGATGGATGAATATAAATTGCATATCTTTCTTAAAGAAATTCTTAATTGTGATGTGATTTAGAGTATATGCATCCCTAGATCTCTTTTGAGCATGTAGGGGTGAAAAGGATATATGCTGACCTCCTATAAATATATCATCTACTTAAGAACTTAACTTGTTTTAATTTATTTATTTAGGTATGCAAACACACTATTCTAATATTCCTTGTTGTTCTTGCATTCCTTTGCTGTGAGGCCATACATCACACTAGGTTTTAACTAAACATATGTCCACTATGTGAATTAAATAAATAGTGTAATAATTATGAAAATATATTTAATTTTAGAGGATAAGAATTTTAGTAGTACTTAATATGTTATCTATATCATTAATCCAAGACTATGGAATTAGCCAGACATGAAAGAAAATATAAGCAAACTCAATTACATTGAAATCATACAAAGAAAATACAAAAATAATCTCACTAGGAAGGTTCAATGAATCTCTTCTGCACTCCTTCCTTAATGTATAGAGTTACTCCAACAAACATGGAGTAACACTGTAAAGTTTAAATAAAATACTTTCCTAAATTCCCTTAGTTGTTGCCCTTAGAGACATTTAGGTTTTTGACTTTAAAAAAATTTTGAATTAACTCATCTTTTCTTTTTGTCTTTATGATAGAATGATTTTAATGATCCTTTTCTTATTTAGAGTATATAGTTAATAATTTTGAATATCAATTTTTGCTCTGAACCCTTTTACCATCATAACGAAGTTAATGTAAGGATTTAATAAGATAACTAATTCCAAATTTTTATCGCTTATTATTCCAATTTTAATCTACTCATATCTAATCTTTAACTCCAACTATTCATCTTTATTTAACAAATTAATATATAAAGGTATATTTATAATTTCAAATTAAAGCAATAACTTAAATAATTTAAATTTGATAATGATTAGTTTTGCCACTTTATGAAGTATAAATAGTGTTCTTTTGAACTATGATCTAGGGCTTTATTATTAAAATCCTAATTTTACATAATTTTTAACTATCATTTTTACTAAGGATAATTAAATAATTAGAATGCAAAAATTATAGCAAGCATGAGGGGAATTTCAATAAAATCTAAATAAAAAGAATGAAAACAACAATTAACACTACACTTGCTTTCATAAAGATAAAAAGCATATTAAATATGTGTTAACATAAGATAACATAATGTAGGTTACAAAATAATTAGTGCACTAAGCACAATACATAGCATACTGGCTTCTAAAGCTAACATAACAAAAGATGATCTAATTTCTCACATAAGTGCATTATCTTCAAAAAAATATGAAGTACACCAAGATACAAACACACATCCTCTATTCCTCAAACTTTACGATTTTCCATATTCATATAATCTCATGGTTTCAATCAAAGACCATTAACCTTAAAAATGTGTAAGTTTTCTTATCTTGAATGCTTATACACTATTAAGATATATTTTAATAACGCAATGTGGGCCAACCCGTCCAGATCTAGTTTTTTCATAGCAAAATTTCTTCTTGTAATGAAATAGTAGAACATCTTGACCAGGATGAAATTCATACTTTAAACCTTTACATTTATGCATTTTCATTATTAATGCCTTATATCTTCTTGTATCCTCATGAACTTCATCAATGAACTTATAAAGTTTATTGATAATTATAGAACTTTGCATGTGGAGGAGAGAAAAAAAAATCTTCATTTTCTAAACAATATTCACTTGAAATCCTTAAGGAGGAATGTCTTTGTTTGATTCTACCAATTTCTTAAGTTCAATTTTCAGGAAGAAGAAGATAGTGCTTTACTCAAGGATTGAGAATTAAATTACCATTATGTGGTTTTTTATGATTTTAAAGTGAAAGGGAAATTTGAAATTTTAAGCTAGCAAATCATGGCTTAGCACTGTAGAACTTTCTCATCTCTCAAGTTTTTTTTATGCAAACTAAAAAACACTTGTAATTCTTATTTGTCACACCTAAGCTATAAGATAGGTTGCATCCCTTGAAGCGTAAAGTTTATTATATTTAGAAATACTTAATAATATACTAAATCTAATTATGGATTACGTCCCACAGAGCGCTAAGTTTATAGTCTTCAGCTAGACTTGCCTTTTTTTAAAAAAAAAAATTTGGCTGGGGTATATTATTTCCATTCTTCAAATGACTAACTTTAAGGTCTTTTTCTTTTTCTATCAGATTTACTTCAATATTACTAGGTAAGGAACCAAGAGATCTACTATTGATCCTGACTACATAACTTCATATTCCAATGCTATTTTTTTATTTCCAAAATGATTTATTTGATTTAATCCTTGAGGATATATAAGTCTAAGATTAATAGCAAGTTGTTGAGAAGTGTTCCAATTTACTCATTTATTCTTCCAATTATTCCATTGATTGCTCCAATCTTGATTATATGTATTTGAATACATATTATTTTGTATTTCAATTACATTAATATTTTCAATCCCTTGCGTATTATTATCTTCAATTAAATTTTGATCTAATAAGGCCTTAGTTCATATTCTAGAATTTACTCCTATTGTATTTAACTTCTTAGAAATTGATGTAACTTGTGCAGTCAAGATTGATACAGCATCATATTCATAAATTCATGCTACTTTTTTAGGATTTACCCTTTCAGCAAGCCATTTTCCTCTATTAATTCATAAGCTTCCTCAAATAGCATAGACATTAATGATCCTCCTAATACTACTAATATATTATAAAATATCTAAAGAATCAACCAATTAGGTAACGCAATGATCCTGACATTTTCAAATTATATTCTTAAATCATTCCCAAATCTCATAAATGGATTCTTTTTCAACCTAATTAAAAGAAGTTATGTCACTTCTAAGTTTGTCAATTTTTAAAGGTGAAAATTAATTTTTAAGAAACTTATGAGCCAACTCATTCCAAGTAGTTATAGAGCCTGGGGATAAAGAATTCAACCATATTTTTGCTTTATCTCTTAGTGCAAATGGAAAAAATCTAAGTCTAATAATATCATCACATACACCATGGTGGGAAAAATTATGTATCACCACGCAGATTTTGATTTCTCCTATTTTGTAATCGAATACTGCATTGAGAATAAAGTACGGTCTCGAGAGGCCGACACAATATTCTATAATGGATTCAATATCAAAATAGGGTTTTGAAAATTGATATTTCTATAATCAAACATAGTTCAAAGAATAACATATCATCTCGAAAAATGAACATAAAATTCTATAGAATATGTTTAAAAATAGAAATAAGTTATTTGAAAAAGTTTATTCATTCTTTTATTTAGATATAACAAGGAGAATATTATATCATCTTGAAAGACGAACATAACATTCTTCAAGACATCCAAAACAAGAATAGATTTTATAAAAATTCATCATTCCTAAAGTTGAATATAACAAGTATAATATTATATTATCTGAAAGATAATAATAATATTCTACCAGTCTATTCAAAATTAGAAATGAGGTTTTAAAAATATCTACATTCCCAAAGATTCTTCCCTTATTTTATATGAATAAAACAAGGTTTATTTTAGTCTGGGGTTCTCAAATCCCTATAAGAGCAAGCTCCTATAGTTAATTACATCCTAGGAGGAATGCTCCTAAGAAAACTCTCGATTAAAGCAGTGATTTTATACCCTTCTGATTATAAAGTAAAAGACAAGGAAAAAGAAGTAGGAATTTTCAAGGAGATAGCTCAATGTTGAACATTTATTAGCGAGTCAAAGGAGAAAAAGTAGGAGGAGCCGGATTCTGAAAAGCTCAGAGGCAATCTCAGTCTATCCTATGTTGGGCTTTACATTTTAAGAGAGAAATTTTATGTTTAACTTGACATTTTATTAGAAATTTGGGATTATATTCCCGGAGGGTGAGGACTTAAGATCTAAAAAGAATCTGCCTCAGAACCTAAATCTAATTTGGGTACTATAAAATAGTGACCCGAACCTAACTAATGAAGTACAAATCTGGACTTACCCCGGCCTGGATTGGGGAGCCAGCTAACCACCTAGGCGCTTTAAAACCATGTGTCCAGTCTCTTATGAAAGATGTGTAGGGATGTTGCTTAAGTTTTAAGGAATTGGGGATCGACATCTAAGATAGATCCTAATTGGTCCCTCAACTTATGTATGGTGAAAAATGTCTAATAATGCAATTAATATTTTAGACTCTTTTTAATTTGTATCTAATACAATGCATGCTAATTGACTCAAATGCATAAAATGAATATGAAGCAGTTTAAAAATTAGGCTTAGAAAATAGGTTTTTCCCTAGAGATTGCATAACTTCCCCTTGACAGAACTGCACCCTCATAGGTCAAGTGGTCTGCCAGAACCCGCAGGCGGGGAGGTGCCTAACAAGGAAGAGAAAGTATTAATATGCTTATGCTAACTCTCGGCGGTCCCGAGCTTACTTCTTAGAACGTTAGAGTTACTATGTGAGCCTAAAAATTTTTATTTTTAATTACAAGTAAAAGAATTTTAAGCGTACCCTTACGAAAAAAAGCACTCCGATTCGTATCCAGACTAAAACAAAACACGGCATGCAAGAGTCCTAAAAAAAAAATCTACTGCACAAACAATGTAAACAATCAATTTTAATAATCCAAATATAATGTCCAATGTCCAATGTCCATATTACACCCAGAATTTACAGAAAAGTAAAGTGGCCAGGCACCACTGACAACAAACCCGGATTCTAATCCTAAGAATGACGCAAGTGATTTTTGAAATGGGATACATTGTTCCTTGAATCATTATTTCTTCGTCTTCTTTCTTTGTTTCTTCATTTCATCCTTTCTTCTTCTACGAGCTTCTTGGATCCATCGGGCCTGGATATCCAAATGAAAAGAAACTCATCCCTAAGAGGGGTATTTTCTTTTCTATTTGGATATTGAATCATCCTAATTTGGCTTTCCAAATAAAAGAGAATAATCCTTTTAAGGTATATTCTCCTTTCTTTGGATTCCAAATTGGATGTAATATCCCACTTTCAAAAAATCACTTTCACATTTATTGACTCTTGATATATTATATTTACATTACATTTCATTTCACAGAAAGGAAAGGAAAATCTAATCCACCTGCAAGGTTATCCTAAGCAATTTATAAAAAAAAATCATCCCACGCAGTTATATATATATGCAATTGAATTTAAATTATTAAGCCACACTTGGCCACACTCTTCTTCATTTGGGGGCTAAGCAGCTGAAGCACATGTAGCATTTATTTATTATTAATTAATTAGCCCCTCTTTTTCTGCCCTGCATGAGTGTGGCCACCTGCAGAAAATCATATTAACAATCCAGATCGCTCCTAGCCTATGGGTAATCTAATCGTCAATCAAACCAACACAGAGTGCAGTAAAAATAAATAAATAAGCACACCAACATTTTACAACCAGCATGCAATAAAACTCGAGAAAAAGCCCATCACAGTGCAATAAAGAAATAAACACCGGCCTAACCTAAAACTAGAGTCGGTTATCCTAACAAACAAATCTAAGTGTGTGCAGTAGGCTGTGAGGTTTTGAAATGTCCTGAGTCAATTATTGGCTAAAGTTTTCTAATTGATTGAATTCTAATTTAAAGATATTTACTAATTCTAAAGTGAGATGTCACTAAATTTTCTATGTTATAAGTTTCTATTCTAAAGTGTGCATGCTTCCTAAGTCTAGATTTTCTAAGACTCAGTCCTTAATTTTTGTCCTTAAGTGTCACTACTGTTATATGGGATAAAAATATTTGTTATTACTAACCCTTAGAACTTTGCGTATATGTAAAAGGGGTTTAGGGATCTAAGAGCAAACAAAAGTAAACCTAATAAAATTGAAGTTACTATAGGGACCTAAAGGAAGGGTTCACGCACACCACATCAAGGGGCCCCTAAAGGTTTTCTAAGTTTAGAAATACTTATAGTCACCAGGGGCTACGACCCGGTGGTTCTGCCCGTAGCACCTCTACCCGGTTGGATAGAGGCGACTGACATCATTAGTTCCTTGTCCTTTTGTTCCCTCGACCGGTACCATTCCTCGCAGTTTATACAAATAAACAGGAAAAATAGGGATTAGAAGCACTTTTAATAAATAATAATAAAATAATTGAAATTTACTGAAAATAAAAGACGTACCTTTCTTCGGGCTTGAACACTGGCTTGGTTGAATATCCTTTTAGAACCTTTCCTTTTTGATAGAACATGTTGTATTTTTCCACTATTTATCCCGAGACATGAGTAAGAGAAAGAAGAATAGAGAGGTAGAGAGAGAAAGAGATTTCTTACTTTCTTTGAAATTTTCTTCTTCTATAAATCATCCAACTAAAACACTCTCTAACACCCATGCCTTTCACCTTTCAAAATGCACACTTCATCATTCAAAGAGCATACACTACATCTTACTTTCACTTTTCAAAAAAACACATTTAAGCTTTATCTTTAATATAAACACATTTCCACCATCTTATTATTCCAACACACATTTTCCACTTTTCAAAACATATAAAACACTTAAAAAAAAAAAAAAATCCAAACACTTACTCTTCACCTTTCCTACACAAAACTTTCCACAAAATCAAACATTTACCTTTCTACACTTGCACACTTTATCTTTACTTTTCACATATACAATTTCCACCTTTCCAAAATATACATAAGTCAGCATTTCCGAATTATACACACATTTCACCTCTTCAAAACACTTCAACCTTTAATAATTATACCATTTTGTCAAATATTTCATCTTTCAAAAACTATCTAACTCTCTCTTATAACAAGCACTTTTTAAGACATTTCATTTTCCAACGCAAAACATTTCCAACCTTTAAAACAAATGATCTTTCCTTTCCACTTTCCAAAACACACGAACCACTTCTTCTTCCACTCCCAAAACACGCTTCCAATAAACTTCTTTTGCCGATTTCGATAATACTTTCTTTAAAATGAATCGTGACAAGATAAATATCACAAATATATATGAAACCTAAAACTCACATAACCACTCATTTATATACTGAGATGCATAGAACTAAATTTGCATGCGATATCAAAACTTGAATATGCATAGAGGCTTTCCAGTGTAGTTGTAATTTACACTATCACTTATTAAACTCGAGACAAACTCTAAATATGTGACAAACAATGTATGATAAATTCATAGAGAATGATTTCGATATGATTATAACATATATCTTACTTTTCACAATTTTATTATTAAAAGAAGTACTATTATATTTTAAAATTATATCTTTATAAATGTCCAAGGAGAATTGCATTTTTAAACATTCACCGAGATATCTAGATTATGAAGAAATTTACTGAATAAGATTATATCTGACATCACAGCGCGTTAAGGATGAAAGCTACATGAAACTCTTCTATATAAAAAAAAAAAATTCACAAAAATTTGAGATGGTTGTTGAACGAATTTATCAAGCATAGCTATCAATTTCATAAATTACAATTAATCAAGAGAGGCAAATATCACTTTTATTTCAGATTTTTTCTTTTATAAATGAATTTGTAGGTATATGCACTAAGAAGCATACTCATAAATTTATATCTCCAACATAAGATCTATATAACAAAGGCGTCAAATAAAATCTCGATACAAAACAAAATCATTAGAACTTTTTCTTAGTGACATTCCATTGAATAGTTGGTGTGCATAAATTCCCAAAAGTTTATTTGAAGTAAATCAGTATGAAGATCATTGCCTCTTAATTACACATCCAGAAGACATCTTATATATATACTTAGTTGAAATCATCACAAGAAAAATGGAATAGAAGAAAGGAAGATAGAGAAGAACAAAGAGAAAAGGAATGAAAAATATTAAACCTGTAGGTGAAAAGAAATCGGTCATGGACAGACAACGAGAGGAAGAGAAACGGCTGGAGCTAGACCTGCTTGCACGAGAGAGGAGCGACGGAAAAGAGGGTTTATTTCTCCTGGAACTTCTTACGCCAACTGGGGAAATCGCGATAGGGAGAAGACTTAGTGATTTCCGAACTGGTGAAATGCAGAGAGTGGGGCGGGCTGTGTAAACTGTAGGCGTGAAGGAAGGAGTTCCGGAACTGCTAGGGGCGATGTGCTGGGTAGTGCGAACTGCAGGAGATAGAGGCGGGCTGGAGAAATTTGGGAGTTGTTCTCTGTGTATGAGGGAGTTCGAGCAGTTCGTGAACTGCTGGCGTATTGTGAGAGTAGGAGAGGAGCAGTTTTGCGACTCAGAGAGTGGGGGAGAAGGAGTTCGGGGGTTGTTCTGTACGTGTGAGTGAATGGAGAAGGGGTGTTCGGGATGAGGGGATTTTTTTTGGAACTGCTAGAGGGAGATGGACCGTGAGATATGGGGAGCCTGGGTTCGGTTTTCTGAAGTGAGAGAGAGATAGTTAGAGATCGGGAGTTGTATGGGAGTTCGGCTGTGTTGATTTCGTGAATTTTGAGAGAGGGACAGTGAGGGGAAAAGTTATGCGAACTGCTGAGGAGTTGGGGGCAGTTCACGACAGAGAGTGAGCGGGTTGATCATGGAGAGAGACACTGAGGGAGGGGTTTAGACTAGTCCTAACCACATTTAATAAAAATTCATTTCAAATAATTTAATGGTTAAGATTAATCATAACTCAAAGAAGAGTTCAAGAGTTAATTTATATTTAAATTAATTTAGAGATTAATAAAAAAAAATGATTGATAATTTAAAATAAATATTTTGAGTTAATTTAAGAATAGAAATAACTTTGAAATACTATTTTTTATCTATTTTCAACGATTTGAATTTGATTGAACCGAGACGAATTAATTTGATTTTGATTCGATTTGAGTGATAGGTTCGAGTCGATACTACGTCAATGGGTATCCACCTAAGAGAAATCCTATGGGGGTGACGTCTACACTAGGTTACGAATACCTAGGTGCTAGAATCGATTCCGGGGAAATTGACCTCGAATAATGAGGTCAACAAATGGACCCCCAATAGGCATGATAAACTTGCCAAAGTTTATCGTGCATATTGGCGTTGACCGAAACGATCAATTAGATCCAAAATTGAAATTGAAGATCGAGTATACAATTTAAAAAGATTTTGAGGTTTGACAGAAAATTTAGAATGAAAAGTTTATAGAGATTCGAGTTTGAGGAATTGATTTGAAGTTGATATTGGCATTGATGGCTTTAGCAAATAATAACTAATGAAATTAGTATTATTTAACAAAATCAAGATATTGAAAAGATGAATGAGGTTTGACACGAACAGGAATTTTGAATTTGATTTTTATATGATTGAAACCTTTTTTTTATAAATCAAGATTAACTTCAAGAATATCAATAGAATGAAGAGAAGATGCCACTGGGGATGCTTATACTTCTCCTCGGGACGAAGATTAGGATGCCACTAGGGTTGCTTATTCCTAACTCCAAAGATGTCAATAGGATGCCGTAGGAGGACTTATACCTAAAGACGGATTTAAGATTTAACATTTAATGAAGAGAAGATGCCTCTAGGGATGCTTATACTTCTCCTCGGGACGAAGATTAGGATGCCATTAGGGATGCTTACTCCTAACTCCAAAGATGTCAATAGGATGCCGTAGGAGGACTTATACCTAAAGATGGATTTAAGATTTAACATTTAATGAAGAGAAGATGCCTCTAGGGATGCTTATAATTCTCCTCGGGACGAAGATTAGGATGCCACTAGGGATGCTTACTCCTAACTCCAAAGATGTCAATAGGATGCCGTAGGAGGACTTATACCTAAAGACGGATTTAAGATTTAACATTTAATGAAGAGAAGATGCCTCTAGGGATGCTTATAATTCTCCTCGGGACAAAGATTAGGATGCCACTAGGGATGCTTACTCCTAACTCCAAAGATGTCAATAGGATGCCGTAGGAGGACTTATACCTAAAGACGGATTTAAGATTTAACATTTAATGAAGAGAAGATGCCGCTAGGGATGCTTATACTTCTCCTCGGAATGAAGATTAGGATGCCACTAGGGATGCTTACTCCTAACTCCAAAGATGTCAATAGGATGCCGTAGGAGGACTTATACCTAAAGACGGATTTAAGATTTAAAATTTAATGAAGAGAAGATGCCGCTAGGGATGCTTATACTTCTCCTCGGAATGAAGATTAGGATGCCACTAGGGATGCTTACTCCTAACTCCAAAGATGTCAATAGGATGCCGTAGGAGGACTTATACCTAAAGACGGATTTAAGATTTAAAATTTAATGAAGAGAAGATGCCGCTAGGGATGCTTATAATTCTCCTCGGGACGAAGATTAGGATGCCACTAGGGATGCTTACTCCTAACTCCAAAGATGTCAATAGGATGCCGTAGGAGGACTTATACCTAAAGACGGATTTAAGATTTAACATTTAATGAAGAGAAGATGCCGCTAGGGATGCTTATACTTCTCCTCGGAATGAAGATTAGGATGCCACTAGGGATGCTTACTCCTAACTCCAAAGATGTCAATAGGATGCCATAGGAGGACTTATACCTAAAGACGGATTTAAGATTTAAAATTTAATGAAGAGAAGATGCCGCTAGGGATGCTTATACTTCTCCTCGGGACGAAGATTAGGATGCCACTAGGGATGCTTATTCCTAACTCCAAAGATGCCAATAGGATGCCGTAGGAGGGCTTATACCTAAAGACAGATTTAGGATTTAAAATTTAATAAAGAAATTTGATTTCTTTAAAGTTTTGGATCATTTCTCTTCATCACAAATGACATTGACAACTTACAAATGTTCTACTAGAGATCAAAAGCTTTTGCTTATGTCATTTTCTAGAAGAGAATGGAAAATATTTGGAAGAATAAAAATTTTGAACATTTATTGAATTGAAAATTTGTTCCCTTTTTTAACATAGATGATCCTTATAATTTAAATATTCCACTGGGGATTTTGTTTTTATATTGGATCATCATATGTGAAAAAGAAAAACTAATAAAAGGACAATTCTACAGTAGTATTATAGAACATCTCAATTATTTCAAATCTTGCAACCTTTCAATTTTGATTTTCAAGAGTATACAAAATCACTTGGACCCAGTACAATATGTGACATTCAAAAACTTGAGAACAACATATATTCTGAGAAATTTGTAATTTTATTGCAAAATCATCATAACAACGTCATTACACATAGTATTTTTTAAGAAAACGCCCATTGATGGGTAACATAGGACGATCACCCTTACAATCCACCAATTGGTAAGATCCTCCTTAGTAGACTTTCTCCACCACAAAAGGACCTTCCCAGGTAGGTTCAAATTTACCCCCAAACCTTCGATGAGTCAAGATAGGTCTACGTAAGACCAACACAAGCTCTCCTACTCGAAAGGTTCTAGGACGAACCAATTTATCATGTGCTTGAGCCATACGGGATTTATATAACTCGAGGTTCTGTTGAGCCTGCAGTCGCTTCTCTTCTAAACCTTCGAGTTCTTCTAATCGAAGTCGAGCATTCTGTTCAGATGTGATACTATTATTAACTGCAACTCTTAGAGAGGGAAGCTGTACCTCTAAAGGGAGAACAGCCTCTGCCCCAAAGACTAAAGCAAACGGTGTAGACTGAGTTGGGGTTCTATATGTGGTTCGATAAGCCCATAAAGCTTCACCCAACTTTTCATGCCACTGTCGCTTATTGTCCTCTAAGCTTTTCTTTAAAATTCCTACCAATGTCTTATTGAAGGCCTCCGCTAATCCATCGCCTGTGGATAATAACTTGTGGAGTATCTCCAATCGATATTATGACGTTTAGCAAAATTATTCAGTTTGGTACTTTTAAAAGAGGGACCATTATCGGATATAATTCGACGAGGAATGCCAAATCGATATACAATATGGTCTCTAAAGAACTGGAGCACATTATGAGTCTTGACTTCTCGTAGTGGAACAGCTTCTGCCCATTTTGAAAAGTAATCTGTTGCTGCTAGAATGAAACGGTGACCTTTAGAAGAGGGAGGATCGATAGGGCCAATGATATCCGTGCCCCAACTTTCAAAAGGCCATGAAGCAATTGTTGGATGTAGGACATTAGGAGGTTGGTGGAGGACTACACCATGTACTTGGCACTGGTGACAACGACGTGCAATAGACATACAGTCGTCAATCATTGAGGGCCAGTAATATCCTAACCTTTTAATTTTTCATCTTCATTTTAGGACCAGATTGGTGAGCACCACACAATCCGGCATGTACCTCGGTCACGATCTTTTGGGCTTCCTGTTTGTTAAGACAACGTAACCACAATTGATCAAAAGACCGGCGATACAAAGTGCCGTTTATCAGCGTATAGGAGAGAGCCCTTCTCTTAATCTGATCTGCAGCAGATTTCTCTTGAGGGAGTTTGTTTTCTTGCAAGTAGTCAATAAAAGGTTTTCTCCAGTCAACCGTTTCATCATCAATAGCAAGAACAATCTCACCCTCAGAAGGAAAAATTTTATTGATGTATTCCAAGTCTATAGGAGATAAGATTTTACGACCTTGAACTTCTATAGAGATTGATTCTTCTTCTATACAAGCTAACTCCTTTGCAAGCTTTGCAAGGGCATCCGCCATAGAATTTCTTCCACGGGGTACCTTATACAAAGTTACATTTGGAATTTGTTCGAGAAGTTTCATAGTGTACTGATAGTATGGAAGAAGTTTAGGTTTCAAGACTTTGTAAATACCAGCAACTTGATTGATAATAAGTTGAGAATCTCCAAAGATCTTGATTTCCCCAATTTCCATTGATATTGCTAATTCTAAACCAGTTATTAGAGCTTCGTATTCAGCTTCGTTATTAGTGCAAGGCTCTAATAAATGATATGAATAACGCAACAATCCTTTTTTAGGGGTTATGAAAACCAACCCGATACCGGCCTTCCCTGGGATTACTTCTTGAGGTTCCTCAATCTTTTGTGTGAAGATGCAGCACCATCAAAATATAACTCCCAGGTATTTCCTTCCTGCTCCTCTAAACTCATAATTTGTTCATCAGGGAGATCATCATTTAGAGGGGACTCAGCAGGGATCGGGTGTGCTGCTAAGAAGTCAGCTATGGCTTGACCTTTGATAGCACGTAAGGGTGTAAACGTGATATCAAACTGGAGTAAAAACATTGACCATTTTGCTAAACATCCTGACAACGTTGGACGAGTCATCAGGTATTGGAGTGGATTGACTCTAGAAATGAGATTGATTTTATGAGCTAACATGTAATGCCTTAATTTCTGGGCAGCAAAAATCAAGGCTAAATAATGTTTCTCAATAGGTGGGTAATTAGCTTCAGTTGGTAAGAGTCGTCTGCTCAAGTAGTAAAGTGAGTTCTCTTTTCCTTCCTCATTAGTTTGGGCTAACAAGGCGCCAAGAGAGTTGTCTAAAGCTGCGGTGTAAAGTATCAGAGGTTTTCCCGGAATAGGAGCTGCTAAGACTGGAGGTGTTAACAAATACTGTTTTATGCTTTCAAAAGCATTTTGACACTTTTCATCCCAATGAAATCGGGCATCTTTCTTACATAAAGCAGCAAATGGGTTGACACCTACCAGATAAGTTAGAAATGAATCTCCGTAGATATGCCAACCTACCTTGAAGAGATCTTAATTGGGTTAGACTTTTAGGAGGAGGCATATCTAAGATGGCTTTTATTTTGGAAGGATCAATTTCTATACCTCGGTGTCTTACTACAAACCCTAAGAATTTCCCTGAAGTAACTCCGAAAGCACATTTCAAGGGGTTCATTTTTAGGTCATAGCGGCGCGCAACCTTTCAAAAACGATTCTCAGATCATGAAGGTGGTCTTCCCTTTGACGACTTTTGACAACCAAATCATCGATGTAACATTCTACTTGTTGGTGTATTAAATCATCGAAGATTCGGGTCATAGCTCGCTGGTAAGTTGCACCAGCATTTTTAAGTCCAAAGGGCATGACTTTGTAACAGAAAGACCCCTATAGGTGTTCTGAATGCAGTAAATTTTTCATCTTCAGGAGCCATCTTGATTTGGTTATATCCAGATGAACCGTCCATAAAAGAGAAAATTGCATGCTCAGAGGCTATGTCTACCATGAGTTCTGGTATGGGTAACGGGAACTCATCTTTTGGACATGCCTTATTCAGATCCCTATAATCAATGCATACGCGAATTTGACCACTTTTCTTTTTTACTGGGACGACACTAGCCAACCAAGAGGGATATTTCTCCTCTCGAATAAAGCCTGCATCGATTAGTTTCTTAACTTCAGTTATCACTTGTTGTTCAATTTCTAAGCGCATGCGTCGTGGGGCTTGCTTGACAGGAATTATGTCAGGTTGAATTTCAAGTTTGTGAACTGCTATTTCTGGAGATAATCCGGGCATTTCATCATAACTCCAAGCGAAGCAATCTTTAAACTCTGAAAGTAACTTGACTAAGTTATTTGACTCATCCTCGTTTTAAATAAGGCACTTATGAACGTCGGACGTGAATTTTTCTTCATTACCAAGGTTAACTTCTTTTAGTTCATCAATAGTTGACTGGATTTCCTCCTCAAGTTCAGGAGGTGCCTCCTTAACTTGAAAGTCATCCGAATCATCTAAAGTTTCTAAACAAAATTCATTAAGATTTTCAATGTCCTTTACAAAAAGATGATCAGATCCTACATTGTTAGTAATTACTAAGCAATAATCATCATCATCAAATGGACAAACAGTATTAAAGCCTAGTCCTGCTTTTGACTTTGGTTTATGAAATTCCGTATTCCAAAGACTTTCAAAGGACTGAGCTTGACGTTTAGTCCAAGTAGATGGAGCAAGACCTTGCTCAATTAAATTTTTAACACAATAAGGATACCAATCAAAAGGGAGTTCCACTATTTCATTCATAAAAGGATCATCAATGTGTACATCAGTTTCATCATTTTTGCTAGAAGAAGGAATAAACTTAGCAGTTTTATAATCATCGCTCAAAGCAGGTGAAACTTTAACTGTCAACCCGGCTATACTATCTTGAGATAGTGGGGTTAGAGCTAAAGTTTTCACATATCCTTTAAGTCTTTCATAGGTAGACAAATCTGAATCATCCTCTATATTTGCCTGAATTTTATCTTCATCACTGTCATTTTCCAAAGAGATCTCAAATTTTGGCCTTTTGTTACCATTTTCACCCTTCAGTACACATGATTCATCATCTGAACCAGATTCTAACTCGATGTGTATCGTAGGGTTTTGCTTTTGTATACTTTCATACATTGCACTTTCATGATTTTGCCATCCTCTGCCTCTACCTCGCCCTCGTTGGGTTATCCTACCACCTCTTTGTGAGGGAGGAGCAGGATGCCAACGAATGCTATCTTCGAGGCAGGGATATTCTTCATCTATTTTTTTTTCTTTTTCTTTTTCATTTTTCTTTTCAAGTGCAATTTCATTTTTGGCCAATTTAAGATCTTTGGAAACAACTGTTTGTTTTTTAGGCAAATAATAGGCGGCATCTTCATAAATTCCTACTTCATGAATTGAGAATGGTTGCAAATCTCCCTTAATACAGTGCTCAATACCATCTCGGATGTACTTGATGCATTGATGTAGGGATGAAGGAACCATCCTATATTCGTGAAGCCAGGGTCTACCTAAGAGAGCATTAAAGGATGTTGGAGCGTCTATAATATGAAACTTAGCTTCAGTTTTAAAATCTTCTATTTCCAACAACAAAGTAACTGAACCCAAAGCCCTCTCGCCATTTTCGTTAAAACCCCGTAAGATCATCTTATCTGAGCTGAGCTTACGGACGTCTATTCTCAAATAGGCAAGAGTTCTTAGAGTCATAATATTAACTGATGAACCAGGATCTACAAGGATACGTGACAATCTGAAGTTATCTATGTTCACTGTTATGTATAGTGGACGGTTGTGATCAGCCGTTCTTAAATATAGATCTTCATCAGAAAAGGAAATTTCAGGAACTCCTCTGGAACAAAGAGCTTCATCAGGCTGTGCAGCTGCTAATTGAGCCATGCAAATATCCGGATCTAACAGAGCTTTGATTAACGCTTCCCTCATTTCTTTGGAAAGAATCAAGGCATCGTAAATGCTCAGTTTGGCAGGTAGCTTCCTGAGATGAGCTAGGACATTGTAATCGACCTTGGGCATTCCATTCTCAATAGGACTCTGAAAAGGAACAGGTTGAGGTGGAAGAGAAGACTCTGGCTCGTCAATAACTTGCTTTCCTTTGTCTTCAGAAGAAGCATGAGGTGGTAACACTTTACCACTACGAAGCTTGATTTCCACTATCTCTTCAGAAGAAGTGACAGGCAGGTTATCTTCTTCGACCTTAGCTAATTCTGATTTTACTTCTGTTAAATTTTCAGAATCAGACATCTCGGCTTCAATACAGATAGGCATACCCTGCAAATCTCAAGAGCAGGGACATCACTATCTGAATAATAACCAAGAGAATGTTTTAATTCTTCAAAATTAAATTGATTATGCAGAGAATCATTTTCAGGTGTAATTTTCAAGTCATCCGTAACATCATTATCAGAAATAGACAAGATATAAGCAGAATCCTTTTTCATTGATTTAACATCATTAAACTTAACAAAACAAAAGTCATCTAAGATAAGAGGATTGAGGATAACAGTCTCCCCATCCGAAGAAAACACAACTCTACTAGATACATCACAATCAACACTACTAAAAGCAACAAAACAATTTCTAGTGTCCTCCTTCTCCTGAACTATAGGACCCTGGCTGACTAGGGCTTCCTTGAGCTCTGAAGGCGGAGTCATCTCTACATTATCTTCTGGAACTATCAGATCAACCTGGAGAGGCTTCTGAGCTCCCAAAGACTCCTGAAGAGAAGAAAAGTAAAGTTTATTAAGAAATTTCTTTGAAGAACGGGATAAAACTATATCCCAAGTGGAATCATAATTTGAAAAAGAAGTAGAAACGATAGGCTCACCAGTCATACACTTAGCTGATCCCTGCCCCGGATCCACTAAGTATTCCTTGGGAATCACTACATCTCCTAATTTCATATTTCTGTCAAGCCATTCTTTAAAAGTGATGCAATCTTCAAGTTGATGGCCTAACATCTGATGGTAAGGGCAATAATTAAACTGATCTGACTTACCCACTTCTTCTGGCCTTCTAGGTGCAGGCAATTTGAAGTCTGGCTTTTTCAGAAGATTTTTGAAGATCTTCTTCAAAGCCTCCTTCTTAAAGGGGTATGTCTTACCAATCATCTCATTGAACTTTTCCCACTTTTCCTTTCTTTCTTCTGGAGTAAGGTAAGGTTGTTGTTGGTTGAATTCTGGCTGAATCCGAAGTGGAGGGTGTTGTGGTGGCGGATACTGTGGTCTTTGATACTGCTGATTATAAAACTGAGGAGGCAATCTTTCTGTCTGAACTTTTATTGGTTGTTTTCCCCTTATCCATAGTTGACACCATCCCAGATTTCTTTTCAAAGACCTTCTGGGGTTTCAGCTTCTTAGGGTCTGAAGAGGACTGATCAACTAGAAAGGAGAGCTGTGAAGCTTCTTCTTGTAGACTGGAGGCCTTATTGAGCAATTTTTCAAATGTCTTAATGGTAAAACCCTTCAAAAGAAAGGCTACCGGTCCATGAATGTTTTTAAGTAGAATCTCAATTGCATGTTGCTCTTGCAATTGAGGTTCACACTTCATGCTCAAGTTCCTCCATCTAAGTATGTAGTCGACTAACTTTTCTTCAGGTTTCTGTTTTTCTATTACAAGATCCCCAACTGTAACATGGTGCTGACTGCCTGCAAATCTTTTAACAAACATGTTTTCTAACTCTGTGAAACTGTGTACTGAACCATTTGGCAGATCTGCATACCAATCAAATGCTACCCCTGACAGACTACTAACAAACTGTCTGAAAAGCAAAGCATCGCTTCCCCCAGCGTTGCAACAACTGGCTCTAAAGTAGGCTATGTGCTGTCTTGGGTTTCCAGTACCATCAAAGATCTTGAAGGAGGGAGGCACAAACCCCTTTGGGTATGGAACTGCATCAAACTCCTCTGGGTAGGGTCTACCTTTTGGAGTATATGACGAGCTCTGTGACTCTGCTAATGCCTCCCTTACTTGTTTTTCTACCATTTGCTTTAACTCTTTGGATTGAGAAACCTTTATTTCTGGATCTTGCTGGTGTTCTTCTATAGTCTCAATCACTTGTTTCTTTCCTACCACCTGAACAGGCTCGGGTTGAGAAGATTCAACCTGTGCTCGTGGTGGTAAAGGACCCTGACTTTGGAAAGAAGTCATAGTGGCCATCATTTCTTCTATCTTCTTCTCCATACTTGAAATTTGTTCATCTTTTTGTTTTAATTGCTGTACAAGACGTTGAGTTAAGTCCGGCGCTATGCCTTCCTCAACTGCAACATCTTGTATACAGCTTCCTCAATCTGCTCATTATAAGATGTTGTTCTTGTTTCAACCATAAAGACATCAGCCACTGTATCATCTAACATATCATCTCCATCTAAGTCAAAGTTCAAAGCCTCTTCTTCATTTAGATTTCTAATACTGTCTTTTAGTTCACCTATCATCTCCTCTATAGATTTTCCAGAAACATAGTCAGGATCAACAGGAACATACTTTTCACGGTCCATGGGATCTGGAGTAGTATTCTCAACCCTCTTCTTCTCTTCAAGTTCACTTTCTATAGGCTTCTCAGGTGAAGCTACTACAGGAGAAGTAGCTTTTTCCCTGGGTTTCCAAACCTTCTTCTCATCAGATGTCGAAGAGGGTTGGTTTGAGGATTCCAACCGCTCTACATCAGGATAAGAAGATGGAGTAGGACTCGTAGAGTGGTGCCTATCTATCCGGGGAGAAGAATGGGTATGAGAACTACGTTGAATCTTACTAGGACTCTGTGGTGGTGCAGAAGAAGGGGACAACTGACGGCTGACTTTCTGTGGAATATGCTGGGTAGCTTTAAATTTCACTGAAGCATCAGTCAACACAATACTGTCTGTCTTTCTGCTGGATCTCCTTTGTTCCCTAGGGTATCCATCAGTGAGAGCAGAGATGGCAGTTGGTTTGAATTTTCTTTTACTATCTCTTATTCTCAACTGACCTCCTACCCTAGTTTTAATAAGTTTTTGCCTTAAGGTTTCTTCTTCAATCCTATCACTGATCAATCTTCTCATTTTCCTTAAAAATTCTTCTTTAGTCTGTGGAGGACCATCAGCACAATCTTGTACTATAGCCTTTACCAAATTCTGAACATGTGTTTCCTTACTTTTTGTTGGCTCAGTGGCAGACTTTCTAACAGCAGTAGGGGCTGTTCGAGCAATCAACCTCGCATCTTCCTCTCCATCAGCAGCGGAGAGGAGATGGAACCTACTACCACTAAGATGTGGAGAGGTTGGAGGGATAAGCTCATTTTTCTTTGGCATTCCTAGTTTTTCCATTCTTCTCTTTATACGACGATTCTTATTCCTTCTCTGAGTCTTAGTCATAATAGTCGATAAATTGGAAGAAGATCCAATCTCAAACTGGCTGGGTGCACTGAAAGGGACTGAACTGTTTGCTACCACAACTGACTTGAGTTTCTGATCCTGACTAGATTGCTCAATCCTAGTAAACACGGAGGGCCTAGGGTCTACAGGAGCAGTTTGAGACCCGCATCCCAAAGTGAATTCTAGGATAGGTTTCTGATTAGCAACCTCATTAGGTGGAACAATAGTGAACTCAGGTCCACTAACAGACAACTGCAAATCCTCAAATCCTTTTCCAAACTTGATTATACTACCCTCAGCAAATGGATTGTAGGACAGGTTCATGTTGTCAGACAGGGAGAAAATTAATTTACCCGTCATTTTTCCTGAAATTTAAAAGAGATTTTTAATTAGACTTTGAAAATTTACTTAAATTGTAAAAGTTTAATTAATCCAACTAAATAAACTAAATCCTATCTCATTTCATATATATTGAGTTATATGGAAATATAACTACAATACATAATATTGAGATAAAGATGAATTTTATTTAGTGTTTTAATTTCAACTTTTGAAATTTTGGACCCAGTGCTAATTCAAACATCAAGCTACAAGAATAATGTAACTACAACGTTCGAATTAACACGGGGATTTACTTTACAAATAGGTCATTATAAAGGATCTTCCCGTTAGTTTTCTAACGGGGTCCAAAATAAGACCTCTAAAAAATTTTTTTAGATACCGGCCGAATTATTCAAGAATGAAATGAATAAAAGAACCGGCGGAAGAAAGGTAGTTACAACCTATGCCAAGCATAAGTATACTACCGATTAAAGGGTATAAAACACTGCTAAAGATGGAGAGAGGATTGATCCCCAGCGGAGTCGCCAGAAAAACCTTGGTGGGAAAAATTATGTATCACCACGCAGATTTTGATTTCTCCTATTTTGTAATCGAATACTGCATTGAGAATAAAGTACGGTCTCGAGAGGCCGACACAATATTCTATAATGGATTCAATATCAAAATAGGGTTTTGAAAATTGATATTTCTATAATCAAACATAGTTCAAAGAATAACATATCATCTCGAAAAATGAACATAAAATTCTATAGAATATGTTTAAAAATAGAAATAAGTTATTTGAAAAAGTTTATTCATTCTTTTATTTAGATATAACAAGGAGAATATTATATCATCTTGAAAGACGAACATAACATTCTTCAAGACATCCAAAACAAGAATAGATTTTATAAAAATTCATCATTCCTAAAGTTGAATATAACAAGTATAATATTATATTATCTGAAAGATAATAATAATATTCTACCAGTCTATTCAAAATTAGAAATGAGGTTTTAAAAATATCTACATTCCCAAAGATTCTTCCCTTATTTTATATGAATAAAACAAGGTTTATTTTAGTCTGGGGTTCTCAAATCCCTATAAGAGCAAGCTCCTATAGTTAATTACATCCTAGGAGGAATGCTCCTAAGAAAACTCTCGATTAAAGCAGTGATTTTATACCCTTCTGATTATAAAGTAAAAGACAAGGAAAAAGAAGTAGGAATTTTCAAGGAGATAGCTCAATGTTGAACATTTATTAGCGAGTCAAAGGAGAAAAAGTAGGAGGAGCCGGATTCTGAAAAGCTCAGAGGCAATCTCAGTCTATCCTATGTTGGGCTTTACATTTTAAGAGAGAAATTTTATGTTTAACTTGACATTTTATTAGAAATTTTGGGATTATATTCCCGGAGGGTGAGGACTTAAGATCTAAAAAAGAATCTGCCTCAGAACCTAAATCTAATTTGGGTACTATAAAATAGTGACCCGAACCTAACTAATGAAGTACAAATCTGGACTTACCCCGGCCTGGATTGGGGAGCCAGCTAACCACCTAGGCGCTTTAAAACCATGTGTCCAGTCTCTTATGAAAGATGTGTAGGGATGTTGCTTAAGTTTTAAGGAATTGGGGGGACCGACATCTAAGATAGATCCTAATTAGTCCCTCAACTTATGTATGGTGAAAAATGTCTAATAATGCAATTAATATTTTAGACTCTTTTTAATTTGTATCTAATACAATGCATGCTAATTGACTCAAATGCATAAAATGAATATGAAGCAGTTTAAAAATTAGGCTTAGAAAATAGGTTTTTCCCTAGAGATTGCATAACTTCCCCTTGACAGAACTGCACCCTCATAGGTCAAGTGGTCTGCCAGAACCCGCAGGCGGGGAGGGTGCCTAACAAGGAAGAGAAAGTATTAATATGCTTATGCTGACTCTCGGCGGTCCCGAGCTTACTTCTTAGAACGTTAGAGTTACTATGTGAGCCTAAAAATTTTTATTTTTAATTACAAGTAAAAGAATTTTAAGCGTACCCTTACGAAAAAAAGCACTCCGATTCGTATCCAGACTAAAACAAAACAACACGGCATGCAAGAGTCCTAAAAAAAAAAAATCTACTGCACAAACAATGTAAACAATCAATTTTAATAATCCAAATATAATGTCCAATGTCCAATGTCCATATTACACCCAGAATTTACAGAAAAGTAAAGTGGCCAGGCACCACTGACAACAAACCCGGATTCTAATCCTAAGAATGACGCAAGTGATTTTTGAAATGGGATATATTGTTCCTTGAATCATTATTTCTTCGTCTTCTTTCTTTGTTTCTCCATTTCATCCTTTCTTCTTCTACGAGCTTCTTGGATCCATCGGGCCTGGATATCCAAATGAAAAGAAACTCATCCCTGAGAGGGGTATTTTCTTTTCTATTTGGATATTGAATCATCCTAATTTGGCTTTCCAAATAAAAGAGAATAATCCTTTTAAGGTATATTCTCCTTTCTTTGGATTCCAAATTGGATGTAATATCCCACTTTCAAAAAAATCACTTTCACATTTATTGACTCTTGATATATTATATTTACATTACATTTCATTTCACAGAAAGGAAAGGAAAATCTAATCCACCTGCAAGGTTATCCTAAGCAATTTATAAAAAAAAATCATCCCACGCAGTTATATATATATGCAATTGAATTTAAATTATTAAGCCACACTTGGCCACACTCTTCTTCATTTGGGGGCTAAGCAGCTGAAGCACCTGTAGCATTTATTTATTATTAATTAATTAGCCCCCTCTCTTTTTCTGCCCTGCATGAGTGTGGCCACCTGCAGAAAATCATATTAACAATCCAGATCGCTCCTAGCCTATGGGTAATCTAATCGTCAATCAAACCAACACAGAGTGCAGTAAAAATAAATAAACAAGCACACCAACATTTTACAACCAGCATGCAATAAAACTCGAGAAAAAGCCCGTCACAGTGCAATAAAGAAATAAACACCGGCCTAACCTAAAACTAGAGTCGGTTATCCTAACAAACAAATCTAAGTGTGTGCAGTAGGCTGTGAGGTTTTGAAATGTCCTGAGTCAATTATTGGCTAAAGTTTTCTAATTGATTGAATTCTAATTTAAAGATATTTACTAATTCTAAAGTGAGATGTCACTAAATTTTCTATGTTATAAGTTTCTATTCTAAAGTGTGCATGCTTCCTAAGTCTAGATTTTCTAAGACTCAGTCCTTAATTTTTGTCCTTAAGTGTCACTACTGTTATATGGGATAAAAAAATATTTGTTATTACTAACCCTTAGAACTTTGCGTATATGTAAAAGGGGTTTAGGGATCTAAGAGCAAACAAAAAAGTAAACCTAATAAAATTGAAGTTACTATAGGGACCTAAAGGAAGGGTTCACGCACACCACATCAAGGGGCCCCTAAAGGTTTTCTAAGTTTAGAAATACTTATAGTCACCGGGGGCTACGACCCGGTGGTTCCGCCCGTAGCACCTCTACTACCCGGTTGGATAGAGGCGACTGACATCATTAGTTCCTTGTCCTTTTGTTCCCTCGACCGGTACCATTCCTCGCAGTTTTATACAAATAAACAGGAAAAAATAGGGATTAGAAGCACTTTTAATAAATAATAATAAAATAATTGAAATTTACTGAAAATAAAAGACGTACCTTTCTTCGGGCTTGAACACTGGCTTGGTTGAATATCCTTTTTAGAACCTTTCCTTTTTGATAGAACATGTTGTATTTTTCCACTATTTATCCCGAGACATGAGTAAGAGAAAGAAGAATAGAGAGGTAGAGAGAGAAAGAGATTTCTTACTTTCTTTGAAATTTTCTTCTTCTTCTATAAATCATCCAACTAAAACACTCTCTCTAACACCCATGCCTTTCACCTTTCAAAATGCACACTTCATCATTCAAAGAGCATACACTACATCTTACTTTCACTTTTCAAAAACACATTTAAGCTTTATCTTTAATATAAACACATTTCCACCATCTTATTATTCCAACACACATTTTCCACTTTTCAAAACATATAAAACACTTAAAAAAAAAAATCCAAACACTTACTCTTCACCTTTCCTACACAAAACTTTCCACAAAATCAAACATTTACCTTTCTACACTTGCACACTTTATCTTTACTTTTCACATATACAATTTCCACCTTTCCAAAATATACATAAGTCAGCATTTCCGAATTATACACACATTTCACCTCTTCAAAACACTTCAACCTTTAATAATTATACCATTTTGTCAAATATTTCATCTTTCAAAACTATCTAACTCTCTCTTATAACAAGCACTTTTTAAGACATTTCATTTTCCAACGCAAAACATTTCCAACCTTTAAAACAAATGATCTTTCCTTTCCACTTTCCAAAACACACGAACCACTTCTTCTTCCACTCCCAAACACGCTTCCAATAAACTTCTTTTGCCGATTTCGATAATACTTTCTTTAAAATGAATCGTGACAAGATAAATATCACAAATATATATGAAACCTAAAACTCACATAACCACTCATTTATATACTGAGATGCATAGAACTAAATTTGCATGCGATATCAAAACTTGAATATGCATAGAGGCTTTCCAGTGTAGTTGTAATTTACACTATCACTTGTTAAACTCGAGACAAACTCTAAATATGTGACAAACAATGTATGATAAATTCATAGAGAATGATTTCGATATGATTATAACATATATCTTACTTTTCACAATTTTATTATTAAAAGAAGTACTATTATATTTAAAATTATATCTTTATAAATGTCCAAGGAGAATTGCATTTTTAAACATTCACCGAGATATCTAGATTATGAAGAAATTTACTGAATAAGATTATATCTGACATCACAAGCGGTTAAGGATGAAAGCTACATGAAACTCTTCTATATAAAAAAAAAAAAATTCACAAAAATTTGAGATGGTTGTTGAACGAATTTATCAAGCATAGCTATCAATTTCATAAATTACAATTAATCAAGAGAGGCAAATATCACTTTTATTTCAGATTTTTTTTTTTATAAATGAATTTGTAGGTATATGCACTAAGAAGCATACTCATAAATTTATATCTCCAACATAAGATCTATATAACAACGGCGTCAAATAAAATCTCGATACAAAACAAAATCATTAGAACTTTTTCTTAGTGACATTCCATTGAATAGTTGGTGTGCATAAATTCCCAAAAGTTTATTTGAAGTAAATCAGTATGAAGATCATTGCCTCTTAATTACACATTTAGAAGACATCTTATATATATACTTAGTTGAAATCATCACAAGAAAAATGGAATAGAAGAAAGGAAGATAGAGAAGAACAAAGAGAAAAGGAATGAAAAATATTAAACCTGTAGGTGAAAAGAATCGGTCATGGACAGACAACGAGAGGAAGAGAAACGGCTGGAGCTAGACCTGCTTGCACGAGAGAGGAGCGACGAAAAAGAGGTTTATTTCGCCTGGAACTTCTTACGCCAACTGGGGAAATCGCGATAGGGAGAAGACTTAGTGATTTCCAAACTGGTGAAATGCAGAGAGTGGGGCGGGCTGTGTAAACTGTAGGCGTGAAGGAAGGAGTTCCGGAACTGCTAGGGGCGATGTGCTGGGTAGTGCGAACTGCAGGAGATAGAGGCGGGCTGGAGAAATTTGGGAGTTGTTCTCTGTGTATGAGGGAGTTCGAGCAGTTCGTGAACTTCTGGCGTATTGTGAGAGTAGGAGAGGAGCAGTTTTGCGACTCAGAGAGTGGGGGAGAAGGAGTTCGGGGGTTGTTCTGTACGTGTGAGTGAATGGAGAAGGGGTGTTCGGGATGAGGGGATTTTTTTTGGAACTGCTAGAGGGAGATGGACCGTGAGATATGGGGAGGAGCCTGGGTTCGGTTTTCTGAAGTGAGAGAGAGATAGTTAGAGATCGGGAGTTGTATGGGAGTTCGGCTGTGTTGATTTCGTGAATTTTGAGAGAGCGACAGTGAGGGGAAAAGTTATGCGAACTGCTGAGGAGTTGGGGGCAGTTCACGACAGAGAGTGAGCGGGTTGATCATGGAGAGAGACACTGAGGGAGGGGTTTAGACTAGTCCTAACCACATTTAATAAAAATTCATTTCAAATAATTTAATGGTTAAGATTAATCATAACTCAAAGAAGAGTTCAAGAGTTAATTTATATTTAAATTAATTTAGAGATTAATAAAAAAAAATGATTGATAATTTAAAATAAATATTTTGAGTTAATTTAAGAATAGAAATAACTTTGAAATACTATTTTTTATCTATTTTCAACGATTTGAATTTGATTGAGTCGAGACGAATTAATTTGATTTTGATTCGATTTGAGTGATAGGTTCGAGTCGATACTACGTCAATGGGTATCCACCTAAGAGAAATCCTATGGGGGCGACGTCTACACTAGGTTACGAATACCTAGGTGCTAGAATCGATTCCGGGGAAATTGACCTCGAATAATGAGGTCAACACACCATTGTACTTAAATATTGCAAAAACTTCTAAGAAAATAGTTAAATGCAAATAAGAATCTTTTACAGGAGTTCCGCATAACTGAGAATTTTAAAATTATTAGCTTGGATTAGAGGTTTATTTAAGCTCCATTAAATTATGTCTACTAAAGGGTTTGCATAATCTTTAAGAGGTCTAGAATGATTTTTCTCAAACTTAGGTTCAGTCATTTTTAAAATTTATTTTCTTTTCCAAATTTTAGAAAGGGTTCTCTCAATTTCAGGATCAAATGACAAAAACTCCATTCTATTGATATAAAGCTTACCACCAAGAAAAAAATAAAAATTATAATTAGTGATCAAAGAAAATAAATATAAATAAATATATAATTTGGTATAACTATGCAATTAATTCAAGAATATATTTCACATATTATTAAATTTAAATAATTTCCTGACAATGGTGCTAAAAGCTTGATGGTGAAGGCCATAGGTGGTGTGTAACTTTGAATTATAAAAATATATACTTAAGGCTATATCTTCACTAAATAATGATTAAGTTTTCTTTGATATAAATTAAGAAACCCCACTTAATATATGTAAGTATACATGTCAAATCAAGTGATAAAGTGATTGAGTATAGTGTCAAAACCTGAAAAACTAAGCTTTCCAACAGTCAACTACTACTATTTACACAATCATAAAAATATCCTACTTCAATAAAAATGTTTGTTATGATAATTCAATAACTAAATGAAAATAAGAAAGTAATGTATACAACATTTGAATTAAATTTTTTGGATTGATGAATATATATTGTATATCTTTTCTAATGAAATTCTTAATTGTTATGTGATTCAGAGCATATGCATCCCTATATCTTTATTGAGTATGTGAGGGTGAAAAGAATATATGATAACCTAATTTAATTATATCATCTACCTAAGAACCTCACATGTTTTAAATCCTTTCTAATTAAGAAAACACATTATTCCGATATTCCTTGTTGTTCTTGCATTCCTCTATCCATGCTATATATCACATTAGGTTTTAACTACACTTATGGCTACTATGAACATTAAATAAAGAGTGTGATAATATTGAAAACATTTTTTAACTTTAGAGCACAAGAATTTTAGAAGTACTTAATATGTTTTCTATATCATTAATCAAAAACTAAGGAATTGGCCAGACATGATGTTGTATATTTGAACTCAAGTCTTGTGATTTAGATGATAGCAAACATTTCTCCTTTTAATTACTATTATTGCATATCTATTTATCTTGTGCACTAAAATTTGAGGTCCACTATACATAATGAAAAATTATTCAGCTCAAGATTGGGTTGAATAGGAATAAGTGTCTATAAGAGTCTATAATTTTACCTTTTCTTATTTATATATTTCTTGAGTCAAATTATGTATTTGGTGAATACTACACTTGGTGGTCGAGCATACACACACTCAAAGGAGAGAAATATTGATAACATTAAAAGTTTAAATTTTTGAACTAATCGTACTGTATGATTAATATTTTATTATACGATCAACTAATTAAAAAATCATTAAAATGGATAATTATGGAATTAAAGCTATTTCAAGTAATCATATTGGACAATCTCAATCATACAGGATGATCAGTTGAAATTAAGATCCTAGCCGCCAATCACAATTTTGGTAATATTTTGAAATTTAAAATTTGAACTAATCATATAGTACATACATTATAATTAAATATTGCCTTAAATAATCCTATAATTAAGGAGGAATTAATTGTTCCAGTCATATCATACATGATGATTTGACCCAATCATACTATACGACCCAATCCTTGCATGGAATAATATTTTATTGCCGCTAATCGTACGAGACAATAATCCAAGTTGATTAATTTAATCACACAAGATGATTATCAAATTGTATTATACAATCAACACAATTTATTAAAGTAATTGTACAAAAACATATTCTTTGTATAGTGCTAAAATGATTATTTAAACTAATTGTACCACACATTGTTGGATCATACTACTAGATCATAGTCGCTAGAATTAAATTATAGGGCTTTTGGGAGGCAATGTACATAATCTCTCTAATTAGACTTATTTCAAATTTTTGGTTGCTAAGTGTTCTGGAGAAAGAGCTTGGAGAAGGGATCTAGAAGAGATTTGGAAAGAAGAGAGAAAGAACTTGGGTGAGGGAGAAGTAGTGTGAGGGGTTCACAAAATTGCTCCAAGCAAGTGTCTTTCCTTTTTCCTCCAAGTGTCTGTCAAGGGTTCTTAGGTGTCTCTAGGAAAACGTTCTTTGACCCAAAGATAATTACAGTTCTCTATCATCACTAGGAGGTGAGAAAGGAGATCATGGCTCTTTGCCATCACTATGAGGGTGAGAAAGGAGTTCATAGTTTTATGTAATCATTTGGAGGGTGTGAAAGGAGGTCATGCTTCTTTTCTATCACTAGGAGGGTGAAAAAGGAGGTCAAGGTTCTCTGCCACAATGAGTTGGTGAAAGGATTATATGAGCTTCTCCAACAAGCTATGGTGGCTAAAGGAGAGACACTGTAGTGATTTGTGCAATACCTAGAGTGGAGGACTCCAAGGAGTCGATGTAGGTCAAGGTTGACCGAACCACTATGAAATCTCTATGAGCTCTTTTATATTTGCTTTTTTACTTTTTGGTAATTTGAATTTATTGCAGGAATCTTATAATTTACAATTAACTAGAATTAGGTAAATTTGTGGTTTACAAAAAGGAAAATTTTCATATCATGATTAATATATTTATGGCTAAAAATAAAAAAATATATTTTTTTAAACTCTTACTAGATTTTGTATATGCTAAGTTACATATTTAAATTTTTTTTCAAAATCATTTTCTAGCAAGAAATGTTTTTTTACTCATATTAATTTTTCTTTAAGTACCAATTCACCCCCCCCCCCCCCCCCCCCCCCCCCCCCCCCCCCCCCTCTCTTAGTGTGCCTCAAGATAGTTCATTGAAGTCTAATGACTTACACAAACTTTCACATTAAAGAAAATATAAGAAAACTCATTTCCATTGAAATCATAAAAGAAAGAAAATATAAGAGAATGATATCACCAAGTAGGTTCAATGAATCTCCTCTACACTCCTTCCTTAATGTATAGATTTACTCCAATAAATATAGAATAACACTCTAACAATTGTATCAAATAACTCACTAAATTCCCTTCATTTTCACTGTAAGGGCATCTAGAGAAGGACTCAAAAAGTACTAAAATTAAACAAGTGATTAAACACCCCTACAAATATAATACATTGACTATTTATAGGAAAATACAAAGTAGGAAACTGGTGTTGTGGTGCTTGAAAGTTCGGCATTGCTACACCTAAAAAAAGAACTAACGCCAATATAATAACCCATATTTTAACTTTGTGATTTTTTTGGAGTCATTATAACTCTAAATCATAATCCGTATTCTCCATAGTATTTAGATCATAGTACTTTACTTACATGATTTTTTTTTGTAATTTTTGGACACCGATGAAAATCCTTAAGAAATTTGTACATGTTAGTACAAGTAAAATTTTTGAGACCTTTAGGAGTTTGTTTTGGAAACCAATTTCAGTGATGCTATTTTAATTTAATGATTTATTTTATGGATGCTTTTTTTTTAAGTCCTAAAATGATTTATTTGAATTTTATATAACTTTTATATTGATTTGTATTACTGATACAATGATTGCTTTATAAATATGACACTCATACTAGTTTATAACTTTACTAGCTTTCCTATTACATTTGAGTTGTACTATTCTTGCATGGATTCAATGATCATATGAATGTAACTGTTATGATTTGACTATTGACAAGCATATTGCTCTTTTAACTTGCATTGAATTTAGTTGTAGGTTTTGGTGCCTGCTAGGCTTTTTATGCTCATTATATGTGATTAAATAATTTCATGTTAGGATATGGGAGCAGAAGTGTGAGGCTGGTCAAGATTCTTTAGGTTCTATTTCTTTTTTTTCCCTTTGTACTCAGGACAGGATAGTTATGATTTGATTGTAAAGATCCTGAGTAGTGTATATAATTTTTGGGAATGAATATAGATGTGTACATTGATGTTTTGAATTATAGAATCTAGTTTTTTTTTTTAAGAAATGCAAATTACATTAAAAAAGAAACAACTATTACAAACTAGAATGCAAAGATAAGTCCTTTAAAACTATCATAATGAATATGTGATCTACTAAATTCCATTTTAAATCCATTAGGGTGATGGGTACACCAAATATTAAAACAATCTAAAAGCTTGATTAGTATCCCAGAGTTCCCAAGAGATGAAAAATAAAACCTAGTAAAAATCCCACATTTTATTATAATAACTTCACAAAGGACAGAAAACCCTACAAGAAAACTAAAAAAATAACAAACTACAAATAGAAAATGAGCAACTAAAATAGCTGTCAAAACACCACAATGACCATCTTCAACATCCTTAGAGGCCAATGAGCTCGAATCAAGAGATGAATCTACTGAAACCTCAATGCCTCCAATAACAACCAGCATGGATGAACAAAGCAAAGTCGATGAAGCAATAACACCGACAACCACCTCAAGAGGCCAATAATCGGCCTCATCATTGCCAAAGCCAACCGAACAGATAATCATCACCACTCTCATCACATTGATAAGAGAAAAAAACCAAAAAACTTCAAACCCTTCAAGTCTTTAACCAATAAGACTTGTTCTTCAAAGAACAATTGAAAATTAAGAGACCAAACAACCATCTCATCATTACAGACATCAACCAACAAACTCATCAACTTAGTCGATCTACTGGCAGACAGGAACTCTAAAGTCTCCATTCCCTTCCAGTCTTCAACAATCACGCCAAGATCTACAGAGAGCAAATCAATAGCATCCATTGGCTTAGTTGGGATATGGTCCCACCTAAAAACTTCACCAATGCGTCCAATAACAAACACTTTAGTCTATCCAACCAAAGTTTATGAAGCAATAACTACCACTCCAACATCAATAGGACAAGAAACGACCTCAAACAAGACTAGATCCTCATAGATCAAAGAAGTAACTTCGGCATTACCAAATAACTCATTCCAAATAGTTGCATAACCAGCAGCAATCATACCAAAATTGTGTTACTCCACAACCGAAGGCATAAAAATAATCAATAGGACTGTATTGACCCCAAGAAACTTCAAGAATCCAAATGAAACTAGTTCTTTAAAATAGAAAGAACCACCTTTACAATCAAAACACCCATACACCAACCATTTCATAAACATAAAATTATCACACATCAAGAACATGTTAAAACCAATTATGGAATCAAGAAAATCCATAAACCACTACAAACCCGAACTCCAAGTATCACACATAATAATGAATTTTTCCCCAGCACAAAATTCGTTCCAAGAAATGTTGTAGATAACGAAGAACCAACACAAAAACTCCTCCAAAAGCACCTTCAGATTTGAAGTCTCACATAAATCAATCAAGAGTCTAACATTAGTAGGATAACCACATCCCACACAATCGAAAGCCAAACCAAACCAAAGGAGTTCCGTCGACTTGCAAAAATTAGCAAAAAATAATTTCAAATTAGTAGATACACCAAAATCATTGGTCCAAGGGAGAACCTCTACCGGATAAATCTTCATCAAAATCGCATATCTACACAAAACGCCTTTAGCTAATCAAAAATTTGAGATGCCAAAGCCGCACCAAGGTGTTCCATCAGTCATATCAGACCGACGGAGAACCACCAGATGCCAAAGATCCTCCAAAATTGCTAAGAATCACTTCTTTGTCAAGATTTCCTTCTCCGCTCGCTTCTTCACAGAATTTAGTTTACTGTTTATTACTGATAGATTATATTAGATAATTCTGATTATTTTTTACTAAAAGATAAAAATAATTCTTCCAATTTAGATTATGGGCATCACAGCCAATGTGTTATTATTTTGGCTCAAATGTGGCTCTTGCTGATGTGAATTAGTTACTTAATAAGTTGTTATATTATTTCACTGATAAGTCGTGTGCTTGGGTAGTTACAACTACCACATTATGGCATTGTTAAATTCTAAATGCTACAATGCCAGAATGGTAATTTGGGTGCTGAGGTGTGATAGATTATAAAGCTACAGTGCTTGAGGACAATAAGCTAGGTGCTACAAACTTGACTATCCATAAGAGAAGTTAGTACCACCATATCAATATTATGGTGCTCTTGTGGTGCCTTTAATGGCGATGTGTCATTATTTGGTCCGATGTCGCAACATTGGAAGATTATTTAAATTTTATACCTTTTTCTATATTTTATAGTATCAAGATGTGTCATTATGACATCTAGTTGCTTACATATTAGATCAAAAGTATCAACTTTTGTATCCCACAACAGCTAGCATATACCCTATCTTCTTCTCTAATGACGCCTTTTACATCTTCTTTTATTGACACTATGGGAATTATTCCAATGAAAAGAAATAGTTAGACGAGGTAGGGGAGTAGAACCTTCACCACCACCCCCACCTCCAACACCAGTTCCTTTCCCAAAAATAGCCACTACATCCCAGTTTGACATTTACACCACTATGGTAGAGGATTTTCCTAGCCTGAACATGAGGATAACTTTACATATTGAGGAATGTAATAAACATTTTATGTAGATTCAATAACAAAATGATGAGCTTCTAACCATAACACTAGCTTCAACAGTAGCATGAAATTGATAAGGAGTGGTTCAATGAGCAATTTACTACTCTTCACCATTATTTTTAGCCCCCACCACTACTACCACCTGATGAGGGACCCTCCTACTTCTAGATTGCGTGTGCTTTTATAATTTTTGTGTTTTCTTTTTTTTTTCTTTTATTTGTACATTTTCTGATGTGTGTTGTCTCTCCATTTTGAAGATATCAGAAAGGAGAGTAGGTCTTTGGTTATATTTATTCCTTTATTATTTAGCTTAATTTGTTTTCCCATTATTTTTGTTCCTTGTATTTCCTAATTGCTTTGCATATATATATATATATATATATATATATATATATATATATATATATATATATATATATATATATATATATATATTCCCCTATTTTTAAAAAAAAAATAATTCATTTAGTGAGGGGTGGAGAAATTACAAACACTAGCAATTTCAATCAATAATATTTACCATCATAAAAAAGGGGAAGATTATTGTGATCTAAGATTCTGAGTATATGATTTTGATAATAAAAAATATTATTAATTATCTATTTATTTCTCCCATTATTTGTAGTGCATAATTAATTTTATGTGAACTAATATTTCAAATAAATTATACACCGTGCAATGGAAGAATCATGGATCAAGTCTAGGTAGAAAAGGATTGCAAGAGTATACATATTTCTATTCTTTATTTTTAGGTTTCTTAAGTAAAATTCATGTAAAGGTGTATGCTAGTTTGGCAACCATACACATAGACATAGGGAGTGAGATAATAAATTTCAAAATTTTGAACTAATTGTACCACACAAACTCAATCATATTGTCTGATCAATTATTTGGAAAATTAACTAAACTAAAATTACTAATTGAGTAATTAAGGTTTTTGAACTAATCATACTATACAAACATAATCATATAAGAAGATTAGTTTAACTCCAAAACCCTAGTCACCAATCAAATTTAGATAAGTATATTTTAATATTTAGTTTTTGAATAGATCATATGGTATGAACCAATTAATATTTTATGATATTTTTAATCTTACCTAATTAAATTAATTCTCATGATTAGTTAATTAAATCAAGGATAATAAATATGGAAAATCATACAGCATGATATATATCATAGTAAATGATTGGTAGAGATGAATTTTGTTCATCCCAGGGTTATTCATATCATATTGTATGAACCCATATCGTACTGTATGAATAGAAATGATAGAATTAAAAATTTGGGATTTTTGAACACTCTTACAAGACTTTAAAAAAGTCTTTGGTTGTTGAGATATTCTTGTGATAGTGCTTGAGAGGTGATAGAGTTTTGAGAGGGAGAAGGAGAAGTCGTGTGAAAGGGAAAATCAGTATGAGGGGATTCATGCAGTTTCTCCAAGAAATCATCTACATTGATTCCTCCAAGTGTCTTCATTGATCTTTTGGGTTGCTCCAAGGAGAAAGTCTTCAAGACCGAAGATTGTCAGGTTCTATGCCTCAGCAGGAGGGTTGAATGGATTCCATATTGTCTACCTCATTAGAAGGGTGGAAAGGATTCTAATTTTTATCCTCATTGTGGAAGGGTGGAAGTGATTTTGTAAGGGCTTATTTTCCTTGAAATGGGAGCTAAAGGAAAGTCACCAAAGGTTTAGTGTAATACATGTAGAGGATGACTTTAGAGAGAAATGTAGGTCATGGTTTTATCAAACCACTATAAAAGTTTTGGCATGCTCATTCCTTTTATTTCTCCCATTTTTATTTCTTACAAATTATTTTTCTTGAGATTTTTTATGATAATATTTTTATAGCTTAAGATTATTTTTTGTGAGCTAGAGAATATATATATATATATATATATATAAATTGTTAAACAAAAAACATATAAATCCCATTTTATTTTTTATATTTACTTTCGCATGTGTTTTTGTTTAATCATCTTTTTAAAAAGAAATTTCTATTTGAAAAATAACTTTTTAAAGTACCAATTCACCCCTCTTCTTGGTGTGCCTTGGATAGTTTAAGTCGGTCTAAGACCTGAATTAAAATTTCATAAAAGATAATGATCTTCAAAGAAAGAAAAATCATTTCATTTTGTAACCTATTCATGTGTATATTAATAATAATTTTTAATTTTTTTATAACTCTAGGTACTATACAATTCAATCTAGCTATAAGTATTTAAAACATTTAAATTTACATTTGCCTTTACATTTACATCATTGCCTAAGTAGATTCTACTTTTAAATTGATCTAAAAGAGTTTTCTATATATAAAAATGCACATGTATGATGATGTGTAAGTGTATAAATATAAATAGAAAAGGCCTAAGAGCCTACTCTAAATGTGTATCGACAGAAATGTAAATATAAAATCTAGAGTACAATAAGTAAATACTCTAAATTTGAGTACCCTCAAGGCAAGGTCCTCCTCAAACAAACCAAACTAAAACCATCGAACTAGCCTAAACTAGAGTTTGTTGTCATAAGAAATCATCTAAAATGTGTATAAGGAAATATGGTTGGATAGATCCTAAGTTTTATTATTTCAAGTTGTCTATAATTTATTTGTTTGTTTGAGATCACCAAAGGCTGGTTTGAATTCATGTTTTAGTGTTTTAATAGTTTTTGGTATATTTTAGGGTTTTTTTTATTGTTGGAATTGTTTAGTTTTAGATTTTAAAGAAAATAACGCACATTAACTTCTAAGTTCCAGAAAATATTGATTAGCTAGTCCCATACTCATAACTAATCTCCCAAAATTGACGTAGATAGGTTATATATAGTCCTTATATTTTGATTAGATTTTTTAGTCCTCAAGCTTTGCAATCCAATATATATATTGCCTTCCTAAAAGGAGTCAATTACAAGGATATGGAAGATTTAACATCTAAATATTTCATTACTAATTTTAAGGTTATTTAAATTAAATAGCAATCACCATTATTAAATAAGGGCAATGAGATTTATTTTATCATCTTGGGGGCTAAGCTAATAGCTTCATAAACCTAAGTTTCCCAGTTATTGCTTTTTTTTTTTTTTACTTTTAATTATTAGTTGCATACTTCTAATTGACTCAGCTCATTGCTCACTAATTTTTAAGATTTATAATTTAATACTTACAATTCATCAAATTTTTTCTTGGTGTTGTAACAATAGACATGAGGACCAACATCTCTTTAGGATACATAACTCGGTAGCTCAAGATACTCTAACCTAAAAACCTTATTAATAGAGTATGTAAGGTGATTATTATTTATTTGATTTAATATATTGAGTTGATGACTTATTGATTTTTTGGTAATTTATTGAATTTTCACATTTATTCAATAATTTAATTAATTAAGTTTGAAAAAAAATTTACTTTTAAATTTACAGTGAATTTTGAAAATGATAAGTTCAATGCATTTGAATTTATGTCATTTGGAGTCTTCTATAATTAGTTGAATTTTTACATAAAATCAACTCCAAACCACTTGAAATCTTTCCCAAATGTCATTGATGACTCTTAGGGATGATTTCAAGTGTTTGAAGTTATTTTAGAGTTATTATTATTATTATTTAGTTAGTTAATAATTTATCTTATTTTCAATTTACTTTTTGTATTTCTCTATTTAGATTTTAATTCTAAGCAATCTGAAGCTTAAAATATATTTTTATGATTTATTTTTGATTTATTATGAATTAATGAAAATTCTCAGTCAATTATATATATCAAACTTGAGTTCACTAATTGACTTATCAAATGAACTCTAAATACCATAAAATTTGAAACATGGATTCATCTAAATATGTGCTTCAAACCTACTAAATTTTGATTCATCAAATCCCTCCTTTATGTCACAATCAATCCCATAAGGTAAATGTATCTATACCTTTGAGAATTTAATTTGGACACCCTACAATTTGGATTTGAATAAAATTAGTGTCATTCTAACCCTTACATAAATATAAACACTCCACAGAAAAATTCGGACCTAATTCTAACTGCATTAAGAGTTATGAATTTCTAAAGTTTTGAATGAAGTAGTGACACATAAGTTGAAAAATTTAATTCATCAAAATCCATTTTTTGTCAAGGCCAGAAAAAAAATTAAGGTATGTATCACACATACCCTAGCATTAACTGTCCAATTTTTAGCTTAATTGGATCACTAGTTAGAGAGTAATTAAAGAAAATAACAATATCTTTAAACCCTAATTACTCTCTACACATTGGTCAAAATTCTTTGAAATTATTTTTAAAATAAAAATGAGGTCAAGAACTCAAAAATTGGGCAAAAAATGAATTTATGGTGATTTGTATAAAGTCTCTGGCATTTTTTGAATTTATTTTTGGATTTAACTTAAAAAGCCAACTAATTGTGCATTCAATGGCAGCAATGGTCACACATGCCAAGTGGGGGGTGTCCATGTGTTTCCATGCAGTTTCACATTGGTGACTCAATAAGATCATACAGTATGATCGGTCCAATTGAACCAATCATTATGGACGATCAGTTCAGACAAAGAAGAAAAAAGAGAAGGGGTAGTGAAAAAAGTTGAATATCTTTGCTTACACAGACCCATATGCCATAAAATTTGAAGCATAGATTCATTACACTTAGATAAAGAATGGTGAAGTGATTAAAATTTCTAAAAAGCACTTTTTAGAAAGCTATTTTAAATAGAATATTTAAACTAGGGTTGGATATTTGCTTTTTTTTTAAGGGTTGGATATTTACTTGAATTCAATTAGCCACAAGGGTAATGAAATGACTTATATTCTTACTTGAAGCTCTAAAAATAACTTTTCTCAAGGCTTGGAGGTTGTAGGAGCTCTAGATTGAATGCTATGAGTTAATGAGTGTAGAACGAAGGATTGGGAAAATATATAATTAATTCAGTAACACAGTGCCATCATCTGGAGTACCTTAGTGCCATGTTGGCACCATGACACCATATTACTAGTAGCATTGTCGTAAGAAGGTGGGAGTAGTTTACTATTAAAGTGTCGCATCAATTTAACTCAACTTTGTAGAGGCTAATGTTAGCCAATGCCATAACACTTGTTCAATTAGTAGCATCGTGATGCATACCTTTATAGAGCCAGGACGCTAGTTTCATTTTTATGTATTAAATATAAATAGTTTCATTTTAAATTGGTAAGGGTTGGCTATTTATTTTATAAATAAAATAATTATGAGCATTAGTATAGTGGGAGGAGAGTCTGTGCTTTAAGAAAATCTATCTAGAAGATCTCCAAAATTTATTTGTGATTGTAAAAGTTAATCTGGGTGATATCTTGAACCACTAACTCTAGTAATTTGTTCTTTTTCAGTAAATGAAATATTTATTCCATGGCTGGCTAAACTTAATGTTTTGGACTTATAATGCGAAAAAGATATTATTTCACTTGAATAAACTCTTGAACTTAAATTATTGAATGTTATTTTCAATTACTCCCGTACTTCATTAGGTTAGTGCAATGTCCATGCTTTAATTTAAAATATAGTGCAATTCATTACCTCAATTGAGGAATAATGTAACAATTAGGAGCATTACAATACGAAAATACCATGCCTAGATATAGAATGATTAGGATTTTGGGATCTATTGAGGTATAAAAATTATAGTAGGGGGAAACTTTACTTTAAATTCTTACAAGCTTGAATGAGATCTAAGAGGGCATATACTCTAATTCACAATAATCATTAGGATTGTTTACTTAGGAAAACATTATATTTACCACCATCATAAGTTCAGAATGCTTAAAATTTTTGAATCTTTTCCTTTAGCATTTGCTGTAGTTAAAATATAGGAAGCCATTTTCAATTAGATTTGGTAGAATTAATTTTATAACTCAATTAGGCCATGAATAAAGTATAGTTTATTTATTTTATGGGGTCAACACTCTATTATAGACTTTATTATTTTATTGGCACTTACACTTGCATATCATTTAGAATATATATGACTTACACTTTTAGCTTATTTATTACTTCATGCTAGAAGACTCATCACCTTATCTACTATTAACTTCCCTTCAAGGCTACCTTACAGGCATGCCTTCCTATGGTTATTAGTGCAAATCCTATCTGCCACTTACCCTAATGGGATCTTTCTAGTGAGGATCTTATCCACTACTAGCTTTCTATTGAGAATACCTCATCGATGTATCTTCATATCATTTTTATTATATGATATATTATTTATATAAAATTTCATCAATAATTCAAATAAAAACTTAATTTAAATATGCAAAAGATGAAAATTCTGAAGAGTTTGAACTTTTTTAGTATTTTCAATATGATTGCACTCATACTTAAAAACAACAACAACAACAAGCATTTATCCCGCTACGTGGAGTCGGCTACATGAATCCTTTTTCTCCATTGTGTCATATTAAAAGTCAAATTATCGTTTAAATCTATAATGCCAAAAATTTCTTTGCCACAACTCCTCTAATCTCATCTATTCTAAGGCTAACAATTTGGAAGTTTCTCTACAAATAATGGCTTAAATGTCCTTAAGAAATCAAATGTTTAATATTTTCATTTTCAATTGAATGTTCTTTTGAATGGTGGAAGTTATATTGAGGCTAATCTCCATTGTTAGGATTTCTTAGAAGCTTTGGGCTCTTGAGATGATTAGAATTTTGAATCTATCACAATATTAGCCCTTGATGTATTTAAACAAGTGTAATTAGGTGACCCTAAATGAATTGGAAGAGGTCTTTTGACTTATCATGACTTATTCTTTGTATAGGTTGATCAAATTCTTATGAGTTATTATATTTGGTGAAAGATTGCTCAAATTGCTTTCGAGGAGCATTAATACCATCATCAATAGTTATTGGAGCTTATACTTAATAAATTAGATCAGCATGTGAGCTAACTTTCTCTTGCATCAATGAGGAGCAAAATGGTTCAAAGTAAAGACCTCTAAGAAAAATACCTCTTAGTAATTTGGATATACTCCAAGAATTTTACACAATTTAGATTAAATTATTTAAAAAAACTCTTTTAATATTTTCCCTCAATTTGATGAATCCCAAAAAGATGGGTGGAGTACTCAATAATTATTCAATAAGTAATAAATTGCTCAACGAACAGTCTGGCAAGGTGAGTGAAGTTGTGGAAATTATATCAAGGGAGAGAGTAGAGCTAAGTACGTGCTTGACTCTTAAGAGTAGTAGGACAGACCTGAAAAAGAAGTGCATAAGAAACTTGTTAAATATGCATGATGGTTTTATAATGATAAATATGTTCATAAAAATTAGAAGATTCATCATATGGATTAAAAGTGAATAGTTTGATTTAGGAATAGGATGTTGTGGAATGTTATGTGTTATGTGTAATGACTCTTGTAAGCTTCATGGAAGAGTAAATTTATTCTATTCCCTTAAAGAGAATTACTCTTGAATAAAATATCATAGTATATTTTTTATAATATCCAAAGGGGAATCAATAAAATGATGTTGATCTTATTCCTCCATAACAAGTTAAGGTTATGGGTTGGCCGAACAATATGGAGAGAATATGCTAAACTAGTTGTGCTGGAGAGAAATTGATGAGCATGTAGGGAATGAGGTATATACTCTTTGATTTGTTTTATCTCTAAATTACTATTGATATTCTTGAGGGAGAGCTCCATCATATTGTGATGGTGCCATTTGGTATCTAGACTCCCTGAATAAAGGAATTAGCATTTAAGTTCCTCCATCCACTGCATACTGTTACAAACCTATTTTTGGATTATGATTTTGAAGATAGCAAACAAATCTTGGTTCACTACGACTGCCTTTTTTCACTAACACTTTCAGGATTTAAAGATCAGACGAAAAGTGGAATTAGCTCAAGACTGGGTAGATTAGGGTAGAGTCAGTCTGTAATTCAATTTTCCCTTTCCTGAGTCAATTGTAATTGTTTCAAGTGACTGATGTCAAGGTAACCCTACACACACACACTTGAGAGATATAGAACTTGTGTTTTTACTCACATCGTCCCGGACGATCGAGTTCAAAATAGAAAATCTAACCATGATTTCTTGTTAAGGCAGCCGTAATTAACAGATCGGCCTGGATGATAATTGTATCAGCCAGGAAGATAGGCTTAATACAGAAAGAATTTGCCGACATAATCAATTTAGGAATTTTGTATTTTTGGAAATCGGTCAGGACGATCGTGAGATCGGCCTGGACGATATCACACAATTATGCCCAAATTAATCCAGGAATCAAGGAAGTAATTAAGGATGATTGATACGATCACATCATCTTGGACGATCGCAGGATCGGTCAAGATGATCTATTCAAAAACCCTTAGTTACTCCTGGACGATAAATATCATCCAGCTTGAATTCAGGGTGATGTTAAGGACAATTTTCCTTAGATTTGAACTGATCGGCCGGGACGATCGTGAGATCATCCTAGACGATCAAGCCAATTTTCAATTTTCCAGATCATCTTCAGGGTGATACTCTGGCCGATCTTCTGAGATTTGTACTGATCGGCCAGGACGATGTCCATATCGCCATGGATGATAAAGTCCGCAACTTGCAATTAAAGAGCACCTTTGAAGCTCTTCTATTTAAGAGCTTTAGTTCAATATTTTTGAACATCCTTGGCTACTGTCTTGACCTGAGAAAACCTAAAGGGGAGAGAGAGAGAGAGAGAGAGAGAGAGAGAGAGAGAGAGAGAGAGGATCTTGTGATGGGGAGCTTGTGAGGGGATTTACTAGGGTTGCTCCAAGCATTGTTCCACTTCTTCTTCCCTGGAGTCTCTTGTCTTTGGAAGGGTTCTCTGACTGCTTCAGGAGGAAGCAAAGGGAGTTGGGTTCTCTGCCTTGCCGGGTGTGGAAAAAAGGAGGTGTTTTTGTGAGGGTTTCTCCGCCTAGCCATGAGGGATAAAGGAGAGTCACGTTTGTAGTGCAATACTCGGAGGGTGCCTCCGGGGAGTGGACGTAGGTTGAGTTGACCGAACCACTATAAATCCTTGTGTTCTTATTTTTATTGCTTTCGTATTTATTTTCTTCTGCACTTATTTTTGTGACTTGGTTTGTGATAATTATTCTTTTTGCTTAATTTTTTTTTTAAATACCAATTCACACACCCCCTCCCTCTTGGTTAGCCTCGGGCCAGTTCTATAGGGCTTAACATCCCTAACTAACTTTCAAGTGGTATCATAGCGGGATTCATAAAAACTAAGTTTAAAAACTTTTTGAATTTTGATCCATGGCTAACTTTGGGAATCGTAATACACCGAAAGGGTATTCTATTACCCGACCACCTTTGTTTGATAATATTCCATTTGATTTTTGGAAAACTCGCATGTCTACATTTTTATAATCTACTGATTATCGCATGTAGATGCTTGTTAAGGATGGTTACACACCTCCGACTGGTAAACTTAACGGCATTACTGTTCCACTTTCTTTTACTGACTGGACTTTAGATGATATAGATTTGGCTCAGTTAAATGCAAAATGTCTTAATTGCTTTTTCTGAGCTTTAAAATCAGAAGACTATATGCGTATTTCCACTTGCAAAACTGGTAAAGAAATTTGGGATAAATTGTGTATCACTTATGAAGGCACCAATGAAGTTAAACTATCCCGTTTGAATATTCTCTTGCATAGTTATAAACTTTTTCGTATGAAACCTCATGAATCAATTTCTAAAATGTATACGAGATTTACTTAGATTGTTACTTCTTTGTATGCCTTAGGAAGAGAACTTTCAAACTATGAAAAATTGAACAAGATTTTGAGATGCTTGCCTTCGTCTTTTGAAGCTAAAATCATTGCAATCACTGGATCTAAAGATTTGATTACGTATTTGATTGACAACTTACTTGGCTCACTCATTGCTTACGAGCAAGGAGTGAATCAAAGAAATCTTGATGCATGTGAGAAAAGAAAGGAGAAAATGGTGGCACTGAAGGCGCACAAATCGGATTCTGACTCTTCCGGGTCTGAGAGTGATGACATTGCTTTTATCACAAGGCAATTCAAAAGTTTTCTAAGGAAGAAGCAAAAGCATCGTCAAAACTGGAGAAAAGGTAAGGGATCTTCTGATATTGTCTGTTATGAATGCAGGAAGCCTGGACATGTGAGAGCTGATTGTTCTACACTTGAAGATCACTCAAGTAAAGAAAAGGGTGAGGAGAAACCTAAGTTAAAGAATGACAATAAGAGAGTCCAAAAGGCATTTTGGGCGGATTCTGCATCGGATTCATCGGAGACGGAACCAGAAGAAGAAACAATAAACTTGTGCTTAATGGGAGAATATCATCTTGATCAAAGTGATGAAGAAGAGGTATATAAACCAACTTATGATCAATTATTTGAAATTTATGAGAAAATTCATGCATCATACAAAAAACTTAAAAAGACTCATGCTAGTTAAAATTGGAACTTTCGAATTTACAAAAATAATATGAAATTATTCTAAAAGATTATTCTACGATTGATTCAAATCATATGGCTCTACTTGATAAATTTGATGATTTAAATAAAAAGCATTCAGAATTAATTAAAGAGCATGATGCATTAAAAGTCACACACACCTCACTTAATTCTTATTTTAAGAAGTCTAAAGAGATGGAGAAAAATTTGAGGATTGAGAATGAAGTCTTAAAAAGCATAAATTTGAAGATTCAAAATGAATTAGATACATGTAAGAAAACTAGGATGACAGCTACTTTTGATCAAAAGCCAAAATCTAGGAAGAGGCATTATAACACAAATCATTTAAGAAATCCTTTTCCTGGTGTTAGATGCTTTTCATGTGGCTTGCTAGGACACATCTCACACACTTGCACTGTTCGCCGTAGTACACATTGGGTGTAGAGACCAAAATTGCATGATTCACAGCATTGCACACATGCATTACACTCTACTTTTTATGAGAAGGGACCCAAATCTATTTGGGTTCCTAAATCTGACAATTATTGATTCTTGCAGGATTGCTCTCACAAAAGACCTCGTGAGAGCATAGGATACTTGGACTAACGGAGGATCACAGCTCATAACTACTTAAACTTGCTGCTTAACAAATTCTTGAATTGCATTTTGATTATTGTTATGTTTTGTTTTAGTTTTTGTTTAGTTGTTCTAGTCGTTTTTACTTTTGTTTTCTTTATGATGATTTTTTCTTGTTCTTAAACTTTGGAGATTTATGGCCAATGATTAGCATTTCTAAATCGGATAAAGGGAGAAAACACCGTTGATGGTTTCCCTCCTTCTCACCTCTTTTGGTGATATAGTTTTCTTTTCAAAACAAAAAGTATATCTCATTTTAACAAATAGTTTTTGAAATTAAGATCTTTTTTTTCTTGCTATAATAGTCTATCTTATATATTTGTTCCAAAGTTCTTATATATCTTTCAAGTTAATTGAAATCTTGCCATTGCACTTATCATATAATTTTGATTTTCATTTTGTAGTTTGTTCTTCCCTATGTTAGAAAGATAGCTCCCCTTCTCTAATATCTTGAAGATATAATTACAACTAAGAACCTTTTTTTTAAGGATTTGTTAAAGAGTTTTTAGCTTGGAAAAATAAAAAAAAAGGAAAAATGGCCAATGACGCCAAATTGAAAAGAAAAGTATATACACGAAAGTGTATCAAAAATCAAAAGATGCTCAAAGAGCCAATCAAAGTGTCAAGAGACATAAAATGAGCCCACTAAATGCAAGCTATCCTCTCTTTTCAAAACTTTTAAAACTTAGAATGACGCATAGGTTATTTAATATTTTTAAAGGCTTGATTTCAAATTCCATGATAGAGACAAATTACTTTGGTATACTATTTTATAAGATATCTTATTTGTAACCAAGTTTTGAACGGATCTTCTTTTTATCCAATTTATTCTGAGTTAGACCCCTTGTTTTCAAAAGATAATTTTTATCCTGAAAGAAGTCCGAGCAAGGATAAACAGGATCGGATTTTCTACCATTTTCAGATTGTGACACTGTTAACTCATTGATCTTTTAAATCTTTAAAATTTAATTATTTGGGCAATTTGTCATATGCTTACTTTGTTAAAAACAAAAAAAATTATTAAAAAAAAACAAAAATATCTTTTCTTTTCCTTTTTTTAGCTATTTTTGTTGTTTTTAGTTTGTATTTTTGTTTGTTTGGGCTTTCTCTGATCATCTCCATCTAATCTTGATTTTTAACTTTATGTCACATCATCCTGGCAGATATTTATATCATCCTGGACGATATGACAATTTCTCTTCAAAATTCCATCTGCTGAACTTTTTCTGAGCTTAGTGTAATTCATCGTACGAGACGATCCCATTTCGTCCTGGCCGATATGATCAAACTCTATTACAATCATTTTTTATCATCTTGGCCGATACACTTTTCGTCCTGGCCGATGCATTTATGGTCATCGTCCTGACCGATACATCTGATTATCCTGGATGATCCACGTGTTAGTACGTTTAAAATTCTTAAAATCGACCCCGGACGATCCATTATTGGACAATCGTCCTGATCAATCTACTATTCATCCTGGACAATACATGTGGCACAGATTTAAAAAGTTTTAACTTCAACCGGTACGATCAATTATTGTGCAATGTCCTAGATGATACACCTAATCGTCCCGGATGATCTGCTTTTTCAACTGTCGTCCGGCTTTTCTCCTCGGGACGATCGCCTGTTTCTTATCATCCTGGCCGATATCTAATCGGCCCGGATGATCGGACTGCCTTTTTAACCAATCGGCATGTACGCAATAATTGAACCAAATCGTCCTAGACGATTCTGCGATCGTCCTGGACGATGTGGCCATTTCTTTAAATTCAGGCCATTCCAGCCATTGTTTTCACCTCAAAGCTTCTTCTTATCTCAATTTTACTTACTGATTTCTTGTTATGGCTGGTGGGAAGCAAGTCCGTCATGCTTCTAGAAGTTCCTCAAGGGCCACTCTAGACCCTCGATTCAGGGAAGTGGAGGATCAAGCAGCTTACCATCGGTACAGAGAATGTGGCATCACCCTTTCCAGAACCATCAATCCTGTCCACCTTTCATATCCGGTAATGGATCTCTTTGCTCACACTTCTCTCTATTTCATTCTTACCCTCACTGCCCCTTTTTCTTCATAACTTATGTTAGAATTTTATGCAAACCTGTGCATAAATTCTTCTTTCACAGCCCTGACCTCCTATGAGAATCGATGCCCGGTCGAGATCACATATCAGGACTGCATTGAACTTTTGTAGCTATCCACCACCGGGGATAAGCTGCATATAATCGTCTCAGATCCTGATTTTGACTAGTCCACGACAAACCATTTTCTTCTCCAGACCAACACACCCTTTCAAGTTGGAGAGACTAGCTCTTTAGTTAAAGATGCTAGGACAATTCAGCATGTCCTTCGCACCTCCATTATTCCAAAAGTCGGGGACCGAGTCCACATCACTCCTCTGCTTTCTCTGACAACCTCTTTCATCATGGCCCAGGAAAAATTTAATGCTACTGATCTAATTTTTCGATACATTGATCATTTAATAACTATTCACGATCCAGGCCATAGGAGGAAACCCAACCTTGCTTTTGGACATCTCATAGCCTATATTCTTAAAACCAAATACAATCTTCAATATCCTACTCGTCACGACCTTCAACCTCCTTGCTACTCAAACAGCTCTTTTAATATCCTTCACAGTTCTCGTCTCCACCCAAGGGAAAGGGAACCTTAGGGGGCCAAGGAGGAGGAGGCTCCCGCTCCCATTCCTGATCCTGCTCCTCTTTGCTTGAGAGATTTGATTGTTGGGAGACCCGTTTCGACGCTTATGTTACCGCACAGGAGCAGCAACATTCTGTGGATATTGCCCGTTACGAGCAGCACCGCATAGAGGACTTAGCCCGTTTTAATAGCTACATTACTCACCAGTAGCAGCAGCACGACCAAGACATAGTCTGGTTCAATGCTCAGTTTACTATGCTAGATAGCTACTTTCAACAGGCTCCACCATCTCCACCTCCATGTGATGATCAGGATCTCTCATTTTTTTAGTTTTAGTTTCATTTTTCTGAAGATTGCTTTCTTTTTATGTATTGTGTTTTTTTTAATTAGTTGCTTTATTTTGTAGTTTCCTCCTTTTTGAGATGTCAAAAGGGGGAGTAGTATGTTTGTACTTGTTTAGTATATTTGTACTTGTTATGGTAAAAAATTAAAAGCTTGTTTAGTTTTTGCATTACTATTTTAGAATTAATTTTTGATATGTTTTCCATCATCAAAAAGGGGGAGATTGTTACAAACTTGTTTTTGGATTATGATTTTGATGATAGCAAACAAATCTTGGTTCACTACGACTGCCTTTTTTCACTGACACTTTCAGGATTCAAAGATCAAACGAAAAGCAGAATCAGCTCAAGACTGGTTATATTAGGGTTGAGTCAGTCTGTAATTCAATTTTCCCTTTCTTGAGTCAATTGTAATTGTTTGAAGTGATTGATATCAAGGTAACCCTACACACACACACTTGAGAGATTTAGAACTTGTGTTTTTACTCACATCATCCCGGACGATATTTATATCGTCCTGGACGATCGAGTTTAAAACAAAAGTTCTAATCAATATTTCTTGTTAAGGCAGTCATAATTAACTGATCGGCCTGGACGATACTTGTATCAGCCAGGACGATAGGCTTAATACAGATAGAATTTGCCGACATAATCAATTTAGAAATTCTGTATTTTTGGAAATCGGCCAGGACGATCGTGAGATCGACCTGGACGATATCACATAATTATGCCTAAATTAATCCAGGAATCAAGGAAGTAATTAAGGATGATTAATACGATCACATCTTCCTGGACGATCGCAGGATTGGCCAGGACGATCTATTTAAAAACCCTTAGTTACTCCTGGACGATAAATATCGGCCAGCTTGAATTTAGGGCGATGTTCAGGACGGTTTTCCTCTGATTTGAACTGATCGGCCGGGATGATTGTGAGATCGTCCTAGACGATCAAGACAATTTTCAATCATCCAGATCAACTTCAGGGCGATACTCTGGACGATCTTCTGAGATTTATACTGATCGGCAGGACGATGTCCATATCGTCTTGGACGATAAAGTCAGAAACTTGCAATTAATGAGCACCTTTGAAGCTCTTCTATTTAAGAGCTTTAGTTCAACATTTTTGAACATCCTTGGCTGCTGTCTTGACCTGAGAAAACCTAAAGGAGAGAGAGAGAGGATCTTGTGAGGGGATTCACAAGGGTTGCTCCAAGCATTATTCCACTTCTTCTTCTCTAGAGTCTCTTGTCCTTGGAAGGGTTGGGAGAGGTAAGTTTCAGCAAGTGATCGTGGTTCTCTGTCTGCTTCAGAAGGAAGCAAAAGGAGTTGGGTTTTCTGCCTTGCCGGGTGTGGCAAAAAGGAGGTGTTTTGTGAGGGCTTCTCCGCCTAGCCGTGGGGGCTAAAGGAGAGTCACGTTTGTAGTGCAATACTTGGAGGGCGCCTCCGGGTAGTGGACGTAGGTCGAGTTGACCGAACCACTATAAATCCTTCTGTTCTTATTTTTACTGCTACCGCATTTATTTACTTCCGCACTTTTTTTTGTGACTTTGGTTTGTGATAATAGTTCTTTTTGCTTAAAGAAATTTTTAAATACCAATTCACCCCCCCCCCCCACTCTCGGTTAGCCTCGGGCCAGTTCTATAGGGCTTAACATCCCTAATGAACTTTCACATACAACCCTCTAAAATAAAGCTTTGGAGGACTTGACACCCACATTTTGTTATTCTTTGATTGTTAGCCATTGAAAAAGTATGTTGGGAGCTCTCTAGTTCTCTCTCTATTCTTCCCCCTCCATCATATGGATAATACGACTATATTTATAGGCTTTTTGAACTAGGCATTTTAGTAATTTTAACCATAATCCAAAATACTTCATCGTACGGTCCATCTTGATTCCCTTGATTTTGTTATATTTTTATCATCATTTAAGTGTTATGGTGATGTCAGAATTGAGTGGTCTTAGGCTCGTTGGATTTGTCTCAAATAGCTGCTCATTCAACTATAATCAGTTAAATTTTGGGTTTAGATGATCCTGGTTTTAATTTTAAAAGTTTCCAATTCAAATATTTCCTAGAGATTCATGCATATCACATGATTTGTCTAAAGTCATATTAAGAAGGAACAATAACATGTATAAGATTCAAAATCTTCCCTGTCAAATTTCGGTTCAATAAGAGATTTAGGCACAAAATTTTGAAATGATTTTAATTTTGATTGAAATTTTAAGATTTCAAAACCTTTCCTTCTAAATTAAAGTTTGGTATGAGATTTAAGATTCTAGAGATTTTTTATTCTAAAAATTTTCAAATCTTATTTATGAAATTTGTACTTATACTAAGAAGTTCTAAAATTTAAGGAACCACTCAATTTAAAATTTAAGAATTCTATAATCATACCCACCAAAATATAGAATAAAAGAAGTTCAGAAATCTAGATGCTTGTAACCCTTGTCCAAAGAAAAAATGAACAATTTAGCCAATCAAGATAGGTTATTCTTTGCCTATGAAATATTTAAGCATACTATCGATGTATAAAAGTATAAGCCACTTTTAAATAAGGAGAGTGGAACCCTCATAGGATTCATCAATAAAATTTATCAGGAAATTAAACTACGTATTTAAAAATTTTATCTTTGTAACAAAATATGATATACAAAATAACGTATCAACTTGAAAAATGCAAGCTCTTATTAGTAATTACGTCTCAAGAGCAGTTATCTCTTGAGAATACTCTTGACTAAAGAAACGGAAAATATTTTTAAAATTCAAAACTTTTGACATAAAGATTTTTAAGAATTTTTATGGCATTTGTTAATAGCTCTTTGTAGGAGACCAATGGATGAAAAATAAGGAGCTCTAAACATTGAGAAGATCTGAAACACTACAAATTATTTTATGATGGGCTTTAAAATTTTAAATATTTAAATTTATTATTTGAGTCATTCATTTTATTAGAAATTTAGGGCTTATATTTCACTTATAAAATCCCAAGGTGTGAGAACTTATGATGTATCAATGAGATATTATTAGCCTTATATTCTAAAACTAAGGTGAGAATTAATATAGGAGACTTACAACTTTTAACCCCACCATGGGTTTAAGTTGCCCCAACTCTACTAGATGGACAATCATGTCTAGAATGGACAGCTAATTAAAGCAACCTAATCACTTTAAAAATGTGATGTCAAAGTTTTTATGAAATGCAAGATAGGCAAGGGTAATTTTACTTTGAAGAAGTAGAACTTACAATTTACCCTTTAAGGCTAAGCAGCACAACTATGAAGGTAGACAAATGCTTCTAGTTGATACATAATTTTATGTTTGATCCCAAAGGCATTCTAAAGCCTTGTAATTCTACCTCAACAATAGAGACTTGTGAATCATTATAACCTTCAATCAATATAGAAAAAGTGTTTCAATTGATCTTGACATCATGATTTTTTTCTACCCAAAATTTTGTATAAAAGAACTTATTATCATATGTGCTATGACTTATTCATTTGTATGCACTGCTTTCATGCAATGTTAAGTAGATAAATTATTATTATTATTATTAATATAACACTTCTAGCATAATTGAGTGGTCCCAGAATTATATTTCTTAATTGTGTTGGATTCACTCATCCTTATTTTTATAGATGTTTTTTTTTTTTAATTAATGGACGTTTTTAGAAAGGAAACCTGAGATAAAGGAAGAATAATCTATGCGTAGTAAGGAGGGCATCCGGAGACCAATAAAAATGTGACACGTCACCTCATTGGTCGGTACCCAGCTCAGTACCTAGTCGGTGTTACGGATCTATGGTTTATGATTTTGATGATAGCAAACATTCATTATTTCTCTACGATTGCCTTATGTGCTAACGTTTCAGGTCCACACGATCAGACTGCAATTTGGAACCAGCTCAAGATTGGGTAGACTAGGTCTGTGTTAATTTGTAATCTTTTTCCTTTCTTGAGTCTGTTGTATTTGGTGTGGCATCTAATGGTTTGTAACTTGGAAGATTTTCTGTTGTGCCATAAAAGATTTCTATTTTTTGTAACATCGTCCGGGACGATCTAACAAAAGTAAAAACCCTAATTAGGGCATCCTGATTAAAGCAGCCGTCATTATGCAAAACACATCGTCCTGGACGATTTTGTATCGGCCAGGACGATATGCTCAATTTAGTAAGAATCTGCTGCCAGATCTATTTAGAAATAACCTATTTTTGGACATCGTCCAGAGGATCGTCTAGGACGATCCAGGTCAATTTTTCCAATATTTCTCTGGAATTTAAGGAAAGCAATTACATGGTCAAATCATCCGGGACGATCTCCAGATCGTCTGGGCCGATTAGACATCGTCAAGCTTCATTTCAGGGCAATATTTTGGATGATTTTCCTCATATTTGAACTAATTGGGCAGGATGATATGCCTATCGTCCTGAACGATAATGTCGGCAACTTGCATTAATGAGCTCATTTTGAGAGCTTCTATTTAAGCTATGGCAAGGTAACTTTTGTAAGTGTCGTTGGCAGCCATTGTAGCTTCGTTCTTGTGGGGGAAACTTGAAGAGAGAGCTTGAAAGGGAGAGAGGAAAGGGTGGAGTTTGAGAGGGAGAAGATCCTGTGAGGGGGGAAACTCAAGGGAGTGTGGAGGGGATTCCACATGGTTGCTCCGGTGAACTCGCACCTTAGTACCATCGGATTCAAGCCTTGTCTCGAGGTAAGTTCACCAAAGAAGAAGATCTCCTTAGTGTCAAAGGACCCGGCGACTCCGCCGCACCGGGGAAGGTGGAAGTGATTTTGTAAGGGCTTCTCCGCCTAGCTGTGGGGGCTAAAGGAGAGACACTTGTTTTAGTGCAATACTTGGAGGGTGCCTCCAAGGAGTGGACGTAGGTCAAGTTTTGACCGAACCACTATAAATCCGGTGTGTTCTTTCTTTATTACTTCCGCACTTTAATTTTCGCATCGTTGATTTTCTATGTGGTGATATTGGTTTTAGTTTGAGTTTTGGTTTAAAGATTCTTCTTTTTGAATTCACTCCTCTCTTTGTTAGCCTTGGGCCAGTTCATAAGGGTTTAACATCCCTAAGCCTTGTTTTTTGTGCCTCTTCTCTTTTTGATAATGTCAAAGGGGGAGAACGTAATGTTGAATTTGTATCATTTTTTTGAATTTTCTTATTATCGCTTCCGCGTTTATTTTTCTTTCGCACTTTGTTTGTGATGATTTTGGTTGGAGTTTTATATTGGGTTTTAAAGTTTTCTAATTCACCTTTCTCTTGGTTAGCTTGGGCCAGTTCTATAAGGCTTAATATTCCTAACGAACTTTCAGTCGGTACCCAGCTCAGTACCTGCACTAGGTACCGCTGGGTACCCAGTGCTTAACCGGACGGTTCTCCGGTCCGGTGTCCGTACAGAATAAAAGCTCGAGGTAAAGTCATTTTTTATAATGCAATGCGTAACCAATATCATTTAATAGCGCCCAACATGAAAGGTTGGAGTATCCCATCACGTAAACAAAGTTTTTGATACATTTGCCAATTGTTTGCTAGACAATCAAAACACTTTCGAAGCAAATCAGTGGGTGATAAACATCTAAGAGGAAAACCGGCCGCCCATTGAATAGTTGAAAGGACCATTCCTAAACCAATTTCCCAAAATTAATCGGAAGTTCAAAAAGCCAAACCCCACTAATTAAGGAAAATTAGGTCAGTTGCATCTCAAAATATTTTCATTAAAAGTGCAAAATAATTATTTCTGTATAAGAAAATAATTTACATTTTATTAAGACATCAAATTTAATCTTTAAAAAAAAATGATTTAAATATTATCTTAAAGCATAAAAGGGATTCAAATCCTCTCTAATTACAAGGATGCAGTTACTGGTTACCATCTAAATTATGCAGTTTGTTCTGAGAGATTAAAGATTTTTTTTTTATAATCAGAGTAATTTTAAGATATTAAGATTGTGTTTAATCTCAATGATTAAAATAAGTTACTTAATATAATATAAGTACCTATTAATTAGAGCGAATAATAAATCTAAAAAAATAAAAAAATCTTTTAGTTCTTAGAAAAGAGTATTTTAGTCTATATAAAGCTGCTTCATAACTTTAATAAATATATTTACTATTTTTAGGAGTAGAAAATATATAGATTTTTAAATATTCCTGAAACACAACTCTTCTTGGCCTGTTGGAAGCTTAGACTTCCAACTAAGAGGTTCAGGGTTCGAGTCTATGTGTATGCGTTGTGTGTATGAGTTTGCCTTAAATAGCCTAAATGTCCCAAAAAAATATTTCTTAAAATAAAAAATTTACAACTCATCATTACATGATAAAAAAAACTGCCGAATTTCTCGAGTTATAAATGTTAATATTATCTTAAAGAGTTTTATGTACCAAAAAATATCTAACAGAGTTGCCTTTCTTAAAAACAATCAACCCCAAAAATTTCCAAAAAAAAAGAAACAGAATAAATAATTAAAATAATATTATGCAAATTTTTTAATAAAATTTTCCTAAAATAAGTTTTTCTCATCGAAAAATCAATATCACTGTAAATTCTTTCCCACATCTTACTTATAAAATACCCGATCTCTTTCCTCTTAGCAGCCGTTTCATCTCTCTCTCTCTCTCTCTCTCTCTGGGTGAAGTTATTTCTCCAATCATTACTTATGCTTCCAAACAGAAAAGTTTTAGGAGAGTCGCCGGCGGCACCTCCGTCATCGGAGTGGGGACCGTTCAGCGGAGCCGGTGACTTCGGCAAAAACATGGGTATCATCATCGCAGCCCTTCTTTTAGCCCTCGCACTCGGTTTCACCGCAGGAGCCCTAATCCGCCGCCATCTCCATCGCCGGAACCGGCGCCGGCATCCCGATGCAGCTTTGGAGAAGCCGACTGCTGGGCATTTAGCGGTGCTGCCGCCGGAGAGCATCCCGGCGGTATTGTTCTCCGCCGGAGAGGGTCTTCCTTCGGCGGGTCCGGCTGAGTGCGCTATCTGCCTCCTGGAGTTTGCCGATGGCGACGCCGTTCGTATACTGCCTAACTGCGGCCATGGATTCCATGTCAGATGCATCGACGTGTGGATCTCATCCCGGCAATCATGCCCTACTTGCCGTAAAAGTTGCTTGCCGCAGCCGGAGAGGTTATCAACGGACGGGGTTTAGGGTTTTGAACGGTTGGGAAACGGCGAATGGGATGGGGGAAATGGGAGACGAAGGCATATAGGGTAGCTCTGTTGTTTTATTTTATTTTTTTTTTCCTTGGGAATTTTGTAGATGATCTTACCTTATTGTCTTGGGGAAAGGATGAGTGCGGGTATGTTTGCTGGTGGTGTAAAAGCATGGGATTATTACTTGTGCCTATCATTTTTTTTTTTTTTTTTTTTAGTTGTTTTTCATTCATTTGTAGTGATTCTTGCTTATTAATGAGTGTTATAAAAAATATATATATTATTTGAGAGAGATGCATCCATTATTCTTACGATGATAGTTTAGGGGTGGCTTCATGCAAGGTTTAATTAAAGCTGGATTTATTAATTTTTTGTAAATTATGATTTAATAATTTTTTGGGATATTTAATATTGAAAATTAAAATTTGACTGATTTTTAATAAATTATTTGGTGTATATATTTGTAAATTTTGAGGCTTAAATGAATGAATTAAAAAAGTTATAATAGTAATAATAAGTGATATAAATATCTTAAGCTTTTTTTTGTTCAACTTTAATAACTTTAAAATCTTATTGAAACATGACAAAAATGCTAATTAATAAATTATAGGATTTATATGGCTACTAAATTTTGTCTATATTATAAAATTGAAGACTAGATTTTTTTTACAGATATATACACTAATAATATTCTTGATTTTTTGGCTTTGTAAAAATTAATAATATTTATATGAGCTCGTAATTAATATTATTATAATGGTGTAAATTAGAAAGATTAACATGCATAATATATATATAATTGTTAAATTAAGTAAGGTAAATTCACTTGTACATCACATAGGTAAGGCACAAATTCGAAACTTCTTGATTGATAGTTAAAACTTTTAATTAATAGACAAATATGAGCTGTATGATGTCATAAATTTCAATATGAAGAGGAAAGATGTGGGGCCTCATAGTTAAGACATTGGAAATAATTCGTATTGATATTTATTTCTTGATAACAAAAACTTATAAATAGGAAAATCATATACAATTTTTTTTGCTGAAATTCATTATATTTTTTATTGTGATTGTTTTTAAAAAAGATAACTATTTAAGATAATATTAAAAATTATAAGGAAAAAAAATTCAACTGTATATTTGTTATCGTAATGATGAGCGGTCTAAATCTAATGAATTTTCAAGCATATTTTAATATAAAACGTTTTTGTTCATAAAAATAGAAAACATTCATAAAATTTGATGTCATAATTATATAAGCTTTATCTTCAAAATAAATAAATAATTCAGTATTATCTGATATCATAAAAGGAATATTCAGATCCTCATGCAGTTACCGGTTAATAGCCATCTAAATCATGCAATTTGTTCTAACTGATTAATTTTTCTTTTTTATATCAGAAAAATTTTAAGAAACTATGATTGTAGTAATTTCACTTACTAAAATAAGTAACTTAATATAAGTACCTATTAATTAGAGCGAATATGTATCCAAAAAATAGCTGCTTTATAGTGCGCTTATATAAATAAAATCTTAAATTTATAAATATTTACTATTTATATGAATAGAAATTTTTTATATTAAAATATTCTTGAAAACTGACTAGAATAATTTTACAAATTGATACGGCATCACAAAATTAGCTTGATCGGGCACGAATCTCGAGGCAAAAGCAAACTTCAAAAATTAATTCCGAGAGCACACGAACTCCGATTTCAGCAAGCTTATACCCGAACTGAGCGTCTCGAAAATACGAACTCAACGACACCAAATTTGACGCAATTCGAGCCCAAATGGGTCCGAATCATGGACCCGAAGCGCTGTTGGAAGGTTCAAACCGCAATTTGAGTTACGAAACGGTCTCCGATTTTAACGAGCTTATACTCGAATCGAACAGCTCGACGAGATGAGTCCAAGGAGTCTAAGATCACAGAATTCCAACATCATTAAGGCCTTCAAATGTCCAACGAATGGTGTACGATCGTAGGATTCAACATCGGCCGTCCATTTAACCACTCCCTATTCGCCCCTGATCTCACGCCTATTTACGGGCCATGCCACTCCAGAAAATATATAAATAGAGCCCTCATTTCTCATAAAGGGGGAGGCAAGCAAGAGAGAGAAGAATAGAAGAGAAGGAAGAAGCTCCTCCTCGACGACTGCCGGACCACCGCAGAAGTCCCGCCGGACCACCGCAGGAACCTCGCCGGACCACCGCAGGAATCTCACCGGACCACCACCGAAGCCTCGCCGGAGTTTCATTGCATCACTACCTTAAGGTCCGATGTTCAGTCCCTACGTCCTGTTGAAGACCCGACGTTCTGCTTAAGGCCCGACGTTCAGTCCCTACGTCCTGTTGAAGACCCAACGTCCTGCATAAGCCCCGACGTTCAGTCCATACGTCCTGCTGAAGACTCGACATCCCGCTTAAGGCCCGACGTTCAGTCCCTACGTTCTGCTGAAGACTCGACATCCCGCTTAAGGCCCGATGTTCAGTCCCTACGTCCCACTGAAGACCCGACGTCCTGCTTAAGGCCCGACGTTCAGACCCGACGTCCTACCCAAGGCTAGACCATCAACACCCGATCTTCTAAGTGACACGGGTCTAACACCTGACTCCTTGTCTCCCACCACCTACGGTCCTTCTGACCTCTGTCGCCTACTACGATCCGTCCGACCAACATCACTAGACTACGATCTTTCAGACCCTAGTTTTCTATCGACTACAGTCCTTCAGGCCTTCATTGCCTAATATGGTCCTTCTGACCTCCATCAACAAACAACAGTCTTTTTGACCTCGGTCTCCTGCCGACTACGATCCTTCAGGCCAAACAAACATGTATATGTAACTCCTACCATGTAATGCAATCTATATGATGTACATTTGCTACATCAATCCAAGACCTTCTCTCAAGGAAGTGCCTCATTTGTAATCAACTAAAAATACTAGTGGATTCATTCAAACTGGGCCAGGCCCCGTGGTTTTGTCCCTTTTTAGGGGTTTTCCACGTAAAAACTCTAGTGTCTCTCATGAATGCTACACTCTCTCACTTATCTGCTTGTGTGCTGGATCTTCGTACAATGTTAAGACGTTAAACCATGTATTTCTCTACCGCCGCGAATATTCCAGGACGCAACACAAATCATCATTACCAGATCAAAATATGAGATCAATTTTTTCTATTATAAATGTTAATATTATCTTAAATATTTGTCTTTTAAGAACAAAATCAGAATAAATAAATATAATAAAGTTAAGGGAAATTTTCTACAAGTGTACTTTCCTAAAATAAGTTTTTCTCATCGAAAAAACAATATCGCCATGAATTATTTCCAATGTCCTATCAACTATATAAACCCCCACCTATTTCCTCTTCATGTTGAAATTTTAGTTGATATGTTGTTGCTTTTGTTGGATGTGCTACATATAGAATCAATGTTAAGTTTGGTGGCTTAAATTAAGAATTATAAATCAAGATAGGTATTTTTGAACTCAATTTTTTTTCTGGGCAATGCCCGAACCTTACTAGCAAGATTGACTATAAATTTAAGAAGCTAGAAAGAGAGTGAGAGAGAGAGAGAATATGAGAGAAGCTTTTGTGATTTTATTGCTCGAATGTGTCGAGACAAAAGTTCTTGTGTCATTAGGCTTTTTTTTAACCCACTAAATATGGGTGTCAATTTCGGGTCACGGGTCTGGTTCGGGTCTAACCTGAACTGACCCGAGTGAAAACGGGTCGACCCTAACCCAACACGGGTAGAAAATTCGAACCCGGACCCGACCCGGTGGGTTGCCGGGTTAACCCGACCCTCGCGGCAGAGAAAAGCTCGGTTTCGCGGCATTGGGTGGCAGCGGGCGCGGGGTGCGACAGTGGGCGGCAGCGAGAGCGCAGCGCAGCGCACGAGGCTCGGCAGCGAGCAGTGCGGGGTAGCATCGCGCGGTGCGCAGGGCAGCGGGCAGCGTGGGCGGGGCAGCGGGCGGGGGTAGCGGGCAAGGGCGGGAATCCAATTTTTTGCCGGGTCAACCCGAACCCGGCTTGTTTTTCAAACGGGTCGAATCTGCGAACCCAAACCCGACCCGTTTTTCAAACCGGTCGGGTCCAACCCCGATTTTCCAGGTCGGGTCCACGTAGGGTTTTCGTGTCGTGTCAAATATTGACACCCCTAATTTATAAGTAAGAGTAGAGACAACACTATATAAAAATAAATATATTAAAAGGTAAATTCATAAATGACATTATCTCTTAATAAAATCTTGCCAAAAAATGCTAATTATATCTTAATAATTACTTTAGGTACGCATTAAAACTTTTCATATATAAGATTAGCCAACATGTAACCACTTTGTGGTCAAATCTTGTATAATTAACTTCTAAGATCAGCATCTTTTAGCTAGGTGGGTTGAATCGAGCTCATATTTGTGCACTTTATATCAATATATGCAATCCAATTTAGGTACTTTATAGTGATATAAATGTTATCAAATTTAGACATATTGTAACTGTTATTATAGAATGAAGAAAGAAAGTGAATTTAATAGATTATTATTTTAAATTTGATTTATCAAATTCACTTTCTTTCTTGAATGGTGAACACATTGTGATGGAGTAACATAATAAGAAAGCCAAATAAATTTTGCCCAAAAAGTTGTTCTTAATGGTACATCCTCATCTCTAGGCTTAGTTTTGATTTTTTTGGATGAATTTAGACGTTGGCTTTATCTAAATAGAGCAAGTGCTGCATGCGTTCAATCAACTAGCATACCCCAAACTAATTCAAATTGCCCATGTAACATCATGCACCTTTAGTCTTTGACGCCATTTTGCATCCCTGTGGGTGTGCCTTGCGCTCCAAACACACAAAATCTAGTGCTCTTTGACCAATTATTGGGTTGATCTACCCTATTTGACTTTGGCTCTACTTGAGAAATTTTTATCTATTAACTATGTTACTTTTCCACCTCTCCACTCTGCTGCTTGTTCTATTTTGAATGCCCAGCATCATAGCTCACCACCACATAAGCTAAATGGGGAGTGATGTTTATTCGGTCGTTAGCTTTTTGTATGATAGATGTTCTCAGAACGTGTTGGATAACCTTGAAATTTTGGTTAAGAGTGTGAACCAAAGGTTGGTGAAAGCTTAGAACAGCATTTCTAAGCATCAGGTTTATAACACTACAGTCAAAATCAAATCTATAGGCCATGGCAAGGGGCCTATTTCTTCGGGTGTTTAGTTGAAGGTGGGTTCCTATGTCCTCTTTGATTATTATAACATTCTAACAGCATAGACAGGAGGACATTAAAGTAGCATCCCCACTAATCATAATGTTTGTTAGAAACACATATAGGATTTTGGAATGAAAGGGATAGGCCAAAGTAAGGAGGAATTGTAGTGCAGTAGAATTAAACAGGTTCATTACCAAACAATTAAGGGCCTACTGATTTAGAAGCCTAGAAGCTGTGATATTGGCTTTTTTGAATTTTTTGGTAGGTAACTTCATCATAAGCCATCATAAAATGATCGTTGGTAGGATTGCTAAAGTAGGAAGCACCCTAGGTTTGTCGATTTCGTTTTTCACTGCCGGCCATTGCAAAGATTAAGATTGAAAGAAAGAAGGATTGGAAGGTTGTATGAAAATTTTAAGGGAATCAAACTGTTTAAATAGAATTTTAATCTATCATATGAGATCGTATAGGACAATCGCAGCAATTATTTTGGCCAGACGATCAGTCAAAAAGATGTGTTCGATCATATAGTACGATCAAATTTTGTATGGGATGATTTGAAACATGAAACTCATCCCAAGGGGTTTGGCTATACGACCATTGACCAAAAGGTTTGTACAGTACGAACATGTATTCATACAGTACGATGAATGATAAATGTCTTACCAAACTGAAATCAATTCATCCCAAGCAGAGTTGACAAATGTATCGTGCAATACAAAAAGGTGTTCATACAGTATGATGATCAATAATAGATACAATATGTATCATTCATTAAGCTAAGGGTTGCGATTAAAGCAGTTCTGTTCATATTGTACATTATGATTGAGGATGAAAAAAATTTAGCTTTGTAGGAAAATAGTGAGGTTCAATGGAGCGATTTTAGGGATGATCAAGACTCAATGATAAGTCATAAAAACAAAACTAAAAGACAATAAAGTCATTAAATAATAATTAGGGACTAAACAAACAACATAAAATCACAAAGCAATTTTTATGGACTAAATTGAAAAAATTAAATTATGAAAAATGCAAGACAAAACATATATGTTGAGAAGCTTAAGAATGACTAATTTCAAGGGATAGGAATTAAATATTGATCCCAAAAATTACATGCTCCCACTAGATCTTTTGTGAGAGCCCTAAAATCCAAAGATCATGAAACAACAGTTTTGGGAGCCCAAGTGAGTTTGGGTCCTTTCTTTGATTTGGATGAATCATTAGAATGCATGCCATGCTGTGTTTGATGCAACCTTGGTCTCCATACAAAGTATGTTATACCCTGAATAGTGTAAGTGTGGCTAATATGTCCTAATACAGGCCATAAGAATAACATCTAATATCAGGAAAATGGTTAACTAACCTTTGATAGTTATGATTCCTATTTCTAGGTTTATGAGTGCATGACATGGTGAGTGCTTATAGACATGTTTATTTTGAAAAGCCTTTACTTTTTTTAACAAAATTTTATTAGCACTTTTAAAAGTAGATCTTTTCTTTTTCTAAAGACTGCTCATTAAGATCTAAAGTGTTAACACATGCTTCTAAATCTTCAAATAATTTTTCTAAATCAAGATGCAATGCTTTCAAAGAATCTTGTGTTTCAGATAAAGAAGTATATTTCTTATTCAATTCATCAAACTAATTCAATAAAGCTATATGATCTTTATTAAAATTAGAATCATCTTTTCTGAGCATTTCATTTTCTTTTTGCAGAACTAAGCATTCAATTTTCAAGCTAGCGTGCTTCTTTTTTAGTTTCCTGTAAGAATCATAAATATCTTCTAAAACATTAGGTAATTCATTATATGAAAGTTGACATATCTCATCTTGAACAGATTGATCAAGATGGTTGTTTGCCATTAAGCACATAATTTTCACTTCCTCTTCTTCTTCTTCTGTTCCAGATGAATCTAAAGCAGAGTCTGCTAAAAGGGCTTTCTGAGTTCTTCACTTGTCCTTATGGAACTTAGTTTTTCTTCAACATTCTCCTTACTTTGATTATCTTTAAGATTTGGGAAATCTATTTTAAAGTGCCCTAGTTTCCTGCATTCATAATAGATAATATCATCAGAAGCTTTAGAATTTCTATAATTCTTACCTTTGCTCCACTACTGATGATACTTTCTCTTTTTCATTAGAAAGCTTTTGAACTTTTGAGTTATCATTACTATTTATTCCTCTCCTCCATCAGAGGAACTATCTGAATAATTAGTAATAAAGGCTACAATTTTCTACTTCTTTCTTTCTCCTACATCAAGCTATCTTTGACATACTCCTTGATCATAGGCAATGAGTGATCCAAGTAAATTATTAATAAGATAAATACTCAAATCCTTGGATTCAATAATAGCAGAAATGTTTGCATCATATGAAGAAGGTAAGAAACACAAAATCTTATTTACTTTTTCAAAATTTGATAATTTCTTACCTAAACCATGCATGGATGTGATGATTTGTGTAAAATTAGTATACATTTCATATATGGATTTATTATGTTTCATGAAAAGAGTTTATATTCATTCAGCAAAAAATTTAACCTAGATTATTTCACTTAACTTGTTCCTTCATAAGTAATGCATATTCTATTCCAAATTTCTTTATCAATAATAATAAGTAATGCACACATGAAATCATCATATTTCAAAGCATAAAAGAAATAGTTTAGGCACTTAGCATTTAGTTGGTCTCAATCTTTATCATAAGTATTTCATTGAGAAAAAAGGTATTTTAGTTTTAACGCCATTTACTAAAAATGATGGTGCAAAATATCCTTCCTTAACTAACATCTATATGTGATAATCAATTGATTGTAAAAAGGTGGACATATGAATTTTCCAACAATAAAAAAGAATATTAGTAAATAAAGGTGATCGTGTAATTGAATACCTTTCCGCAGTTTTATGATTTCCAAAGTTAGCCATTGATCATCTATCAAAAGTTTTCTAAAACTTAATTTTTAAATCCCTCTCTGATTCCACTTGAAAGTTTATGAGGGTTGTTAAACTCAAAAGAACTAATCCCGAGGCTAACCAAGGGGGGGGGGTGTGAATTGGTTATTTTAAAAAAATCTTTAATAAAAATTAAAAACCCTAATATGGAAGTAGATCTAAAAAATCATATATTTTAACCACATCACAAATCATAAAAATAAATGCAAGTAAAGTAAATATAAAGAATATGCCATATTTATAACGATTCAGTTAACTTGACCTATGTCCACTCCCTAGAAACCTACTTTCTAGGTATTGCACTAAAAGAAGTGTCTCTCGTTTTATCTCTAGAAAAAGACAGAGAAGCCATTACAAAATATTTCCACTAACCCGGTGAGCCAGAGTATCTTTAATTTTTTTACTCCCTCCTAGAGTAGGAAGAGAACATGGAAATCCTTTTTTAACCTCTTAGTGAAGGTAGAGAACCCGAAATACTTTTTCATCATTCTAGTGAAGGCGGAGAACCTGAACTTTATTTTCACTCTTCTATTAATGATCAGAGAACCATAACTACTTTTTCACCCTCTAGGTGATGGTCATAGAACCACGATTTTAGTTAAAAAATATCTTCTTTAGAGCTACAGAGAATCTAGGTATGAGCTTGTAGTTACCAGGCCAGATTCTTGCTTGAAGAAACTTTATGAATCCCCTCACAACTTTTTCATCACAAAATCTCCCAGTCTTCTTTCACAAAACTCTCATTCTTCTCTTCCTCAAGGCTCTCTCCCAAGAAGACTAAATAATCAAAGATATCTAATAAGAGTGTTTAGAAATCCTTAAATCGTGGGATTAATTAAAAAAAGATTTTAATTAGGGCATAGAGTACAAACCAAATTATACTATATAATCAGTACAAAATTAGTATCTTTCTTAACCTCTCACAACTAGAATTTTGACAGATCATAACACTTAGTATAATATGAGTTAAAATTGTACAGTATGAATTACTTCATACAATACAACACCAAGATCATACAGTACGAATTATTTAAAAAAAATCTCTCAAAAACATTTTTATTTATCCCCCTGTGTGTGTCAAAGTTTACTCAGCAATGACATCCACCCAATTACATAATACAACTAGAAAGGAGAAAATACAAAATAAAATGAAAACTGACTTTACGCTAGTCTACCCAGACTTGAGTTGATCAGAATTGTAAGTGAATGGTGGAATAAATTTCTGAAATGTTAGTACACATAACAAAAACAAAATATAAAAAAACAAGAGAAAGTAGTAAGAGACATAATAATATTTGTTATCATCAAAATCACAGTGCTTTGATCAAATCTGCAACATAGTTATGGCTCCCTATTAATTTTGGTTTGTCGGCTTCTCTTCTTTTTGTTGAAGGACTATTTATCATACATTGGGTGCTTTGGCCCTATGATGATGATAATTATGAAAGATTCTTATTATTTTTTGCAAGCTGATGCTCTCACTTGATCATGGGTAGCAACTTATTTTTTTTGGGATGATAATGTATATGCTACAGTATTTCTTTCGAAATGCATCACAAAATTTTGCTTATCTTTTATGGAATTTTAGCCATTTGTGGATGTGATGACATCAATATTATGAAAAAATTAAGATTGGTACAACATTAATATCATCCTATGTTGTTTGTGACTTAGATGACATCATCTCTGCAATATTAATGCCTATGTTTAGTTGCATTGTATAAGTTTCTTTATTTTTTGTTGTCTATTAAATGTAATTTTTTTTTCATTTTGTTACTAGTTATTTTTTTATTTTTTTCATAATAATATTATTTCTTCTCAGAACATCCATGACATTAGATAGATATAAAGGTTAACATCCAAGTATTGTATGAAGATCCATCACACAAAAAAGTAAAGAGAGAGATGTACAAATCCAAGTATTGTATGAAGATCCATCACACAAAAAAGTAAAGAGAGAGATGTACAAAAATATTAAGAGATGATAGAATTTTTATGTGTAAAATCATAAAAGGGAAAAAACCATGGAGTCTTGCCTAGTTGAAAGGAATCCACTAGTGTTTGTAGTTGATTACAAATAAGGCTCTTCCTCGGGGTAAGGCCTTAGATGAATGTAGAAAACATATATCATAATAGACACATTACATGGTTGGAGTTGGAAGAATCATGTGACATGAGTGTTATTCACAAGAGAATGTTGGCTTGTTCATTTGGTCAATAGGACCATTGGCGAGTGACGAAGGTTAGAAGGACTAGCAAGACAACTGAATGAGGTTTCAGGGACCATATTCCTGCGGTCGAATGAGATCGAATGGACCATAGCTAGTGAGAGATAATGGTCAGAGGGATCATAATCGGTAGGGGATGATGACAAGAGGGATTGTAGTCTGCAGGAAACTCTAGTCGGAGGGACCGTAGTTGGTGGGCGACGGTGGTAAGAGGGGGACCACAGTCACCAGCGGGCAACCGTGGTGGAGGGACCATAGTCATTGGGCAATCGTGGTCAAAGGAACTTTAGTTGGAGGTCAACGGTGGTTGGAGGAACCATACTCGGGAAGCGATGGTGGATAGTGGGATCATAGTCAACGGGCAACGTTGGTCAGTGGGATTGCATTCGGCGGGTGTCGTTGGTCAGAGGGACCATAGTCGTTCGGCGACGATTGTCAAAGGGATAATAGTCAACAGGTGACGTTGGTTGGTGGGATCATAGTCCATGGGTGACAGTGGTCAGAAGGATCATAGTCGGCAGACGAGTGTGGTCGAAGAGACCATAGTCGACGGGCGATAGTTATTTGAGGGACCGTAATCGGTGGGCAACGGTGGTCCGAGGGAAAATAGTCGGCAGGTGATATTGGTTGATGGAACCATAGTCAGTGGGAGATCATGGTTGTAAGTATCAAAGTAGGCAGGCAACGGTTGTCATATGGATCGTAGTCGGTGGGCAACGATGGTAGGAGTGTTTTGTTCGTCTAATTGATAAATTCAGTTTGACAATATATTTGCTAAAATTGAAGTTCAGATTGTCCCACATTTAATTTTAGAAAATTTTAACTTAAATATACCTTCAAATTTGTGATGAATCAATGCAATTTGTGATGACATATCAAATGTCACATTATTGAAGTTGTGCAACTCTTCAAATTTCCTCCCCCCCCAAAAAAAAAAGAAAAAAAAAATCGTCCAAAAAGAGATGCCTGAGCGGTTGAGCAATGAGTGAACTCCAGAATAGCAGAGCTCGTCTTCCGCTAGCCGATTTGGACGCTATCTTTTATCTTCTAAACTGCAGTTTTAGATCCGAATCAAAAGAATTACTATTAACTTAAATTAGCAATAAATAAATTTATCATTAAGCAGGGTATTTTGAAATAATAGTACACATGTATGTGGACCATTTCTGACGCATCAACTGATCAGGACGCCTTACTTGCCTCTACTCGTCGTTGGTGGGCGCCATGTCATTTTGGCTTGTTCTTTATTGAATTTTAGGAAGCCGCAGCTACTATTGTTTAATAGTAATAAATATTTGCATGCTCCGTGAAGAAAGGTGAAGCATTAGTTGAATGCTTGTCTGCATTTGGTAGACGAGCTGACGAGTGTCATAAATCACTCATTAAATACAAAATCTTATCTGAAGATTGTATGATTGTATTTTAAAATATTCAAGAAGATCCCTAGAAAAATATTTAAAAAAATTATTTCAGAATATTCTCATAAAAAGTGATCATGAAGGGATTTAAAACTCTTATATCTATTCTAAAATTTGTGCAATATTAAATTTTTATTTATTACATTTATCTTCAAATATCTAATGACTTTAAAATTCATCCTAACAAAAATTTTAAAGTTCATATTTTGCTTTAATTGTTTCTTGTTTGCGCGTTTTAGGCACATCAGCATCATAATAGTTCGAGTATTGGGCTGATAAGGCCTGGGGCTCAACATGGTGATAATTATTGAAACCATGGACATAGAGTTACATTATATAATTTTGATGATGACGAATATAATTTAGTTATTTTGATTTTGGACAAATTCATCTGTGTGAAGGATTTTGTACTAAAACTAGTCAAAATGCATCTAGAATGTATGAATCTTGAACATATAAAACTAAGATGAAACTGTAGCTCAATGAGAAAATATCATGCTCAAAACTCATTAATGTAAAAGGTTTAGGATGAGTTAGGGAAATTCCTTTTTTTTTTCCAAGTAGGGGCAATTCAGATTGAGAGTTCTATGAGATTAGGTTGGAGTTATATTTTTCCATTTTATTTGAGTCATAAATGTGTCGCATAAAGAGATTAGTGATTGAAACATTATACACCTGAGTTAGTTTAATAATTTTTTAATACAAACTGATTAATATATCATACTATGTGGTTTCAATCATACTATGCAATATATTCTAATTTTGTTGATTCAAATAAGATCAATTTATATTAATTAATATATCTTCAAAAATTAATTTATGTAAACCAATTGGACTATACAATCAAGACTAAATTAAAAATTATAACACCGTATAAATCCTTCCTTAATTAGATTAATTTAAAAATGAACTATTTTTACTGTATGATATCTATCATATTGTATAATTAATTTCTTATTTTAATACAATTAAGTAATGGGAATTAATAGATGAATTGATACATATCAAGCTCATGTGATCATATTGTATGTGCATTTATCAAACTGTATTCATGAAATTCACTTGTTTGTAACAATCATGCGTATTATACAAGAAGTGCACCATATTATACGATCATCCTTTTTATTCAATAACATGCTTTATGGTTTGATTTCAGTACAGTTGATATAAATTCTTTCTTATTAACCCTAAAATATGAGAGAAGCTAAAAATTCTTAGAGAAAAAAAAAAAAAAAAAAAAGAGAGTGCTTTAGGTAAAGTTCTTACCTTTTCATCTGAAAACCCAAAATCCTAATCTAAGAGTGCACTACAAAGTTGTTTCTCCTCTTTTTATTAACCTTATTCCTCCAATTATGATTTGTAGCATGTTGAGAGCTTATTAATGAACTTGTGAGGGATTCTTAAGATCTTAATATTTGATTTGTCACAATTGTTTACTAATCAATGGGCTAGATTAATATTCTTCTAACTTTAAGTAGAAGAGGGTATAGAGTTTCTCTGTAACCAATAAATAAGAGGGGCATATTTGTCCCATTTTGATTGAAGGAGATAGTAGTAAAATCTATGGTAGGAGGGCTCTAGGTGTGGACATTCTTAGGAAATGTTACCAAAAGCAATATTATCGTAATATATTTTCAATTGAATTAAATATTTAAAAACATATTTAGCGGCTATTTTGTTGGGTGAAAAAGGAATGCGCTGTAAATGGGATGTAGTGCAAAGGAATACTTTGGAGTTTTTTTGGACGAGTGTAAAAGAAATACTTGAGATTAGTTTTATTGTTTGGATTGAAGTTAAATGAATGCAATGTACAATGCAAATAGGGTGGTGCTAGGTGGCCGACATTAGCTGTAGTAATGTTCGACGGTAACTAGCTGTGGTGTAAAATTGCATCCGGTGATGATGGTGGCTGGCGGCGGCGGTGGTGGTGGTCAGCTATTTGGTGGCATTGGTGGGAGAAGGTGGCCGGTGGTGGTGGTCGACGTTGGTGGTGGTGGCTGGCAACAAGCAATAGTGGTGGGTGGTAGTGGCCAGCGGCGATGGGCGTCCAACGATGGTGGTTAGACGAGATAGTTGTGGCTAATCGTAATATGTAGAGGTGAGAGGTGAGAGGTGTTCGGCGGGTGGTGGTGGCTAATGGAAGATGGCAATGTGTGGTAGTGGTGGATGGTGATGGCAACTGATGGCGGTAGGGGGTGTTGGCTGGTGGTAGTGGTCTATGACAAATGCACCAAAATTTTACACTGTATTTATTTTACTTATAACTAAATACTAATAATTTCAAACTCCTGCATGTGGGATACTTTACACTCATTTTATTTTAAACCAAATAGCCCCTTAGCATGTATGGATATTATTATTTGATATAATATTTTATTATCATATTTATTCTAAGATTATTTATGTAAGAATAATTCAATATATATAAGAGGATTGAATTATGGATAATAATCTAAACTAATACATAACTATTAATTATAATGGCAATAAATAATTAAATATTTCTAGTACGGTCCATCAATATTAAGAATGGAATAGTCTTATCTGGATTATTCGATATGAAAATATTAAAGATGGATGCATTTTATATAATATGATTATATAAGAATGAACCAAATAGATTTTAAATTATCTAATAAATTCTATTTTAAATAGAGATTTTTTCAACATTCATCAGAAAGATGATCATATATAAAGCAATCTTAACCTTAAGTTATTATTAAAATCTTGTTTGTGACATATGATTTCTTCATTTTCTCAAAAATAGCTTAAAAGATATAAACTTAATTCTTGTACCTTAGAAACACAATGAAATAAATAGATGAGAATGTTTATATATAGATATAGAATCTATTCCTTTCTAGTCTTGAAAGTGAGAAAATTAGTTTCCTTTAATAATTAATTTTGAACTTGATGAATATTCTAAATATAGATATGTTTATTTAATGACAAAAAAATTGAAACTTAAGAAAAGTTTAAAGAACTTCATGCTAAAGTTGAAAAGAAATTAAACAAGTCATTGAAGATGCTTCAATCAAACCATGAGGTGAGTATATAGATATATAGTTTAGAGATTTTATAATTAAAAATGGAATTTTATCACAATCCACTACACCTACAAATCCATAACAAAATAGTGTTTTAGAAAGAAGAAATCAAATATTGCTTAAGATACTCATCCTTACAAAATTCATTTTAGGGATATTCGATATAAATTACAATGTATATTTTTAACATAGTGCCTTTAAAATAAGTACCTAAGACACCTTTAGAGTTATTGCATGGGCATAAACTTAGCTAATGAGACAAAAGTATATCATGGTGTCCAACACATGTATTGAAGGTAAAAATAGATAAATTAGAATCACATTCAAAAGTATGGATATTTGTTGGATATCCTTAAGGTACATGAGGAAATTTATTTTATAGTTCTCAAGAAAAGAAAGTATTTTTTATCAATCAATGTTTTTTTTCTTTAACATGAATATAAGAAAATTTTTGAACCTCAAAGTAAGGTATTACTGAAAGAATTGCTAAATAAACTAATAACAAAAGAAATAAAACTTATTGTTAAAGTCAACCACAATAAACCACCACCCCAAATCAGAAATCTTTAATGCCTCATCATAGTGAGAGAGTTATTAGAATACCCTCTGACTATAATATTGATGGAAAAGCATATATTATTGCATCAAATAATGAAAATGATGATCCATTAATATATAAACAAGTATTAGAGTAGCATGATAAAAATAAATAGCTAAAATCCATGAAACTTTAATTAATCATTATATTTCAATTCAATTTGGGAACTTGTGGACCTTCCTAATGAGGCAAAACCTATAGGATGTAAATTGATCTATAAGAAAAAGAGGTGTTGATGTAAAGGTTAAGACTTACAAAGCCAAGTTACAAAGAGCTACACCCAAATGGAAGGAATTGATCATTAAGAAACTAGAAACCCAAATGGAAGGAATTGATCATTAAGAAACTTTCTGGTCTGTTGCCAAGCTTAAGTCCATACATATAATTTTATCCATAGCCATAAATTATGAATATGAGATTTGGAAAACGGATATCAAGTCATCTTTTTTGAATGGCTATCTTGAAGAAAGCATTTATATGCAACAACGAGAGGTATCATAATAAAAGGTCAAGATAAAAACATTTATAAACTGCAAAGATCAATATATGGTTTTAAGCAAGCTTCAAGGTCTTGTAGTATAAGATTAAATGAAGAATTTAAATCTTTTCATCAAATTATAAATAAACCTTGCATTCACAAGTATTTCAAAAATAAGATGATGGTGTTATTAATTATTTACAAAAAAGATATTTTACTTATTGAGAATAACAATGAATTATTTTCTTAATGTAAATAAATGGCTTGATAAATAATTCCAATGAATGATTTGGGAAAGGCAAGTTTTGTACTTCAGATACAGGTAATAAGAGATCACAGGAATATACTATTAGAACCATCTTAAGCATCCTATATAGAGAAGATTCATGTAAGATTTTGGATGAAAAACTCTAAGAAAAGTAATCTTCCATCATGTAATGGAGATTACATTTCTAAAAAGCAGTGTCCTAGATCATAAAAAGAGAAAGAGAATATGTAATAGGTGCCTTATACATCAATAGTTGGTTTTCTTATGTATCCAATGTTGTGTACATGACTTAACATTTGCTATGCTGTAAGCATAACCAATAGATATAAATCTAATCTTGGAAGGACTCATTTGGTGGGAGATAAGCACATACTTAAATATCTCATAAGAACTAAAGATTATATGCTTGCATATTTTAGAAGTGTTTTGATCCCTAAAGGATAAACTGATGTCAAATTTCAATTAGATAGAGATGAAAGTAAATCCACATCTGGATCAATATTTATTTGAAGAGGAGGATCCATAATTTCAATAAGTATAAAATATTTATATACTTCTATATAATTAACCTATGGAAGCTGAATATGTAGCTACTATAGAAGCAACTAAAGAAGTAGTTTGATACTTTTAGTTTCTTATAGAATTTGAAGTTGTTCCAAATATAGAAAACCCCTAACTCTATTTTATAAGAATATAATAACTATATAAAATATAAAAGAAGAAAAGAATCGTAAAAAAAACAAATCATATAGATAAACAATATCATTTGATAAGAAAGATTATAAAAGAGGGCAAGGTATAAGTACAAAAGATAACATCTCAAGAAAATATTATTGATCCATTTGCCTAGATATACAACACCATACATGACATTAATTATGAACTTATTATGGAGAATTATTTTATATGTAATGATTAAATCAATGTAAAATTTAATATTTTAAATTAAGTAAATTATTCTATCAATTCAAAAGTGCAACTTTATGTTTATAGTGAAATAACATTGTAAATAAAAATTTTGATTTATTAATTTAGCAATTAAGTTAATGATAAAATTTGAATTATAGGTCCATAGTTCCCTTCTTCATCACCTTAGCTCTATAATATATTTAACCTATAATTGTGTTAAATTAATTGAACACTTGTGTTAAAAAATTTGACATAATATAAATAATAAATTATGATTGCATTTGTGTCACCTTTATCTTCTTAGAACAACTTTTGTTTATAATGTATAAAACTAACAAGAATAAAGATGTGACATGAATACTAAAAGATGCTTCATGAATAGATGTCTTTTACTATAAAAAGATTTTTTTCGATGTCATAACTCCAACAAATGTGTGTGTTAGTATTGAACCATGAAAAAAAATAAATTTGTGCACTTTTACTTTGGTTCTTATTTTTTGCAACCTTACTTTTACGTTTTTGATAGTTTTTTTACTTTCTTGTAATGGATGAACTAATGATTAATGGTGATAATACATTTAGAATAGATCCTTAGAATAATATTAATTTGTGATAATTTTGCTATGAAATTATTTCAAATAACCTAACTTATTTTCAAGCTTTTAAATGGTATTATTAGTTCATTCTAATTTGTACTTAATAAAGTCTGAAACTTTTTTCTCATGGTTTTTAAAATATATTTTTTTTATATTCATATTTGTTGGCTGATCATTTAAGAAAAATAAAGTTAAATGTTCTTTTTGTTGATTTGGAAATATAAATTTTTTATCCACATTTATTTTATGTAAAATTTATACTATCAGAGTTACCATTTACTTCAATAGATGCCTTTTTCCATATTACAGCATTCATAAAAGCTTAGCTTAAGAAAATAGCCATTAGGTTCTCCTCTTGACAAATACTAAGTTCATGGTGTCTCATTTTCATGAACTTCCAATTCATGCAATTCATCCATTTAGATATGAACTTCTAAAAATTCTCAACAATCCTTGTTAGCCTTTGATTTATAAGACATTTTTGGCATGCATTACTCTTTTTTTTTTCTTGATCATCTCGTAGGATTTATGATATTGATAACTTCCAAATAATATACTTTTTTTTTAAAATTAAAGGTACATTGATAATGGAAACCATCATATCACTATAGACATTAATTCCATTCCCTAAATGGTCACCTAGGTCGGCCCTAATGCAATTAGGCCCATCATGCTGACCTTAAGTGCAAGATCATTCAATCACCTTCCTAAAAGAATCGGGTGAGATCTTATACATTCTATGATAACATGAATTTATAATAGTATAATAATAAGGACATGTGTAATCTACCATAAATTTATAAACAGGTCAAGAAATTACTTATTTTAGACATCTAAAAATTGAGTTATAATCTCAAATTATAGAGAAATCAAGAGAATTGATCGATCTTTTAGAGTGTCCAATAGTCATCATTCATATTCCAGATAGAAACTAAGCCACCTTGTCCAAGTGATCAAATTACCCTTCCTTTTAAAAGAGAGATTAATTCAATTCTCTAACATGATCTTATGATGGTGTCATTTTTGGAGATGGATAGTCACAATAAACTCTAATTACTGATCAACACTAATTTTTTTGGTGTCATCCGTTGTTAAACATGGAATATTAAGAGGAATAAGGATAATTAGAGTCTTCAAAAAATTTGCAAGTTTAAATTTTAAGTATGATAGAGATAAAAATAATCACAAGTTACATATAAAGTACAAGCAAAGTAATAAGAGCACTAAAATTGCTTATGACACACTAAGAGGGAGGGTGAATTTGTATTAAAAAATTATTTCACTTGAAATCATAGTAACATGAGGAAGCTTTATGAAATTAAAAATTTCAATCCATAAAACAAAAGATTTTTTTTTTTTTTAAACTTTCTAATTAAACAAATTTTTTGTGTTTTTGAATTTCAAGTATGAGTTCAACCAAAAATTTATCAATCACATTCTTTCACAAACATAAACAAAGTGAACCAAAATTGCATGACATTAAATGGATGAAAATAAAATACAAACAAAATTTGTATACCAGTTTAGTAAAAATCAATGTACGCCCACTCCCCAATGGTCCTCCTCTTCGGGAATTGCACTATATCATGCTCCATTGACACTCAAGTAGGAAGAGAATTCCTTCTCCCTTATAATAAGGTGAATGGCCTTTACAAACTCTTCTATCCATGAAGAATCTCCCTCCTTCAACCTCCTCATAGGGCAGAGATGCCTCTCGCTCCTTCTGCTCCATGTACGGTGGAGATGCCAACCACTCTTTTTGCTCATCACAATTGTGGAAGATGCCATCCCCAAACCTCTTCAGCTAGTAGATTTTTTGCCCAACGAAATTTCCCTAGAGCTCTTCTCAAAGAGTTTTACAACCACAACACAGAGGACACAAGGGGTTGGTTAACAAGAACAATTGTATGAAACCCTCACACCACTTAACATCCTAAAGAAAAACTCTCCCTTAGCCTGACCTTCTCTATCTCCAATTTGTTCGGGTACCCTCTTACAAATATGGGGCCTCCCGCTCCTTCTCCTAAGCTCTCTCCCTAGAAAAATAGTGTTCTACTCAACCATCAACCCTTAAGTCTTGTGTTTAATTTATAAAGTGGCCTATTTAAATTAAATCCTAATTTTAAAATTAATTCTTTTGATTGTATAGTATAATAGTAATATAGTACAATCAAATAGTTCACTTCTCATCTTATATAATCCTGTTTAATACATAACCATATGGTATTATTAATTTTATCAAATTATGGATCATTTAGGATGAACCATGGTTCAGCCAGCGAGCTCTCGATTTGTTCATCTTGTATGATACATATTATGTAATACAATTTTTAATTATGATTTATCCTTATTTGATTCCATATTATAAGTGACAAAATTAGGCAATATTCCTTAATCTTTGTAAGGTATGAAGGACTTTATATAGTACGATTAGTTCAAATTTTAAATTTATCTCATACGAATAATATAGATTTGATGGTGGGGTTTTATAAAAATTATTTATCATCTTTTAAGATTGAAGTTTCTATAATATGATTAATTATATCTAAATTTCCTATATATGATTTTAAAAAATACTTCAATAACTCCCTTTTTAAAAGATTGTATAGTATGATTGAGATCGTATAATATGATTTAATGAATACATTATGTATTTTTTTTTTATCCCCGTTTATGAGTGTGTACTCTATTATCTAGCCAACATACACCTAATATATAAAATGACTAGAGAAAAAAAGTATATAATCTATTAATATAAACTAACTTCACCGTAGTGCTACACTATCTTGAGTTTGATTATTTAATCTGGCTCAGTATATATTCTGCCTAAAATGGTTAGTGAAACACAAAAAAATAATCTATGTATATAAAGAAGGAATAAGTAAATAATTACACAAAAAATATTTCTAATCATCAAAATATTAGGCCGGGCATGTAGATTTTAATAATCTTCCTCTTTTTTATGATGAAAATTTTTATTAATTAGAATTTAAACTTCCAAGTTTTATATTCAATTCCCCGCTCAGTTCACTCCCTCATAAAATGACTTCTTTAAAATGATTAGAAAAAAATTTTGATTATTTTTTTTAATTTTAGAAATAAAATTTTATTTTTTTAATAGAATACAACATAATACAACAAAGAAAAATTGTAATTGTTAAAAATAAAATTGTACACTAATATGACTCTCTACTACCCCCTTTGACTTCACCAAAAAGAGGGATTGAAAATATAAGTATAATGCAAAAAGAAGACCAAGAAAACGTGAATATAATGAGACAAAATACAAACACATAAACTAACATAAAAACATAAATATACAACACCATACATGACATTTTGCGACCCCATTTTCCTAAGCACTTATATAAATAACTCTCAATCTAACCATACATGTGCTAAAATTATTATAATTTAGTGATTTTATAAGAATATCTACTAGTATATTTTCTTCTCCATATATTATGTCTTTAAATCTCCCTTGCTCATATGTTCCCCTATAAAGTGATGTCTTACATCAATATGTATACTCCAATAGTGCTAAAAAGGTTTTTAGTAATGCCAATCACACTCATGTTATCACACAAGATGGGGATGGTTTTTGCAGGCATGCCAAAATCAAGACGTTATTGCTTCATCCAAAGGGCTTGGGCAACAACTTCTTGCAATTATATATTTAGTTTTTGTAGTGAATAGGACTACAATATTTTTTCTTTCTACTAGAATGGAGAACTAGAGATTGTTTTATGAATTGATTAGTTCCTAATGTGATCTTTCTATCTACCTTGAATATAGAAAAATTTGAATATAGGTATCCAACTAAGTCAAAGGTCATGCTATTCCTTAGGATACTAAATAACTATGTTTTGAGTGCCTACGATATTCCTTAAGATTCTTGTTAGGCCATATGGGATTTCATGGTGCCTGCCTAAAACTTAGTACATGGATAGACATTAAATATAATAACAAGTTTAATGGTAGTCAAGTAAAGTTAGGATCCTCTAATCCATCTAATTTATAATGTTGATCCTTATCTAGTTGGGTGTTGAGCTCGTTGGTGTATTCATACTCTTTAACCTTCCATATAAAAATTATTTAAAATTTGCTTTATATATTTATTTTGACTCAACAAGCTTCCTTCCTCTCTTTGCTTAATATTAAATCTAAGGAAATAGGTTAACTCACCCATCATTCTTATTTCAAATTCTTTTCTTAGAGTGGAAGAAAATTCTTTTTTATAAATAATCATAAGTGGATCTGAAAAGAATATAATATATATATATGAACTATGAGTATATCATCTTAAATTTTCTTAATAAATAGGGCAGTACCTATGATGGACTTACTAAAAGATTTTTTTAATACAGATTTACTAAACCTTTCATACCACACCCTAGGAGATTGTGTATGCTCATATAAGACTTTCTTAAGTTTATAGAAATGATTTAGAAAAGTTAATTCTAAAAAATAGTTGGATATTCTATATAGATGTCTTTTTAATCATCTTAATTAGAAAATACGCTTCACATCTATTGTATAAAACTATTATAACATGGAAATGCTAATAATACATTGTTGGCTTATAGTCTAGCTACTAGGCAAATGTCTCCTAAAAATTTATCCCTTCAATTTGGTTGTACCCCTTTGCTACCAATCTAGCATTATTCCTAACTACTGATCTAGAGTCATTTAAGTTCCATTGACACTCTAATCTTTGGGTCTAGTCACTAATTCCCACATATGATTCCTAATAAATTTATTTAATTCTTCTTGCATTGATATAATCCAAAATTCATTTTCTAATGCATGTTCTATACTAGTGGGTTCTACCATAGAGATAAAGGTATTTTGGCTAACTTTCTTCATAAAACCTTGCCTAGTCGCAACCCTTGTAGATGGGTCTCCTATAATGTTTTCTCTAAGGTGGCAAGATGCATACCTCATGTAATAGATTCTAAACTTCTTAAGTGTCCGCTAATATATTATTCTCAATTATATAGGCAATATCTTGTTCATCATCATCAGATGTTCTAGCTATAGAAATACTATCTAATTCATCAAATGCTACATGGGAAGACTCCTCAATAACTAAGGTT